>JAVJGI010000040.1:46577228-46592484 GCA_035590275.1 Ibycter americanus
CAAGGCCAGCCTGGATGGGGCTTTGAGCAACCTGGTCTAATGGAAGGTGTCCCTGGCCATGGCAGGGGGTTGGAACTAGGTGATCTTTAAGGTCCCTTTCATCCCAAACCATTCTATGGTTCTATGAATATTTGATTTATTTAATCTTTTATTTCTTTGGCTCACTCGTGACTGTATTTGTTTGAGCTTAGTAAGCTCTGGCCCTGATTCTTCAGCTGCTTCGATATGTACTTAACACAGATGGTGTGGTGTTCGCAGGACCAGAGCTCTACATACACCTCCTCACTGTGTAGGCTGCTGAAGCACTACTCACCAAACAAAAATCCCAGCTCTTTAGGAAAAAAACCAAAAGTGCTGCTTCTTGCAGTGATTGAGTAATCCCTTCTCCAACTATTATTAGCAAACTTACAATACAACCTAATGGCCTAATTCTGTCTTTGCCCCCACCCCAGGATGAGTAAGATACTACTTACTTTGTGAATTTCTGAACCAGAGTCAGTACACTGATTAAAGGAGTCAGACACATTATTAATCCTGTGGGGACTGCATGTGGATCTTCAGGCAGGGGTGTCTCCGCCTGCAGACCGGCACACAGGTCAATGCGCCCAGTTATCTCTTGTACTTTAAACTGCTTTAACAGTAAGTTAAGTACTACTTAACCAGTTAGGGCTGTGGTACCCTGCATGAGAGGGAATGCATTCCAGACTCAGCCCAAAACATCAAAGTTTTTTTCTTCAAACTAACTCAGTTTCTGAAGCACCTAGATTTGTGTAACGCCAGGGAAAAGGGACACCTCCACACCTGAGGTGAGAAAAATTCTAGTATGAACCAACAACAAACACTACTGAACACAGCCTAACGAAAGCTCTTCGACACTATTTGACATATACCTGTGTCATTACAATTCTGGACAAGGAATACATAATCTGGCTCAGTGAAGCAATACTGTCCTGTTTCTCATTTAGTCTCTGGCTGTTGTGCTCATTCTGCAGCAGCAGGTGAAAATGTTCCAAAGTATAAAAATTAAAATAAAGCCATTTCCACAGTAATACAATGTTATTTTTACATTTTGATTTAAGGATACTACAAACTACTACACACAGAAAGCCCACCACTGCCTCAGTTTGGAGGAACTGACAAAAGTCCTTTTGCTGTTATCCCAAAAAATCCAAGCAGGCAGTCTTACAAAGTACAAAGCACACGATCAAGTAAAATACCCAGGCTAGCTTTTGTTTGGAGTAGTTTATCTCTACACTTTGGATCTAAACGATATGAAGTTAGTCACACTCTTCAGCTATAACAGCTCGTTTCCTCTGTCACTTTGCAGACACCTAACTGAACACCTGAATGCTCATGGCTGCAGAGCAGCCAGTAAACTCTCAGCGAGGTTATGCATCTAAACTGAGATTTGTACCTTCTGAAAAATCTTGGTCCCACATATATATTACCATAACAAAGTTTAAGCAAAATTTTCTGGCATGCCACGACATATGGAGAGTTCTAATTTAACTGTGGTCTCAGGCACAGATATACAAGCTTGAATTCTATTTGAGAAGATATTTAGCGGAAGCTTAAATCATTGACTCTGAAGCTTTTAAACCCTCTGATTTCATAGCATGTGACAATACATCTCTGTGGAGTAAAATCAAAATGTAGAAAGACTCAATTTGTTTTGACTGTATTTCTACCAGCAACTTTTTTTTATCTGTTCAGATCATGCCTGGAGAATAAACAAAATTCCAACATGCTCAGACCAGGCTGTGAAATGCAAAATTCTATCTGACATAAAATTCAGAATTTTGAAAACAAAAGGAGCTAATCCCATTCTTGTCCAGCTCTGCTGAAAACTTCCAGGGTGCATCAAAAGCTTTCCCCTGCCAGACATAGCACACACACCGCATTGCCTTCAACTATAAAATTCAATACAGCACTGTGAAAGTTCCAAGGTCAGTCTGGTAGTACTGATCTTTAGTAAATCCTGTTACATTTCATTCCATTCCCCCCTTTATCTGTATGTCTTTAGAAAACTTTTTAAAGGAAAGGACACTTACAGTTTCACTTACTCATAGATCTATAGTTGCTGGACAATTTTATTTCTCAGCTTCCTAAACATGCAGCTTTTCTCCAGTCCTATGGTATTATCTCTATCTTAATAAAATCAAAATATAGATGCAATTCACAAGTTTTCAGTATTCCAGAGTGGAAATTATTAATTCTCTTTGATTTTACAATGATAAACTCATTTAGTCTTGGTTTCACGGCAGCTGTGGTTATTTCTATTTTAATACCATCAGGTACTTCATGTGTCTTCCCTTTACCTGATGTTAACATAATAATCTTTACCGAAAAATGAGGGAAAGCACTGAGCCATATCTAGATTATATTTAATATCCACCCCCACAAGATAGCAGCTCTCTTTCTTCTTTTTTCTGTCCCTATTACATAGCTGAAGAGTGCTCTGCTATTTGTTGTGTCTTCTGTAAAGCCTAGCTCAGCTTGACTTTGGAAATTCTTACCTTATTTCCAGACCTCTTGACCTCTGAGACTTCGTGCTGATCAGAAAACTTGAAGGAAAGGGTGCAAAGGGGGAAGGAGTCTCTTGCGTTTTCATAGTGCTGTTGCATACATACACTTTACTTTAGCACCACACCCTACAATTTTTTGTCTTTTTTGATGTTCACACTGCTGGCAGTGTTAGCATCACTAATTTCAAGGAGATTTAGAATTTCTTTCTATATTTATATCTGCAAGTTTCTCCTACTAGCCATTTTCCTCAGTTATGAAATTTTGCTCTTTTAGGGGGAAAAAAACCCCAAAACAACAACAAAAAACACTTAGGGACTTCTTTATTTCCACAAGAAACATCAAAGGAAGATATCTGTGCTCACTCTGTTGAAGGTTGTCTGGTGTTATCAGCCTTCCATAGTATCCTCATTGCTTACTGAGAAATTCTAAAAATTCCAAAATATCTCCATAAAAAGCAGAACACTAACACGTCTTACTGATACATTAACTACTTGATGAAGACTGTCAGCTACCACATGAAAACATCATGATGATTACTGATAGGCTGTGTTCTCTAAAATCCATTTAAAGTAGTTAAAATCCCCCACAATGGTAACATTTTCAGATTTCTGGAATGTCTATCCTTCCCTCCTCACAACAGGACTCCAGCAACCCGTTACAGAAGCCCAGTCCTAGCCCAGGGAAACCACCTTTGAAGACCTTTAAAAAAACCTGATTTTCAAACACATAGAACCCACTCTTTCAAGTTACTATATCATTAATACTCAGTAGTACACCAGCAGGTCTCTAGTCTGAGTTCTCTGTCCTCAGTAGCATACAACATTCAAGCCCCTATTTTCAGTCAAGAATTCAGCTGATTCAAGTTCTGCACAGATGCTCCTACTCCTTACTTTTCTTGCACTGTTTTTTGGCAGGTCTATATCCATGTTTCAGCTTTTCCTTAGGGACAACACTCAGCCACTGAACAGATCAAGCACAATCCTAGCAGCAATGTGTCATCAGCACTACTTTCTCAGCACCTTAGGTTTTCTTTGCTAGCCAAATTATTATTAACATTTCTATATCCACTTCTCTATCCTTTTTCCCATCTTACTCCTCTTGCAGTAGTTTTATATATATATATATAAAAGGCATGGAGTTTCCCCCATCTTCTCTCATTTCTCAGTTTAAAGTCCTTCTTCCCAATGTGTCACCAGCATCTTGAGGCCCGTTTCTCAGTTAGACAAGAAGAGTGCATCTTTAGACATCTTTTTCATCCAGCTGCACAGTAATGGTTGGTGCTTCAAAACATCCCCTGTAGTGTTATGAGTTACGTGCTGATCACCATCGCTCCATCATGTGTCTACTCTCATATCCCGCTGGAACATAAAGGAAATTTCCAAACATCCTAAAGGCATTTTAAACCAAAGCAGAAACACATCTACCACTGACCTAATGTTCCTTGCTTCTACACACATGCCATATGATCAGCAGACTGTTCCCAAAATGAAAATCTCTGGCGTAGTCCTGCTGAAAGACCAGGTCAAACAGGAAGTTAAACAATAAGGCCAGTGTTACATTCACAGTAATGAGCCAGATCTTGTGGCATTATGCTTCTCAAGGTAAGCATGGATTTATATGAAGAGGGGATGGCTCCCCTTGAACCCCTCCTAGATATATTGAGATTATACTGGAACTCTGGAGAAAGAATTACTCAGCTATAGCCTTCTCTGTAGGCGAACAGATTGTGAGAGAAGCCCTAGCTATCTCTTCCCCTTATCAGCCAGATGACTTGGAGGATGCTATAGAAGTAGGGAGGGCAATTATTTCCTTTTCAAGAACATAGAAAAACATGTTACTCCTCAATCTCCATCTACTTTTTTCCTGGAGAAATAAAGCCCTGGGCTCCATCTTATCACCAAGATAATTGCACGTCCCTGTGTATGACTTCATTATATACCTTTGGTATACACACTGTTATGGTTAGAAGGCTTCCTACCAATAGGCTTGTTAGAAGATACAGACCCTAGAGGATGCAAAGGACAAACGCATGAAGTTATGCATTGCAT
Source organism: Ibycter americanus (assembly GCA_035590275.1). Classification (NCBI taxonomy): domain Eukaryota; kingdom Metazoa; phylum Chordata; class Aves; order Falconiformes; family Falconidae; genus Ibycter; species Ibycter americanus. The sequence continues at coordinate 46,581,803 of JAVJGI010000040.1, forward strand.
TTGACATCTCTTGACTGTAGGCATCCCTTGCTTCAATGCAAACCCACTTCCACGGATGCACACCAGAGATGAATTGCTATAGTTTAATTGATTATAGCCATAATCCTTCATGAGAGTGCTTATACTCATTCAATGTTTAGACTAATGTTGCTCGTGTAAAGCCAAAACAGAAGAAATTTATGCCAAAAATCGTGATGCAGCAAGTACAGACCAGCCTGAATAGAACTGAGCCACTCCATAAAAAGTGATGTAGTAAAAGAAAAGTCCTAACCTGAGTTCAGGTGTGACAGGTCTGTAGCCTTGTTCTAGTAGGACATGATACCTATGCCATAGATGTACTCCCAGCTCTACGTTTTCCTACCACTAGAGGAAGAACATTAGAGTGAGAAGGAATTTGTTTATTTTTAACCATAACTATTCAGAAACAAACACAAACCTTCCCAGCACAACCAGTAGTTAACACTGTGGTATAGGGTGTTGGCCACCAGTGGCAAAGGAAGGAAGAGGGAAAAAAAATCCAACTTCCAGAAAGCAGGTTGTCCTCAGCAGATGGATCCCATGGGTCAGACAGCTCAAAAGGGGTAGGCACAGCCTTTCACCCACAGGATAAAGCAAAGGTAACTAATATACTGAAACTGTGCTTCAAAATAATAGTTCAAGTTAAAAAAAAAACAGAGATGTGATTGTGAGATGCTAGTTAACAAAGGACAGAAAATATTCACATGCTCTAAAGCAACAATTTGGATTCAGAACACAAGCAGGCAAACTCTGATTTAGCATGTAATTAAGAAATCCTCTCTGAATTATGCAACTTCCATTCACTTCTTCAGAAGATATGAGAACACTGCAATCACTTGCCAAGTTTGATCCCAACGTGCCATTGGGCAAATGGAGACCCTAAACTGTCATATTCTATTTAAATCATATGTAGGCTAAAGTGAGTGTGATTGCTCAGTATATTAAATTACTACTAGTGTGTTGATATTTCCTCATGAACAATCTATGGCTCTGAATTATTTATTGAGGAGGAAGTGGCTTTTGAAGTGAACATTATTTCTTTCTCAGAGCTAATGCTTGAATATGATAAAAATAGTTGCAAGAGAAAAAGGAAATTTAAAAAGATACTTCCATGACTGATGGCTCCCAGATTTTATCCGACTCCTTCATGCATTTCTTCTCTTCATGAAGTCTATATGCTAAAATGACGTTCACTTAAAAAATAGTAAGATGTGGGGCAGCCTGTATCAGGAAATTGCTTGCAATAAATCACAGCTACATGCACATTCAGTGATGGCAATCAATAGGATTCCTAGACTATTCCCATGGCTTTCTGCTTCCTTGCCTCTAGAATCCAGTACCACTCATAGAAATGCAGCTTCTAGGGAGCCACAGAGCAGCCTTCTTCTGGCATCAAGAGTGGTACATCACAGAATCAAAGAGCTTTGGGTTGCAGTGGAGATGAAGAACACTTAACTGGACACAGAGTGAGAGCAGGAACAGGGAGAGGGACCCAATTCTGTTACTGGTCCTTCAAGTTCTCAGACACATTTTTCAAATCCTTGTCCCCTTGACAGGGGTGTTCACAGGTTTTTGAGGATGGGAAACTGAATACACAGATGAAGCAGCGGCAGACTCCCACATCATAAGATAAATTCAGTGTGACACATTCTGCATTATGACCAAACTAGAATTTATTTGGTCAAAGAGGCATTCTCACAATGAAGTGCACCCTTGAGTGAAAGCTGCCATATTTGAACCCAAAACAATTACTTGAAATGAATGTAAATAATCCTTCTGTCTTCCTTTCTCCTTCCCCACAACTATTAATGTTGTTATTCATGAAGAATTTGCCATAGATTGATTTATGGCATGCCATTAGAAGGCATATTTCTATCAGATGTCTATTGTTTATTTATTTGCAAATAGTTTATATACACTAGACATGGATCAAATCTTCCTGTAAATTTTCTGTGAACAGATTTGAATGTTAAGTTTATTCTTATTCCAAGGTTATTCTTCAGTTTTCAAGGTGCTGAAGTTAATTTCTTTAATAACCAGTCCTTTGTGTCTACTAATTAGAAATATCCAAAACAATTTGCTATTTAAATCATATGTCATTGCTTCTGATCCTTGATTGGATGAGTAATGAAATTAAGTAAGACCCATATGAATTTTGAGTCTTACTACTGAATATGTAATTAAGGTTTTGATTAATATTCTGGCACTCAGGCTTAAAATACACCTTCCATACTATTTGCACTAATAAAGCTCAGGCACAAAAAACCAGTACAAGTCATTAACACAGTCAAACTGAATTCACAAGTGAACTTCAAAAGAATACTTTTAAGGTTTTTTATAATGATGGCTATGAACAGTGTGCTTTTAAGTTGGACTCCTATATTAGTGCTAGCTGTCAAATGAAGCTACTGGCCATCTTTCTTCCTTAGGTGCTGGTATAAAATTAAGGATACAGGTTTTGCTGAGGTATTGAAAACATTTTGTGTTAATACAAGTTGATAATTTAAATTCCAATTGTTTCAAAGCTCAATGAATCATTTTATGGAAATTTTAAATCCTTTAAGACATTTTTATATTAAAAAAATTGAAATATTATACTTTTTCTTGTAATACACTTCTATTTCTTACTTAGAGTACCCATTAGGAACATTTTATGTCATTACTGAAATACACTTAATTCAGCTGACAGTCAACGGTTTTCAAAATGCTCTTCCCATCCAGTACTTTCTGCATTTAAAGCCAGTGAGAGTACCTGATATTTAATAAATAGAGAGGCATGGATGTATCATTTCTTTTTTGTTACAGAAATCTCTCATTTGTAAAACTGCAAATAACATTGATAATGACTTATTAATACGAATTCTACAGCAGTAGGATATATCACAGGTCTAGTACCTGTCCTGTCAAAAGACATTAGCCTTGTAGGAGAGTTCTGGCTTTTGTCACAGAAGTGGTTGACTCCCTTGTACGAATCCACACACTGTGTAATAAAGAGATGGGAAGCATAAGAATAACTGGACTCCAGGAAAAGGGTTGAGTTCAGGTCTGGAATTGACTTTGAGATTAGTTAGGAAAGGCACCTGCTCAAAAACACCACCCTATTTTGAACACACTCTTAAACTACAAGTAGTAGTAACCCCTCATTACTTGTATTACAGAAGTATCCCAAAACCTGTATATATCAGCCTCCTGCTGTGCTAGGAAGCTTTCAAAGGAAGGGAAAGAAATCCTCCTTCCAAACATCTTACCAACACAGGTGAGGCTGGAAACTGTTAATACATTTCACTGAAAGAGGAAAGGAGACAAGCAAGTCCCACATGAAGAACCTCCCATGGTCCAAATCACAAGCTGGCCACAAGACCAGTATTGTCCCTCTAGAGGAGTTATACTTTCACACTGGTGAGTGTAAACCCCCTCCCCCCCCCAAAAAAAAACAAGCCCAAATTTTCAAGTTCCCAGCCTACCTGACAGCATCTGAGTAACAGGTTGAACCTGACAAGGGAACAGGTCCATTTCAACCACAGCCTTCTCAGCTCCTGGCCTTTTATGCTTTGCTTATTCAGACCCACCAGTAAGCTCTACAAGGGGCTGAGTCAGCCTCTTCAGAGGCAAACTTAGGGACTGCTGGTATAGTAGCTTGTTTGCTACCGTTTGCTAGTTTTCTCTGGAGCCCTCTTGATTTTATCCAGCCATGCAGAGAACACGCCCAATAATTAATTAATTTTCTACCTCAGTTGGATCATTGATGGAGTAGCTCTGCCACAGAAGTGACACTAACAGAATGAAGACAGGTTATAGAAAAACATACATCCCCCAAACCGTATTTTTTAGGTACAGGAAAAATAATGAATGGCATACTAAAGGATCAAATGACAGCCTTCAGTTCAGTAAGGTAATTTTCATATTCTGTTATCATGAGTTCTTAATTAACCTGTGTGGTAAAAATTCCTAACAAATGGTTGTTGACTGTAAATGCAACCCCTCCTTTTGACACATTAATGCACTATTGTAAAAGTTCAAAGCTGTTATTATTGAGTTGTCTCAGCCATATTAATTATCCTTTGTGCTATATTTGGCTTCACTTGGGTAAATCTTCTTTAATTGCCCAGTCTTTACTTACAGAACGTCTTTGTTTAATATACTGTGAACTGTTTACATTTATGCTTTTTCCAATAATTCTGTGTTGAATGTAGTTTCCACCATTACTACTGGAAATGTTCTACACTCAGCTTATTTGTCTACTGTCACCAACACATGTCATTGCTTTTGAAGCTGAAATGTCCAGTGCTTGGAAGGTTTGGGCTGAAGCTGATTCTAGCACCTCCACTATGTTTAAAAAAATTCCTAACCCTTGTTACCCAGGCTATTTTTTTTCCATAGCAATTTATAAAGCAAAGTGACAAACAAGGAAAACAGCTCAAGAAAGGGGGTGATAAGCTAACTTAAAGCAGCAAAAGTGGGTAGGGGATGGAAATAGGGTGAAGGACAGAACTTTTCAAGCTGTATAGCATATTATGGGCATAATAAGCATAAACCCTTGAGGAAAGAAATGCTTAAATTATTAAAATCTTGCTTTAATATACCAGTGAGGTCCATTATGGAGAGATGTTCATGTTTTCAACATCTTTAACTTAAAACATATTTTGATAGGCACATTGACATGTTAATTTGTTTTGAATTGTTTCCACCTAGATAATTTTCCATCTGAGTATCTCAAAGTATGTGACAAAAACTGAGCTTCATAATATCAATATAAGTAGACTGCAAATAAGTACTAAATAACTAAAGGAAAACATTTTCAGAAGTATGCACTGCTTTTGACTGCCCAAATTGAGCCATTTAAAATCTCCTTCCCCTTTTAAGAAAAAAGAAATGGTAATAAGCTCCACTCCAATGAAAGCAAGAGAGATGTAGTTCTTCATTTCTGAAACTCAGGAAGGTAAAAAAGGCAACCAAAATTATGCATACTGAAAACTTGAGCTCCACTTGCTGTGGAGCTTGTGGTGAGCTGGGAGACAAGAAGTCGGGACATGTAGATAGGGTTTTATTTCAGCCACAAAACTGCGCTGCTTGCGTTGATAAAAATCACCTACAGAAATGTTATCAGGAAATCAACTCAGAGCAAGAACTGGGAACTCAAGCATTTTTAGGATTTTTCTTTAATTCACTTTTGTGAGAGGCAGCAGAGGAAAAGGGTGAATCAACTACTGAGTGACATACCAAAAACACCTTTCCTCTTTCTCTTTTTCTAAAGTTGACTACGTATGACAGGGAAAGGTTGATGAAAAAATCCTTCAGCTAATTCAGATAATCTAGAGCTACTCCCATAAACTAAACAGGCATTTCCACGTAGATCTGTATGATGGTGCTGTTTGTGGTTATACTATGCAAGAAGGATGAATACTTGTAAACACAAATACTGGTGGTGTACTTTTAGGATAAGAGAGAGAGAAAGTTAAAAGGCAGGACACAAAAATTAATTAAGCAGTAAAAAAGAAAGACAGGGAAATCTGTATTTGGTCCCATTTTAAGGCCTTAAGTATTAAGTCTTCCCCTCTGGCCTCACAAACATGACATTTCTGTCAGCACAATAACACAGCTTCAGCAGGAAGGACAGTAAATGTCCCCATCTAGTCCTGCCTAAGCCTCTGTGCAGAAAGCACTCAGGGAGATAGGATCTGAGCCCTCACAGCTCGGATACCCTCACAGGACAGGGCAGTGGACTCGGATCTCCTCAAACCTGAGCAAATACTCTAATCACAAGGGATATTTCTCTAGTTCTATAAAACAAGCAGGGTCAGTAATACTTGTTGGGGATCTAAGCTCATCATTGCTCGTAAGGCAGGTTTAAACAATGCTTGCCAACAGGATCCACTAAGGGATTTTGGTGCCACGCCAGCCTAGCTCCTGGTTTGCAATGGGTTTAAATGAGAAATAGGGACTCAGGCTGTGTGTGCTGGAGAGGTTCTGGAAACAGACAAAATACAGAAATACAAGCCTCTAGGACACTTTCAGGTTGAAAATTATGGTCCCTTACGTTTAAGTTGTTCTAGAAACTTCCTAACAAGGCTGTTGAGCCCAAGTTCCTAGATCATATTTTCAGGTCTGTATGCCTGAAGAACATCTAAATTCTCCTTTGCAGAGCTAAGTCCTATTTTAGATCTGGCTTTTAGAAAGATTTCTATATAAAGTCAGCACATAGAGTTTAAGGTTGAAGAAAAAGAAGAAGAGACACAACGCCACCCATACTGCTCTTTTAAGATAAAAAAGCCACACATTTATAATGACCAAGCTTACTGTTCCACACTAGCCACTATTAAGCCATGAAAGTAGCACAGTGGCGTTTTGTTGTTTTCTGTGTGTGTATAGATCCCTCTATAGAGAGCTGAAGTCTAGTGCTTGATATTACAAGGTACTTTCCTTGGACCTGCTGGAAATCATCTACTGATCCTGTGCACCACACATGGAAAAACACCACTCAAAGAAGTTGTCAGGATCCTAGAATAGATCAGATGTTTACAGGAAAACATCCATTAAAGTGAGTAATGTTGAAAACTGTGGTACTGCTAACCTTCATTCTTGAGGGCAGAAATCAATCTGATATACAGCAGCTGATAGAGATAAGGGAAACTGCCCTTCCATCTGTAGGTTAATTTACTTTTTACTCACCATAAAACATCTGCATCTTTCTCTAAAGCAGCTGGTACCAGTCCTTGGTACATTAGCCTTGTCTAAGTCACACCTTCCAGTTTTAGAAAAACAAAAAGTTACTTCTGTTGTCACATCATTGCCTGCCAAACTTCCTTTGAAAACACCCCACAAATAGCCTCGCTCCATTTGCTCCAATTCATGGTATCAAATCATTTGTAACTGATAGCGTTAACCACCCCCACTGATTATCCCTGCCAATCAAAAAGATTTATATGGCTCGCCATACAAATAGTATACCATGAACGTAGTGAACGGCACAAGCATGTTGTCAAAGGAAAAGTAATGAAAATAATAGCATAGAATAGCAATTATTTTATCTTGGGGGGAAAAATACATTATTACTCATTTCAGCCATTCAGGGAGGGAAACAGAATGAGAGGGAGAGTGACAAGAAACCACTTCAGCAATCAGAGCCCACAGGGAGACGACAATTCAAGTTACAGTTGTCAGAAAATTCAGGTAAAATCTCGTGGAAAAAAATACACTCAAGACCTATTATTTTTTAATTCTAAAATTTATGAAAAGATACTTAAGAGTACTCTTTTCCCTGTAAACTGATGTCCAACTGATATCTCACATTTGTATTTATCATTGTTCAGATGACTACTCACTGCAGAGTTTATCTAATGTTTTCTCTCTGTATCTATTTTTGCTGCAAGTTTTTCCAGACATACAACTCTTCTTTTTTCCTGACTCTTCCTCCAGTCTCTCAAGCAGTCACTTAGAAAATTATTCAAGTAATCTCTCTTTGGTCACTGGCTGAAGGGAAATAAAACTGCAGTTAGGTACATAGTGTATGAGGATTAACTGGTATTCCTGTGTCTTTTCAGAACCTGTTCCCTTTTATATGCTCCCTCAATTGTTCCTCATGTTCTCTTTTATATCAGCCTCCTTTCATTTTAAAAATCAGGCAAATCAATCCAGTTCTTTTTATAAAGTTTGCCACTTCCACTCCTGTATGCCTACTTGATACAATGTATACAACTGATGGCTGTGCTAAAACAGACAAAAATGGCACCACTTTGTAAATATACTTCAGCAACCACAAATTTCTACTGTACCTTGAAATGCAAGCAAGAGAGCTATTGATTTTGTCTGTGCCTGATAAATTCCTCCCAAACAACCTGTTTACTGCAACTATAAGTCACTGTTGTGATTAATCTGCTGTATATTAAAAGCTACTTAATTGGAACAGAGAGATGGAAGAATAAGCTAACAGTGTGAGAAGTGACAAAGGAATTGATTTCACTTTAATTTTACTAGAACTTTTGTGTCTTTGTAGTCAAGTCAGTCCTGATGGACAAAGATTAAGGACTAAACCAGCTTAGTCCTTAATACAATGACTCCACCTTAGTACAAGGAGTGTACTCTTCTGAACAAAGTAAACTGTGATGGAAATAACCTAAAGATATGGAGCAGGATAACTGAAGCTATAGATCGTGCTGTGAAATTACACTTTCTTGCTTTCCCACAGGAGATGTGGACATGCAGACTGACCTTTCAGTGCTAAATACTTTCCCTGATGTAAGTAACACAGAAATTTTAGCCAATAAACTTCATCTCATTGCAAGAACCTTCTGCAAGTTTACAACATTTAGAAACAAATTATAATATGAAACATTTATTTGAATTCATGGTATGTATATTCCTGAGTGGCATCGGAGAACTCTAGAATAATATCTATACATGGTGACACAAAATAGTCTGAAACACAAACCCTTAAAATCATATAGATTTTCCACACAGTTTGGAAAAAGCCAAATATAAATTTTTCCCATATATATGTTTCTAGAAAGCATTCTGTGTATAAAATATTACTTCTCCTACTAAGCCAATTGAGCAATCAGAAATTTTAGTGCTTACACAGTCCTTTGAAAAATCTGAAAACTTACGTAACTGATAAATATTCCCTATAGAGAGAACCCTTGTTAATTATTAAAGTACAGTATCTTTCTTCTAAAGTACATCAGCATCTTTTATATGTAGCTTCGGTTATTAGACTACAATGAATACCAAATTTGATTTGTATGCAGACTTGTAACAGATTTTTAAGGACATAGTAAAGCTTCACTTTTGTGTTTCAAAAAAAAATTACCAAAGGCACAGCCTTCATCTGCATATCACTGTCTTCAGGAGAAAAAAAAAAAAGAAAAATGAAAACAAAATTGAATATTTATTCTACTGAATGTATTAGCAAAAGTTTAAATGTAGTCAGGCCATCTACAGGGTGGGCTGCCCCTTCTAATCCTGCTTTCAGAGAGGAAAAAAAAAGAAAACTAATTCCTATTTCTGACAGCCCATCACCGTTCCTGTGTCCTAAAGACAGCAAGCAAAATAGTTAGCCAGTAGGACTTCAACTCAAGCGCTGCAGTAACTCAATGAAAGAAATACGGTATTGCTGAGTGGCAGCATTTTGCTACACTAAGAGACAGATGGGGAGGATATGCAATAATCTTGTCTAGGAAATGGCTATGATTCATAAATTTGGACTTAATGTGACAAATTATCTGACAGATTTCAAAACAGTGAGAAAAACCGGTGTCAGATTGAGATATTATCACATCTCAGTGTGAAGTCCAATGGCAGCTGGAATTATTGACCACCTAACTACACTGAACTCCTACACTACTACTGAACAAAAGTGTCAAAACTACTATGTAGAGAAAAAGTACAAAAATAAATGAACTTTTTTCAGGATGGAGCTGAGCTGATTTTTTCTTAATTTGAGCTACCTTGCTCACTACCTTGCTTACAGTTCCAGCTTATGGGCCCAGTCATACTTAATAGTGAGCAGCTGAGGAAGTTGTAAGGACTTCTCATACACAGTGCAGGCACCATTTCCCTTTCTTTTCTGGAAACTATAAGAGCATCAGCTGATTGCAGAGGTGAAGTTTATGAGCATGGGCAATGAAATTTCTCTGGCTGATGATTGAGCCCTGTGAAAAATGCTTCCACAGGGCACCACAGGGACTGCAACTCACGCTACTTCCAGAATCCAGCATCACCTCTATAACCCTCCTCCAAATCTTTTTTTTTTTTTTTTTTCCAAGTAACAACCAGGACAGAGAAGGAAGATAATGATTTCTTAGTATTACACATAAACAGACATAGCTAAATCATTGCATCACTTCTCAGGGAACCAGATCCACTTGGGAATAGATATCTGCCTCAGACAAGTGCCACCTGGAAGGACCAGCAATTAACCTGGCATCTCCTTCTCTATGTAGATTGACACACAGCTACCAATCTCAGCCAAAACTCCTCATTCGGTAAAGGAATATACTTAATAATCTCAGTATCATCTCAACTACCCAGAAATAATTTTAAAGGGTAATTTCCAGTCCTCTTCTTTCCAGTGATTCACCTTTCCTCTGGCTTTACTGGCTACAGAAACTTGACAGTTCCCTTTCAGGCACTTTGACTGCAGCCTTTCAGACAAAATGACAGCCACCACGGGAACCTCCAAGCACCGTGCGCACCAAGGCAGCCTGCTCACGCCATTCCCCTACAAGGTACAACAGTTGTCTCAAGGAGCTGTTACTTGCTTTCCAGACGCCACAAGATGGGCACCATCAAGTCCTCCTGTCTCCTACCCCTGCCTGCCCAGTTTCCACAACCCATGCTCTCCCAGGGCTGGCTCCAAGGGCCCATTTACCCAGCTTCAGTAGCATTGATCACCAATCCTCCCATCCCAAAGGAATATCATCCAGAGAAAAAGTTTTCAAGGAAAACACTTGTGCATGGCAGTTTGCTGAAGCCCTGCCAGCTCAGGCAGGGAGCAGCGGTACCCACCCGGCAGGAGGCCACGGCCTCTCTCAGCTCTGCAGCCCCGACGGCTGACGCGGCTGCCCGGGCAGGGCCCTGGTGGGAACATGGTGCCAGCCGGGAGCCGGGCTGCCGGCCGTGCCCTGCTCTTATGCCAGCACCAGCCACAGCAGTGGGCACAGCTGTCG
>JAVJGI010000040.1:46601275-46620512 GCA_035590275.1 Ibycter americanus
GGAGTTCTGCGGGAGTTACCTGCGCCGCGACCCGAGCCGCCGGGCACAGGGCGCGGGGTGCGGGCGAGGAGGGCCGTTTACCACCCACCCTTGGCCCTTCTGCCCTCTCTGTCCTCCTGCATCTCCAGATGTACGGGATGTGCAACTGGCTGATCTCTGTAATTTATTTATTTTATCGCCTCTGGAATATTTTATAAGCATGCCCTCTCTCTCCTTAAAATAGAGCGGTGAGATAGTTCAACCACGTTGCTAGAATATCTTAATAGAATGGCAGTGGAACTGTGACATTAAGATATGTGACTAAATATAGACCCGTCAACTTCATTAATGAAAGAGAAGTCATGTGGACAGCTGAAAAATCCGCCTTCTAACTCTTAAATGTACATGGTAAGTATGAAGTTGCCTTTTGGAAATTAGCTGTTACTGTTACATACCCCAAATTTCAAGAAAACACTACAGCATGCATTGCTGTATTATTCAAAGAGTGCTTAGCACACAAAAATCAAACTTTGAAAGGTGGAGAGCACACATAAACTAATTCAGCTTGTTATTTTGCATGTTGCCACACATTACAAGAGTCTTTAATTACATCGTCACATAATGGTTCTTAAATAATACACATTTGCTCTGCAATCTTGGCTACAGTGGTGTAGTTGTACTTTTATTTCTAATCCTTTTGTAACCCCATATTAATTTCGTTCTTATTACTATCCATATGATCTTTATTGCCTTAGACTTTTAATGCAAATTACTTCTTTCTTAAAGTATCTTTTAATAATTTAGTCAGCACCTATATATAACACAATAGATTCACTTAAGATTACCTTGTCAGCAGAGAAGGTGCTTTAATAATGAAGCTAATTTAGCTGCAAGTTGGTGGTTTATATATACCAACAAGTTTCCCATGTTATTCTATTTATAGTTACATCTTTAGTGTGCACTTTACTTCAATTGAGTCTGACATATGCAGGTCTAAAAGATGCTACAAATTTGTAGTGGAGGTTATAGTGCGATACACAAGTGATGGTGGGGAACAACCGTGCTCCTAGAGCCAAAATCCTAACCGAAGCTGCTGGGGCTGGGGTAAGAGAGTGACTCGAAAATGTCAGGTTGAAGATGGAGGAAATGAAATGGAGGAGATCAAGGTCCAACATACTAAAAGGGCAGAAGGTACCTCTGCGCTATGCAGTAGATATTTAAGAACATAAATGGTGTCAGTCTAGCTGTACACCGTCCTCAGAGGTCACGGTAGCCTGCTTGAGGCTACCCCACTGCTAGTCAGCTTAGAGGAGATAACTGCTGGGGCCAAGTGTCCCTACATCCTCCCCTCCCTGCCCCAGATGTGGGACAAATTTTCGGGTATATTTACCCTCAGCCACTTCACTCAGGGGCAGAGTTTGACCAAAGAGTTTGAGCCATCACCCAGGAAGACTCCAGTTCACCACAGCAGGCTTTAGATCAGACCTGTAAATCCAAAAGGTGTTCAGTTTGTCAGATGTTTTGTTGTGATGAGGCGAGTTTTACACTTTCTTTCCTATATTTTTCTGTTTTGTCTCATTTCTGTCCTCTCCTCTCCTCTGTTTTGTTTCTTTCGGTTGGTGGGTGTGGTTTTCTGTTCTAGCATTCAGCTACTGTTGCATTTGTGAGGGGACTAATAATTCGTTCCCACTGATTTTCGTATTAACAATACCTGTCTGTTAAATGAAGGCAGTGCAACAGATGAACATTTGAACTTAAATTAAATTGAAGGCTGTTGGATACTTCCAGAGGAATGTCTTCTGTTTTGTTTTCTCACTTACAAGATAACAAATGGAAAGGATCCCAAATAATATTTAAGTGATGAAGAAATGGCTTCCAAGAAACAGAAGCAGATTTTCTCTTTGTTAGACTGGCATACCTTCTGTGGAGCTGTGTTGGGGCCAGAAGAGTTTGTATACACACCGTGTACAAACCAGCATGCATTCAGCAAGCCAATATTGTTACTAAACCTCAGAAATTAATTACAAAATACAATTGAAGAGCAAAAATGTGATCACAGACGTCAATACATTTTTCATAAACCAAGTACAGACACATTAATTTCTCATGAAAAGCTAATTTTTCTCTGAAGGAGATTTTATTCTTGGCTTCCTTTTTCTCCATCTTTCTTTAAAGAAAACATTTTTATGGTTATCACAAGTACTGGTTTTGGTTTGTTCTGAATTACAGCTCCTGTTTCTTTCCCCACCCGCCCCCGTTACAATATCATAGCATCTTTGTCTACTTTAGGAATACTTTTATTTTTCCTTTCTGTTTTTTTCATTGTAAACTGTTATCAACTCAAACCTAAATGTCCAGAAAATACACTTCTGTGTTCCAATGCTCTTATCTTTAAAGTATTTTTATTTCTTCAGGTTCCTAACAATGATGTTTTTTCCCAGTCTTCTTTAGCTATATTGCAAAGGCTGCCCTATCAAAACACACTCAAGCTCTTGCTTGTAGTTCTCTTCTTTTGCCATTAGAATATTATTACACTCTACAGGTCTAATTGATGTTTGCATACATTCATTCCAAATCTATTTTCTTTTGTTTGGCAATACTTTTGACAATTGCGGATTGGTGCTTGATGTTTCTACATTTACTTCTAGCTCCGAGTAACTGAAGCATTAGAATGAGTTCATTGTACCTGGATTTGACACCCTATGACAGTATTTTGGCACAAAAACCTCCATTTCTTACCATAGTCAGTCCTCTGGGCAGCAGTTCGGCATCATGAAGAGGAACTGTGCAAAACCCTGCTGTCCTGGCAGGACTTGCAACAAACCAGTCTCTCCTGCTGAGCAGAGCTCCTGAGCAGCCCCCCTTAGAAATAAATCAAGTCCTAAGCTGTAAGGAGTTCTCTGGTGACTTCTTCCAAAAGATCTGGTGAATCTGCTAGCAGATTTGCTTTTTTCCTCCTTCCTTCCTTCCTTCCTTCCTTCCTTCCTTCCTTCCTTCCTTCCTTCCTCTTTCTTTTCTTACTACCTTCTGATACGCATTTTATTTCTCTTCAAAAGGTACCCAGTGCCTTTTCCTGCACTGTGCTTCTCTCTGTCTTGACATGTATAGTGTAAAGCTGGGGTGACCTGATGGAGAATCTGATGAATATTTATTTTCTCATTCACTCTGACATAGTCTCACTACCGTGTCTTCCCTACATCTGACTTCAAGTCTTCTGCGTTAAAACAGTGTCCTCAGGCACACATGCACGTGCAATCAATTTCCTTAGAAGCAGCAAATGAGAATTATTCGACAAAATATTCACAAGTTTTCGATGTTTTCAATAGATTCATGTTTAAACTATACACACAGGTGGCAGTGGAAGTTGTAATATAGGCTGTATGTTTAATATTTACACACTGAAGTACTTAATTGCCTTTTTGCCCAAATAGCTTCATTCGTAACAGGCACACGCCACTGTATGTCTGGTAACTGAGTTACTTCATTGCAAAAGTAAAATGCAATTCTTTTCAATTAAGCCAACATTTCAGCAAATTAACATAAGCAAAATCCAGAAATACATTGGTAAATTGGTACACTGTGTAGAAAATTAGTATTAAAATACTACATATTTTTAAAACATATCAAGTGTAAACAGCTATTGCTTGCTTGCTTTAGCTTGAGATTATTTTATTTATAGGCCTACATGTGGGTTCACACAGAAACATTTTCCAAACTATAAACTTGCCTTTAAATTGAGAAAAGAAGCATGAATCAAGTATCTCCATATGTTAGCCCACTTCAACAATTACAAAGAGTACTCTGGAATGTTCCCTGGTTTCAGAAATCACTTTGCTTTATGACATCCTGATACTGATATGTGTATTTTGTACACCTAAATCTCTTTTTGTAGCATGTGAAGGTTCATGCGAAAATGCCTACACATACACACACACACCACAAGATCTAGAAAGGAAGAGATGCATTGTAGCGGATTCTTAGATGTACACCTAACTTTAAGTAGACTATAAACCAAACTTAGCAGGACTGCTTATATACTTATGGTTTAGGCATATACTTCCATTTTAGGCACATACTTAAATTTCATGGTGAATTGAGGCTGTAATTTCTTTTAATGTCTAAACGTTAGAAACATATAAATACATTCAACTGTACACTCTAGATAGAGTGTAGAGTGTGGAGCAGATAAATAAATGAATAAATTCCAGGTTTAAGCAGACAGAATGACTGAGAACAGCCCTGCTTTGATGACAGCATATGGATTTTAGTATTATGTATGAAAGAACAAATGATTTCTTAGAATTTTTGAAAGATTTAACTCTGGATTTCTTAAATTTACATTTATTATTTAGAAACGGATGTCAGTTACTTTTCATGGTGCTTCATAGTATGTATTTAAAAATGTAATCAAGGATAGAGCTGAACACAGAATGAATGATAGCAGGAGACGTGGATATATAGGAAGACATCACAGGAATGGAGCTTGCAGCCAGGCTTTGTACAATGCTGACAACCCTTCCACTGCCCTTGTGCATGCAGAAACCAACCAATAACCAAGCACATCAGATTTTATGATAAATGGGAAAAGCATTTATGGAATGCCTAAGTGGAAAGGGAATATTAACATGCCCTATGACTCTGTATTTAAGATGTAATTAAGAATTTTCAAAAGTTTGAAGAAAAGTCCCATTTTCTTTCCCCTTTTTGATTCACCTGTTTAAAATGAATTCAAGCCAAGCAAAACAATTGTAAAGCAAAGATTCAGCCACAGCACAGAAAGTTACACTGCTTTGCACTGCTCAGTACAGAGGAGTTTATGGGCTTTTCCAGACTGCTGCTTTTCTTCATGGAGAAGAAGTCCAAGAACCATTTTAAATTAATGTGTGATCAGAGGATGTTTATATTTGCAAACACCTTTATAAATACTAACAACCCACCAGGACTAGGTGATATTCATCCAAGACTTCTAAAGGAACTCAAAGGAGCACTTGGTACTTTCTTTTTTCTTATTCTTAGTTTCCACAACTGACAAACTACAGGATGGATAGGTGCAATATAACTGCTCATACGTACTTCAGAGGAGGGAATCCTTTCTTTTGTATGATGAGTTTCAGCAAGGCAGTACTTGGAGTTGCTGGGAGAATATTAAATGGTCCAATGAGCCAGTCAGAACATGGTTGGGTTTTTTTTTCAAATCCTTAACATCATCAGCAAAAGAAACTGAGACACTTACAGGCTTAAATGGGCAGAAATACGTCACCTAGATCAACATAATAATATATATAAAAGCACACCAGGAAAAGTGGATAAGGAAAAAAGAGATTTAACTAATACTGGACCCTTAATGGACACTTTCAGGCTCTATTATGCCTAAGAGTCTGTGTTACGGTCTTCAGGGTCTATATTTTAGCACCCAGCTCCAAGCTTTCTCTGCAGTGCAAAACTAAATGTTCTTGCCTCGAGATGATGATGATGATAATAATAATAATTAACAATAATTAATAATAATAAATAATACTAACAGCAACAGCAGCAGCAGCACAAAATCCTCTAGCTGTTGTCCTCTCATACAGATCTTCAAGGACAGGCTGCAGCAGGGAGAGGCAGTGGAAGTCAAACCCTTCTCTCCACTACAGCCTTGAATCTTCCAGGTGATTTGAATTATCTCACTGCTCCTTCCAAGGCTCCCATGGGAGCCAGATGCCTGGGTTTCTTGTTGACCCAGGCAGTCTCTTTTCCACACTACATCTCTGTTCCCTGCAGAGGCACCAGTGGTGTTGATATCATCCCAGGCTCTCCATATGCAGGGCAGGGTGCTGGGAGGAAAAAAGCAAGGCAGTACCCTTGCTGTGCAGCAACAGCAGAGTGCACATGAGGTGTCATCTCTGTAAAGTCTCTGTCTTTGACCAGCAATTTTGTCCAAAAATTGTCCCACTTGCTAGGAAGAGAGATTAAGTGACTTCTGTGCCAAACACAGCAGACATCACTGTATGCCATGTGGAAGAGGCAAGTTTGGGGTTTGGCACTAGTCTGGAGATAAATATTGTAACAACTGGCATGTCTTCCATGTAAGACCTGAGAAGTTTCTTATGGTATTTCAAGTTTTCTTAACAAAGTGTAATTCCCTGGTAATGTGCTGCAAGCACCCATGACACTCTTGAAATGAAGCCTTCTGCTGTGGTGGTCCTGTTAGTGAAAGTGCCAAGGTGTTTACATGGCTCTGGATCCAGGGAAGTGGATCTTAAGCCTGGTTTGTACACTCTATAGGTAGAAAACATGCAGCTGCAGAAGGAGGGTATTCACTGTTAGTAATGAGAAACAAATTAGGAAGGCATTATTTACACTTGATAAATCAGAAATGGCATCAAAGAAAGCTACTATTACAAACTATTAATGAAAGACATAATAATGAAATAAATCACATAATAGATCACAACAAAGTGATTCAGTGTAATGAATACTGATACTAAGTGAGTGAACTGTGTGCTCTGGGGATACAATTTCAAATCCATTCCAGTGCACGTGGTAGCAGTGTCAGCAAAAAGAGCACTTTTAGAAGAAACTGACTCTGTTCCATTGCTCACTCTGATCACATCCACACCTTACATTAGCTCTCCTTTTATGACGCATAAGGTAGATAAAAATGAAGTTACCTGCCAAGAATCATTATATGTGTTTATTTTAATTTTTTTTGTCAAAGTAACAACTGAAATCTCATCGTCCATGCAGATATCGGCCAACATTCCTCATTTCACAGAATAATGTGAATTAAAAGCATTAAACATATTGAAAAGACAGCCAGACAATGTTTCATCGGCACAGATTAGAAATTCATTTAATTCTTATAATTCTAGAAAGCACATTACTGCTACAGAACATGGTAGTACCTTGAGGGTGAAACAAGTCTAAAATTCAGATCTTCATACAGATTTTAAATTTTGGATGTACTAAAGGTGAAGCCTTTGTTTAAACAGAGGGATGCCCTATGTAGCTTATATACAATATTTGTATTCTGATCACACACATGAAACTTCAGGTGATGTGCAAGTCATGATTTCATTTCAGACTCATCTGTATCCTAAACCCTTCCTGGGTCAATTCTGGCAATGTCAAAGCCTACCAAACCCAACATTAATTTGTGTATTTAGAGCTAAATATGTTTATATTTATTGTGCATTTTCAAACGGAATTGCGCTTTTTTTGGTAGTAAAGGCATTCACACATATAGCACTGGAAAGCCAGTTAGATGGCTAAGAATGGGCACTGCAAAAGTCATCAAGCTGAGCAGGGAGCTGCCTAAGCCTGCCAGTAAGCTATTGCGATGTTACTGATAACAGCCTCTCTTAAGAGACCCTTTGGATCTAAAGGTTCTCAGCTGAGGTTCTGGCTCGGCTACAAGATTTTACAATCAAATGTCAGTGGGAGGCTTACTGACAGAGGGTGAACTCCTGAATAAGAAATTCTTTATCACTTTCTGTTATGGTCTTACAGAAAAAGGAAGCAATATATGGTAAGGCTGAAGAGTTGTGCAGTTTGTTTGGAAAATGACTTTGAAAAAATCTAAATTTTAATAAATGTTGAAATTGAAACAGATTTATCAAATAATAAATATTGACAGATTTGACACAAGAGCTAAGTTTAATTTAGCCACAAGTTATTACTGAAATGAAAATGTTTGAGTATGTTACTACATATGTCTACCATTATGAATGCTCAGATCAAGTCCAGAGAGCCATGTTGCAGATTTAAATTTGTTTTCTAAATTTCAGTCATGCAAAGTTTTTGAACATCTCTAATAGGATTGGAAGGCAGTGTTCACATTAAGTAGGTTTAATTTACTGTGATGTTTTTAATGCATTGTTTTGACATTCTTTCACAGTAATTACAATACCTTCAGAATTATAAAACACAAGTAAATCAAATCAGCATGAATTTGGAAAGGCAACACACTCAGAAAGAATCAAAAATCAAGCAGCTATGGATAAAGTTGCACTGTGGTGCGGCCATCACTTTCATCCTCAGCAAGCCACCTTAAAGGAAAAACAAAAACCTGTCATAGACACGGCACACAAAGCTTAACAAACAGACAAATCATGAAAGCCTGCTTCTGCACATTTGGATTTCTAGGAGAGGTTTTACATTGCTTTATACAGAAGCAGTAATCAACCTGAAGAAAATACTGACCTTTTTTTTTTTTTTAGTGTCCATATATGTGTAATTTTAAAGTGTAATTAACTTTTTAAATATATTTATGAAATATACATTAATTTTATTTGTTGGTCATAAGGTGACAAGTAGATTGTTTCACTGAGTGGTGTAAAATCAGAATAATTTAGAGAAAGGAAACCTGTTTTTTGATAGCAGGTGATTGTCCATGTGTTCCGTTCCAGGGACAGTTCATTTCTCCTAGCTCCTTGTTAGTTCACAAAGCAGTGAGTTGCATGATGGACCCGATCCCTGCTCTGTCAGAGCCTATGGAAGTTTTACTATCAACTATATGGGAAATAGGCCTGGGTCCAAAGCTCAGGTAGATTGATGCTAAATGGAACCACAGAGGAAATATTAATTTCCAAAGAAAGTTAAAAAGTTTCTAACACTTTCGCAAGGCTTGTGACAGACTACCTGATGTGATGTCTATTAAGGAGCTAGTATGGGAGGGATTCCCAGCCAGTGTAGTGTTAGCGTAGTTCACATCTGAAGTTGCACCATTGAACAGCTGGGAGAGATGGCTGAAGCTAAAGAGTTGCAGGCTGAAACACAGCTAATCTTGGCAGATAAAATTGCTCATGGAAGTCCCAGAGCCAAGGAAAGAGGTGACATGTAAGGTAGACAACAGACATTTAAATGAGCTAGTAAAGGATGCTGACCTTCTTTCAGGTTTCTCAGTGAAATAATGTCAGGCACTCCCCTACATCAATGATGTGATTCAAGTTCTATCTCAAAACGTGTCTTTTACATACCTTTGTGTTTTTACCATAAGACTTTCAATAAAAAGGGGGGCTGGGGGAACAAACAACCTCCAGAAAAAAGTGTTTGGTGCAAGCTATCGTTTTCAAGAATTTTCCTCTGACTGGTATGGTCTGAGAACTTTTACAAACAAAAGAGGCAGACTGACATCAACTGAAAATTCCATCATGGACTGTGTTGCACACCTGGGTGATATTGTGGTCTAAGGACTTCTGCTCATGCCCACTAACCTAAAATTAGGTATCTAGAAGAATAAATAGTACCTGAGCATATGTTTGGAAGAAATTTAACGAAGGGAATTTAAGTGTTGTTGGAAGAAGTTTAATGTTGAGGTTGGTAACAGCCTCAGATTCTCATGACTTAGAGTCCAACTATCAAAGAACTAAAAAATGTTGCTTTTTTTGGCTGGGATTTGGCATCCATGAATTGTCAAGTTTACAGAAGCATTTAGAGGAAGGAAAAAAATTAAATATTCTTGGCTACCATTTATGTTTTTAGACCACCAGGCAACATCCCTCTTTCTAGATATAGGGAACTTGTAAGTTTTCACACTTGTCTGTTCTCCAGATGTATTAAAAAATCTATTTTACACTTAGGAAGACATGAATGTGTTTGCTTCTGTTGTTTATTCTGAAATTCTTTAAGCTATAAATGGTATACTGTAGTGAACAGTCATTCCAAATACACCTTTCAATTTAATTTCCAACTTCTGAAAGTGTATTGTTTCAGTCTGACGCAGACTGAAGTGGATTTTCTTTTCATGCATTAGAAGACCTTTACTCCAGCACCCCTTTATCCAAACAAATGTCTAAATTTAGATCATTATCTTCTCACATATTATAAAAAGATTTCTTTTATCTTGACCCTATTTGTTGAATATTGCTGAAGTTAACTCTATCCCAGATGAAACCAGCCCAGTCTTAGACCCATACTAAGCAGACACTAAAACAGAATTGTAATGTTGCTTTTGCTCAATAAAATACACTACTTTTCCTCCAGTGTTTTATCTATATTGCCATATTCTACCACCCTCCTACCATCCTGTATTTCTGATTCCCTCCCATGCCTGTTTGCATACCCATGACATGCTTGTCAGAGCTACATATGCACTAATGCTTGTGTAACGGTTCACCAGACAGCATTAGAGTCTGTAGGAGGGAGAGACACAATTTAGTGCCTTTGCCAAGAGAAGATATTAGTATCCTAATACCTCTTGAAAATGGCATAGTCATCCAGTTTTAATAACTTGGGGAAATAAAGTGTCTTCCTCCAAATATTCTGTCAAATTAGTCTGAAATTGGCCAAAGGGTTCAAAAGTTACTGGGGATGGACTGATAGGAACACAGCATGGTTAAAAAATTCTTACTGTTTTAGGAAACCAGAAGAGAAACAACCAAGAGACTAAAAAGACTACTGCTAATTCTTGTTAAAAAGAAAACAGCATCACAAAGTGATCCACTGACCTGTTACAGTTGAAGCAATACACTGAATTCCTAGACGCATCTATGATTTCTACTTTTTCCAGAAACCAGCCTCTTGCTACAGAAGGAAAAAAAGAGCCAATATTATATAACCATAACACAAATAAAGCATAAGAAAAGTTTCTGATTTCATTTCCAAACACTGTGTGGTTCAGTACTTCCAAATGTATTCAATATCGATAATAAAACTGAAATGTAGATGATTCAAATTACTATCAACTTCTCTCAGTTTCACAGAAAAGGTCTTTGATGTTTTTGACAGAAAATATAAAGCAAGTTTTTTCTTACAACTTAAGTCATTTTTCCATATTGAGCCAAACAGACAGTAAGACAAATTAAATAATGGATGGTAATGTTGAATGCATTCTTGAAATCCCATTTTGCCCTTTCTGGTATTTTGAAGTGTAGTCAATGTACACCCCTAGTGGGCTTTGATCTTCAGTGTCCACCAAAACAGTAAAAACAGATAGACTTTATCAGTAGATATAATGTCTGTAATGATAACCCAAGCCCTTAACCAATAGGAAACCAGAAATTCTACTCCTCCTTTCTAATTAATGTATTTATACTTATATAAACCAAGTGGTGAATCCAAATGCTTCTCATATCCAGATTTCTCCAGCAGTCATGATTCAGAATAGCATCTCCATTTAGGCCAACACTCATATCTGTTTTAGGTTTAAGAATGTATTTAATATTCTGCTATAATCTCCTATTTTGCTGTGTGAAAAATACCTTCATTCTTGTGCCATAGAATTTTATATCATAGAATATTAAAACATGAAGATTTTAAAAATAAAACTTTATTATAGATATGCAACGTTTGTGCTGACATCTTTAGTCATGTTTGCCAATGCAAATACTTAATGACAACACTTAAAAACTAATTAGGACCATACTACTAGTAGCTGAAAACCTTTCGGTATTCTTTGCATGTCCTAGAGATAAAATACTGTATTCTAACAAATTATTTTGGTTTTCAAATATTTAGACAAAGTACAAGTAGGCTAAAATCAATAAAAATATTTTTATTTGTAAGTAGGCTAAAAACGTGATATAAAAATATTTGCAAATTGTACCAATTTAGATAAAACATAAAGGCATAGTGATGTTTCTCACTTTTCATGGACATTTTCAAACAATTAGCAAGTATAACTAGGCCATAAAGGTGTCTACATTTTTCATCTTCAACTCGCAAGTGTCATTTATTGATATTGTGAAGTACTTTTGGAACTTTTTTAATGAAATCTTGTGAATGGTTTAATATATCATAGACTCTACTTGGAATATATGACCTTTCATGAAATCTCTGTAATTCAGAGTCAAGATTATCAGCAATAAAAGTTTACAGTCTCAAATTTACACGGCACTTTACAAACTAATATAAAGGCATGTTTGCTCTCCTGAAAAGTTTAAAATTTAATGCTTCATCCTTTATTGACAAAACTCCAACAGACCTCACTGAAATCTCCAGGTATGGAGAAATCTAGAGGCAGCTAGGAAAGATTAGCAAACAGATGAAACATATCAAAGAGGTGTTACTTTTGAGGATGCTTGTCAGGGTAACAGCTGATGTGACAAAAGGCACTTGGAGATAATTTCATAGAAAAATTTAGAGAAAGGAAAGCAGCTATGGATGCAAGATGAATCAACACATACCAGCTGTGTTAGGAAGGCAGTATTAGCAGCTGTGTGATGTTGATCAAGACACAGAGAGGAAAGGTAATCATGTTGTTGATAGTTTGGTACTCAGGAAATAAAAGTTCAACCTATATTACCCCTGCAGACTTCTGTGCAACTCTGAGTGCTAAAAGTCTGCTAGTGTGGAGTTCCTTTCCCAGATCAGTTCTAAGTTGAATTGTGTGCATGTACAGCACCTAACATGAATAAGACGAAAGTCAACAGGAGGATTTTATTTATTATAGGTATTTCTATAGGTTTGGGGGGTGGGGGATTTCCAAACAAACTGCACACATACAACATTACTGGGTAGTTAAAAAAAAATGTTCAACTTTTGCCTAAATAAAAACTGCTGTTTGTAGAATTTGAATTTTACTTGGTTCATCCTAGATATGATAAACCCTTGCCGCTTTACAGTAGCTCATGCACTTAGATAAATCAGGTTTTAATTAAACGTAAACCTATATCTTTCTGACAGGTTAAGCAACATTGACCCAACTAGAATATCTCAATACTAGCACACCTTTTTTACTCAAGTTGCATGTTGCTTGCCAATTCTGTTTATTTGTATATTTCTGGGGGGTTTTAGCACCACTAAATGTAAGCTCAAATTCTTATATGCCCTAGTCTCCTATCCTTCTTTTTTTTTTTTGTAAATGTCATGTTTTAGCAGTTACTGTAACTGTACTGTAACACTGTACGTAGAAATAGTTTCCATCATCATGTGTGGGTATGTACCGTAGCCACATCCTAACCTGACATCAGGGCAAGACCTGGTGCACACTACTGTTCTCATAGTTTAGCTTTCACAAGAAGAAAAGCCATGTGTGTCAGAGGGAGCTACAGCATGCTTTGACCAGAGCCCTGAGCTTGCCCAAACATTTCTTAGATACTGTTCAAAGCATGGAAAGTTTAGTCTGCAGTTTGAAAATTCAATCCTATGTTTTTTAAGACATCTAATAGGAGTTTTGGCTGAGCAATGTTTGAAGGATAAAACCTTCTGAGGTTTATGCTAATTAGATCTCTGTTAGAAAAAAAATCAAGCTAAAGTCAACAGAAATGTGACAGTGAGAGGGGGTGTAAGCAAGACCAGTCAAACTGACCTCATTTGTGTACAAATTTGTATTAGCTAGCTGTAGCAATAGCATGACTTCAAAACCCTTTCCAAATGTCAGGCAGATCTTTAGGCAGATTTTTACAAGACTATTGAACACATGCAGTATACTCACCAAATCCTTTCCCATCGTGACCAATTTCAATTGAATGTAGGCTGCCTAAATTTTTTGTCTTAATCTTGAATGTATCAACCTTCAATATTAAAATACAGTTATTAAAAATAATACACTGTCTGGAAAATTATACATTTGTTTAGGTCAGTTCTGAGGCTAATTCAAGTGTAGTAATACCAATTCAAAATAGGTATCTGACACCTGATGTGGTTTATTTTCCTTACTGAAGATCTATGGTATAGATCGTCTCCTACTAGGTCTCAGTTTAAACATGAAAAGTTCACTTTTCAACTTATAGTAAGACAATCCCTACCTCTTTCCTGACTTGCACCTACCAGAAAAACGTTTTTGCTCTCTTATGAATTCTCAACTGATACAGACTTCTAAAATGTTTTCAGTATAAGATACATAAATATACATTAAAGAACATAAAAGATAAAGGCTTTTACTACATGTACTATTATCTGTCTCAAATATTATATCTTTTAATTTAAAATATTGCCTTATTTCCTATTATGGATTTTTTTAAAATGAGATCCTTTTTTGATAAGACATTTGACATCACTAGCTACCCATTGACAGTTGGATTGTTAACAGGATTTCTAAGCATCTACTCTTCTTTTTCAAAGAGCAACGGCACCTCCTGTGTAGTACTAGGCAAAAGGAAGTACTACTCAAGACACTTTCTTACTTGCTCCTTGTGCCTATAGGTAACGATTATTAACCTCCTCAGTATGGAAGAAAATACATAGTTAAAGATCCTTTAGAAGATATTCACAGACATCCTGGCTGAAGAAACTTGGACCAACTGCAAGTAAAATGATGTTTAGTACTGCTGGAGGTAATGAGGTAGATCTCATAAGGAAGATATTTTAACTGGAGTTTTAATTATTCAGTCATTACCTTTCAAGAAATCCACAGGAGAAAGATGTGGAAAATATACTTATTTCTTGCTACATAAGGGTAACCATCATTATACTCCATTGCACAGGTGGTGGGCAAATGGAGCAATTCCTTTGCCAGAGTAATATGTTTATTAAACTAGGAGAACATTCTCCTACAGTACTAGGACATCACGCAGAGAATGAGCATTCTTATGCAAATGCCTGTATCTAAACTAGGGGTCTCTGAATAGCCTAAAGCATGATGGGTATCAGAATCAGGTTGATGTGCATGGTTCCATTTTATCTGGTTATAGGCTTATACATTCAGTGAGGCTACAGCATCAGTTTCCATGGAAAAGTAAAACTATGGAATGTAAGAAACTGCTGTATTCTCAAGTACAATATTAAAAGTTTGTGCAACAGCAAGAGATGTTGTACACATGTGCACATGCACAGTCAATGTATGTTGTGCATTTCGGATCAAGGAAATGCATAACTGTGCAGATGAGTGGATGCAATATGAAGGTGTACTTGGGACTAAGAGACAGAAAAGCAACAGAGTCAGCTAGATATGATAGAAGTAAAATGTCCCTTGGTTACTCTGGTGAAAAGGTGAAACGGAGAGATAGCTGAGACTGTATCTTATCTAGTGATGTGGAAAACAGGATAAATGCCTTAAGTTACACAAAGATCTTGCATAGATTTAAAGTTTGCTTTCCCAGTCCAGAAATGGACACATCGTATGAAATCTATATACTCACCTTTCCTCTTTCAAAGGGGTCTTGATGCTCCAGTGACTGAGAGAGTTGAAATACCTCAGATTTGTCTTCATTCCCAAATAAAATAATATGTACATTGGCATCAGTCCCTGCTCCCCTTTTGTCAGCTGTGTATACT
Source organism: Ibycter americanus (assembly GCA_035590275.1). NCBI lineage: Eukaryota > Metazoa > Chordata > Aves > Falconiformes > Falconidae > Ibycter > Ibycter americanus. The sequence continues at coordinate 46,616,393 of JAVJGI010000040.1, forward strand.
TTAATAGTATACTCTGTTAGATTTCTTGCTTGACTTCCTTCTTTATGTAAGTTATCTATGTCATTCTTTTGTTTGTCTCCTCTAATAACAAAAGATACTGGGATTTCTCTCTGTATTTCTGGCTTATTTGCATCCACAGAAAATGCTCTGAAAAACAAAACCGCATATGCTTTTGTACTAAGTAAATAATCATATGTTAAATCAAAAAAACTCTATGAATTTATGGGGGACAGTTAGAGATGGACTTACTTTAAAAGTATGCATTGACTGAACCACACTTTGACAGTTATTTTAATTCAATGCCTGCTCAATGTTTTCAACTTATACTACAAAAAGACTAAAAAATGACTAGCTTTACATAATATACTTACTCGTTCACTTCAAATACATAGATAGGATGCTCCTTTAAAGCTTCTTTCAAATGCAATTTTTTAATGTCCAGTTTGCAGTCTACACAGAAAGAAATAAAGTATAGTGAAAATGTTGTACTGCATGTCAAGGAATTAGGTAGAGTCTGTTGTTGATATAATGGTGTCATTCCTATTATATTAAAACATCATTTATGAATTCATTTTTTAATACCAACAATTGACTTAAAAATCCTGGAATCATCATAACATCCCTTATTTTGTTCCTATTTGAAACCTCAACCTAGAAATGTAGGAGCAAGTATTTTCATTGTCCTAGTGAAGCAAAGCAGTGTTGTCCTCACCATCCTCGGACAGGCACACAGAAAGTATTCAGCATGCCTCAGGCAGACACATTTGAGGAGAAAGAGCAGAAATACATATCTGGTGCTTCCTCCTCAGTGACTGGTTGACAAGAGGGTTGGAGCTCCATTCCACATGCAGCACAAAGAGGGTCTCATTAGATGGCAGGTATGAAGGAAGTTCAGCAACTTACTGTATATCTCTGCTATTTGAGAAAGATTGCTCTCTGACTTATATTCCCTTTTGAATTTTCTGCTGGGGGTTCAGCTACATGCTGTCTATAACACTGGCCTGAATCTCTTGCCACTAATTAGTCACGAAGACTATTCATTTTCCCTTCTCTTCTGTTATTTGTCCCTTCAGCCCTGTTCATGAAACTGCATCCCAATGTCTTCTACTACTGTCCAAGTCCCTTTAATTATACCAATAGGAGTCTAAGTTAGTAGACTCAGGCTCGTGGGGGGGAATCCAGGATACTGTGTTGCACTCATGACCTGCCCTGACAGTGCATGGGGAGTCAGAAGCTTCAGGAAGCATTCTCGAACCATATGATCTTAAAAACCTGTTCAGATACTGGAAGACACATAAATGCATTACAGCACCAGTCTGCCTGGGCTGACCAGTCCTGCAGGATACATCTGACTTTATATGCTAAAGACCTTTTGTGTTTAGGGATTTTTGCTTCAGTCTTGGTCCAAACTAGTCTCAGCCCAAACAAGTCTAGACACAATATGGACACCTTTACTCATCTAAAGTGCTTGATTATCTAAGTAACTCCTTTGGAAGAAATATACATCTGCCCGATCCTCTCTTCATAACACACACAGAGTCAGTGAGCCCTCAGGTCCCTCCTTTGTGAATCATGTTTTCAAACCTGACCGGAAAAATCTTGCTCGTCATGCCCTCTGTGGTGCCCTGTGGCAGCAGGTAATTGCTATATTCAATGACTGTCAGTCAGACAGATGGCCATAGTTAACTTTCACAACTGAAGCTGTGGGAAACAAAAGTAGTGACCTATCTGCCTTGCTCCTCAACAGCAGCATGGCAGGGCTGTCCCTTCCCTTCCCCTCTGTAGTAACTGCAGCTCCACACTGTGCCCCCTCTGAAGCCTCCAGCACCTGAGGCAGACCTTGCTGAGGCACAGGATGAGTTGACCAGCCAACCAGCATGTACACACTTACTGCCCAAATGTCTTTGATGTCTATACACATTTTACAGATTTGGTTGAAATTGGGTGGTGAGTCTAAAAGTTTATTATGAGCAGCCAACAGATGGGCAAACAAAAAAGACAGATAAAGTGCAAACATAGAACCTTTGTTTTCTTAGAAAACTGTCTGAAAATGGTGACCTGTAATACACAGTAAGTAATGATTTTCGATTACATAGCAAATTTCATTGAAGGACTTTGAAAAACTTTACAATTAATTCTTTGAATATTGCTTAGTAAAATGATAGTCATCCTACAGATGAGGCAAAAGGATGTTAAAGTTATGACTATTTTAATGAAATTCAATGACAAAACTGCTGATTGCCTAATAGGGGTAAAATCCCCTTCCAAATGTTACAGGGATAAAACAGAACAGGTAGGGAAAACAGTGCAAATAACTGAATCACAGAGGAAAATTAAACAATACCAGTTTCTTTCATGAGTTATAATTATTCTCCTAGATCACTTACTAATAATCATGTATTAATTGCAGAATATAATTATTCATCTTAATTTTCTGTTTTTCTTCCTTGTATAGAAAGGAATACTTTACTTTCCTGATGCAATAATGATATAGCTTTTAGATCCAAGGATTTAAATGTGTCAAAATGTAGGATTTTGCTTTATAAAATATTATCTTTTAGCAAAAATAGCCAAAGGAAATTAAACAGGATTTAACCCAGGCAATTATTTCATTGCCTTTAACAGGAGGCTAGCTGTGTGATTCACATCACTGGCTTTAGAGAGCAGCAAAAGTGCTTTACCTGTTTTACTGCTGATCAAAAGAACAACTTTGTCCAGTTCTCCCAATTCAACACCATCCATGATAACTAGAAATGACTAAAATAAAATTATTCAGTATTACATTCTTAAACTATATCACTTAAGTATATAGGAAGATTTGAAAATGGTCTATAGGAAGTACAGGAACGAATCAAAGGATAAATTTTAAAGTACTTAAAGTCAGAGTACCTCATTGTCCTCTTCTTGCTGCACATTCTGCAATGACCAGAGAAGGGATCTGTCCCCTGTGTCACCGTAAGTACCATATATACATGCAGTCATATGCACTAAATTTCTCTCACTCAAAATATTTCTAGAAAATACTGTTAGATGATATGTAACCACTGCAACACAAGCAGAAGGAGATCTTGTTAAGACTGTGCCACAACCTTGCATGGCTATTTGACAGCATAGCCACGTGCAGTCAGCTGTAATTAAAAATTCAAGCACTTCAAAATAACAGAAAAATTCAATTTTTTTTCCAGTTGTCCCCTTAATATTGTCCTGTAACTATAAACGTGGTGATGCTGACAACTTCACATTAAATCAGAGAGAAGCATACCTATGCTTTATGCTTTGTAACAGTAGCACATCATAGAAAAATTACTGCAGTCTGTTGCCTTTTTCTTTTTAATTGCAAATGCCTAATAGAATCCTAATAAATAAGTACTAATAAGCCTCTGACTCATCAATCACTTTTGGGAACTTTACAAAGATTAACTTTAGCTGGGGAGACAAGTCCTTCATACTTCATCATCTAAGAAATGGAGAGAAAAGCTCCTCGCATGTGATTCAGAGCACCTAAGTTGCTGCTTTGAACTTCGCTATGATGGAGTACATCCACTGACTACAGAAGGAGCTCAGGAAGACAATTCTATCTCAGCTGAAGTTGTCACCCATTAATTTGTGCTGTTTGTGATTTATGCAATGGTTATAAGTTATTTAATTGAAGACAAGACGACAACATCTGAACACCTTTAAAAGTAAGCGCATACTCAGAATAGCTGTTTATATTCATTTACATTTTACTCATAGAACCAAATGATGTGACAGCCCTGAATATTTGCCTCTTTTAATCATCTATCTAGCATCTTCTTTTTATTCTTGTAGATGCTGTGGTAGAAAGGGATGAATCCTCTGACCTTGCAGAAGGCTTCTGTAGAATGTGGCTCAGTGTAGATCAGTGAGACACCTACCCCACAAAGGACTGTGTGTATAAGCAGATTACCAGCATCCTTTGGAAGTCAAGACGACAAAGTCCAGGTAAAGTGTTGCAGCACTGTCAAAACTACCAGGCTGCAACAAGGCTTCTACTGTCCCATACCAGCCCTCTCATGCCTCGACACCACCATCAGTCTCACACAAGGTTTCAAAGGTTCATCTACTGTCTGTGCTGTTTCTTCATCCTCTTCAGAAGCCA
>JAVJGI010000040.1:46620612-46634962 GCA_035590275.1 Ibycter americanus
TATTATCAATGTTAGTTAACCCTCTACAGTTCCCCTACAGTAAAGCAGATAACAAGCTGTTTTTATCAGCTTTCAGATCTAATGATCATCTAAAATACTGAGTTCAGTACAAGAACCAGCTGTGTTTTATGGGGCTTGCCTGTTTCCCCAGCATCACCTACATGACAGAGAGAGAGCAGACCCTTGCTACATGCCGACTGCAGCTGACCAGCTGCATGGAAAGAAATACATAGTGCCAAAAAGGTATTTAGTTTTACCTATAAAGGTTGAACTTAGTAAAAGCCTAAGTGGTAGAGGATACAACTAAGTTTAAAATGGAAATAAAAATTGATGACGCCTAAGAAACAACAAATCATGGCATAGTAGGATATAAAAGAAAAGATTAAATACAAGAACTGTATGAAACATGGTGGGTGATGTTACAACCAAGATGAAGAATCAGGAGAAGAAACAAATTTGGTTAGGGATGCAATGCAGTGAGTGGGTAACTACACAGAACAATGCAACCTGTGCAGTGCTATTTTTGGCTATAACCCTGATTTTCTAAGTGTTCTCTTTTTTTCTTTTACTTGACCTCTGTTTTGCCACAGTCTCCCAGACCTGCAACTTGACAAGTGAGGCTGGACCAGCCCAAAGCAAGAGTGAAAGAATTGCATTTGGAAGGCTTGTTTCTTGGATCACTGTCTCAGAGAGCAGCAAGAGTGGGCCTGTCCCACAAGCGTGAACAAGATAGGAGCTAAGCATGACCGCCAGCGCAGGCAGTGCCCTCACTGACCAGGTAACAGTCCTGCAGCATCTGCATGTGGCAGGCAGAGCTGTCAACAGTCACAGGTGCAGCAAACAATGAAAAAGATCTGGGATCTATCCTGGTGGTCAAGATGGGAGCAGCAGGAGAAAGGGCCAGAGACAGAACTGAAAATAAGGCTGCAACAGAGGTCCAAGGTCCATCCAGAAGACAGGGTCAGAGGGAGGACTAGAGACAGGGACACGTTTGACATAGCTCAGGCATGATCTTAAATGGACATCCTATGCCCATCATGGCTGGAAATTGTAGGTGTCTCTGGCCAAGGCAAGAAGATCCATTGTTTTATCATGGCCCTGACACACTGTAGTCAACTAGAGACTGACCTGAATGAATTTTGGATTGAATTACATGGTGGATAGAACTGGCAAAGTACATTGTATGGAGAAGGAGACTAATGTAGGCAAGGGAAGAGGGCTAAAATGCTTAAATGGTGGTCTTTGTTCAGGCAGTGGGATCAGACCATCATAGGGGAAATGTGGGCAAATATTTATCTCTGTACTGTACTGAATAGATTGGAGAGGAGAGACACAAAATAAATCTCTGAGAAGAAGTTACATACTGTAAGGATAACACATATGAATGTTACAGCTCCATTAATTTCATAAAATTCTAATGATTTCATAATCCTAGTGTGAATTATGGCTCTGTGTTAACTTTGTGGAACTAATCAGCTGTTTGAAAGTAGCATAATACATTTTTGTTTCACCTTTTCACTGTTTGTTTTGCGTTAAAAGCTATGGTATACAAAATTCACCTTCTGTACAGCCCTGTATGTGTGAGAGAGAGAGCACCGTTTCATCCCTGCGGATTCCTGAGGAGTAAGCATCTCAAAGGAAGTGAAGAGAAACTATGTATACACTCAGCTGGAGACCTCTCCCCATTGGTACACCCAAAGACATGGGTATGCACAGCCAGATCTCGAGGGTTTGCACTGTATTTTATCAACTGTTTTTTGGTGCTTTCAATTAGCCATTAGCATATGCTTCATCACAATCCCAAGTACAAAATAAAAAAAGGAAAAGATAACTAAGAGATGAAATACTAAAGCACTCTATGAATGACAGAGCTATATCTGAAATTTAACAGCACACAGCTTTTGGTTAAGGTGATTATGATCAGCTGCTTTCCATTCTAATTAACACAATACTGGTTTTGCTTTTAGCTGAGAAAAAGAAAAGCAAGGAGAAAATAAATTAGATTTAGAAAGCTGACAGAAAAGCAGATCTGTTTTGCACAATAAATTGCAAGTAAGTTCATGTGTAAAGGATCACTTTGAACTCCACGTGTGCCACCTGCTGTGGAGCTGCTTAAAGCTCTCTTGGACATAAAATGGCAGAGATTTGGGGGAATACGTTTTTCCACTGTCCTAGTTTTTTTCTTCACTGTGGTTACAAATACCTCCTTGAAGACTTCTGAAGCGTGTGTGGAAAGAAATAAATGTAACAGAGATGAGCTATTTTGTTTGTTTGTTTGTTCTTTTACCTAAACACATAGGCAATATAATACCTAGTCCTTTTTTGTGATATTTCATCTCTTTATCTCAAAGCATTTTACAAAGAAGGAAAACATTACAGGAATTAAAAAATTGGGCAAATAATGTGGAAATTATTTTTCAACCAAGAGGTCAGTGAAGAGCCAGAGTCAGAACCAAGGTCACAAGGGTTCCAGTCTCACTGCCCATTTATCACCCATGTTGCATCTTTCTCTCACCATTTCTATGTGCTTGTACATGTACCCTAAATACTTCTGCATGTGACAGCGATCAGTCTTTTGCAAGGGGCATGTTCATGTGCTTTATGTTAATCTGAAGGTCCACTTTGTTTCAATCTTGTGTATAGGAGATGAAAGCCATTAAGCCTTGCTCTTACCTATACTGTGCAAGTCTTCAAATGAAAATACAGCTTTAAGCAATATAAAATCTAAAGCCCAAGTACAAATTTAAATTTTCAGTTGCACCCAAAATATGCAAAAACCCCTCAACCCCTGTTAATTCTACTGAGATTACTTGCATGCTTACATCTAGACACGTGCAAACACCTCACTGAAACTGGGCCATAAATTCCAATCCAAAGCATATTGAGGTAGTTCATTTAACACCTACTTCATCTCACTTTGGATGAACTGACTTATTCTTTACCCAGGTAAGTCATTTATTTTCTGCATAAAAGTCGGGCACAAATTCTTTGAGTATTAAGCATCCTTATTTGGTCTGTTTGTTAAATTGAGAATTGTTCTGTCATATGGTGGCATTCAGTAAGCATCACATTAGAAGAATATGGAAGATATGGTGGATTTGAGGTGAAAGGGTTTATTTTATTTTGCTTAATAAAGATAATGTGTAAGACAATTGTTGAGCTAATTTTGACAAGCATAAATATTTGCAATGTCTAAAGGCAGTAAAGTGGACACTTATATGTACTTCTGAGCTCTGATTTACTGAGAATCTTTGGAATGTGAAAACAAAAAAATTATTTAATAGTAAATGAGCTATAAAAAATCGTGTTTATGTCAGTAATATGAGCAGCTGAGGACTAAACAAAGGAGAGTAGAAACATTACAATATTGCAAGAAAGTTATATTTTTTATAAACTGTCCTTTGTAGCACATAACAATGGTTTTGTGCAATCAAATGAATATCGCATTTCCCACTTTATGGTACAGAAAGTAAGCTGAGTGGATAGTATTTTCCTTCATACATTTTTTAAATTTTTATCTAGACTTTATGAATCATTAAATAAAGACAATAAAATTTTCTGTTTTGATAAAGTTTCAGTTGTAATATTAGGATGTGTTAAACTCCTGGACCACTCTACTGCTTTAAGGTATATTTATACCTACCAGAAAGTGCTTCTTTTAATGGCCACTCTACAGGGAATTCAATCCATCTGTCTCCATTAAGAGAAAGAGGAAGTGTTTTATTTATGGTGAGACTAAAGGTATCCAGGGTTGATGTGTTCTGCATTTTTAAGTGACAAAGACACAACTGGGATGTGCTGTTTTCCAAACTCTGGAGACCAAGTCTCACTTTATAAAGCATTCCCAAATCAGATGGTAAATGAATCTAGAAAGCAACAAAACAATGAGTTAGCATCCAAAGAGAGATATATAGATATATGCTTAGCTAACTGACAGGAAGAGAGGAAATTTTCTCTAAAGGGGTCAACGTGAACTTAGCCCCATTTGCATCAGTCTTGGTGCTAAAAGTCCCATTGAGTTCAGAGGCAGCTGAATCAGGTTGACTAAGCACTTACAGAAATATTAGTTTTATACTTTAGGGGCATTCATTGTAATTATTCTATCAAATTCAAATTACATACTGCACTGATTTCTAAATGTGGCTACTTAGTGTTAATGCCATTTAAATTGATATGCATTATTAACTATGACTATTTGTTGACAAAAAAAAAAAAAAGAATATGCCTGATCATCATGAAATTTAGAAAGCCAAAAACAAATAATGAATTCTGGTGTGCAAATGAAAATTTCAGTTCTGCTTTTCTTGAATATTTAAACAATAATATCTGCGATACTTACAGCACTACATGTTTATTTCTCATTAAAAGGAAACTGAAAGAGAATTTAAATATAGACAGATCTATATATTATTTTACATCATATGTTATTTGGTTCTTAGCCTGATGTTCCACTTTGTTTTCCATGGAAACCAGATTTGACTTGCCATTGCTTCCATAAAAAACCATAACCAACTTGGATATATTTTCTGACAACTTTTCAAAGTCTGTTTTTTTTCCTTCTTGATGTTTTGTGAAATAAATCCTCCATCTGCCTTCTGAAAAAATAAAATAGGGAAAATAAAAAGGAAAAAAAAAAGATTAAAGATTTTTCAGTTTTCATATGTTAGCCAAGATACCCGAGATAAAATTCCTAAGACAAGTTTTAGTTTACATGGGAAACATTAATATATAAGCACTTCATCTGGGTGCTGATCAGCTCCCTAAGTATATTGCCATTTCTTACTATTACAAAAGGGAAAACATTGTCAGTACTAGTAAGCGTAATGACGTATTGTGATGAAGATATTCTTACGTTATTATTTCAGAACTGATGAATAAAACAGCGGATGTAATGGTAGAAGCTATACCTGAATTCATTTGCTCTTTTCCTAAAGGCCAGGCAGAAGTGCTCCTCCTCTCCTGAATTTCTAATTAAAAAAAGATTGAAGACCAAATTAATACCTTTGTAGAACAGTGTCTAAATTATAATAAATGCTTGTATTCATCTCTAGTGAGGCAACTGACTATTATATCATTTAGATTAAAAATTTAACTAGGAAGTGTACAATGTGATTTTCTACTTAAACATCATCTCCTACATATCATTCTATTTAATGAATTGACTCTAGAGTTAGCTCTTTACTGTGAAATGATCGTAACATGAAGATTCAAGAATTTTTCATTTTAAAGTATTTCTGTTCATTTATACAATTTATGCTCTGGATGAATCAGAACCAATTGGATGTTTTTAATGCCCATTTTTGGGGCTGATATTCCTCCCACTGATATCAGCTCCCATTGGTTTCAGTGGGATTTGGTATAGATCAAAACTACTTGTAAACATTAGACAGAGGCCTGAACCAAAGATGGAAAGGCTTCTTTTGAGATCACAACCAAGTTTGGATCTGCCAATTATTGTATAAAAAAACTCACAGGAACACTTTCTTCTTCTACCAAATCAATGCATTCTGGTAGAAAGAGAAACTTTATTTAAAAAAAATTTGAATAAACCCATTTTATATAACTTTAAATACACTAAATATTCCTATATTTAATTCAGAAAAGCCCCAACATACAATCTAAAAAAAAAGTTGAAATTATTTGCTTTTGCACAATAACAGCTTCCTCCTCTTTCCAGGTTTCCGATGACAAAAATTTAGATCGTAAAGCAGAGGAAATGGATTGCACTGCAATTCTACTGTCTCATTAGGCTGTTGCTGGACAAGCACCATCATGCCAATGCCACTACAGCGAGCAGAGATGCCCTGGGAGTTCAGAGGTAAAGAACTAGAATATTTTCTCTAATCTAAGGACTCATCTATTTACTTCTACTTGTCTATTCTTTTTAGGGGCAAGATCATAAAAAATACATCAGTCTTAAAAGTACATACTGGGCTTTTGTTGCCTGCTGATTTGATTGGGATGTGCCATGGTTCGCTCCAGGCTTCCACACCAGATTGTGCTTGTATTGAAACCATGGCACAGGGAAGGAGGGTGCCCATTCCCTTCTTGCCCTGGCAAAGAGTGCAGTCACAGTCAGTGGGGTCAAAACTGCTCCTCTGTGGACTGATTACCCATGCAGTGTCAGTCAAAAGTATGTCCAGTTTCTGGCAAAAGCTACCCAAACAGTGTGACATAAATAATGTAAAACAGTGTTCTTGAATACAATGGAGGCATTTTCTATACTGCTTAAACATAGTTTGCCCCACTATTTACCTCATTTTCACTATGCCTAGCAAGTAGCTGGCAGCGATATTCAAAGCTTAAAAAATTGTTTGCAAGTGGCAGCGTAGAAGTAAGACTTGGAAAGGCAGCAATTTGTAAAGAGATTAGGGCAAATTTGTTGCCATTTATGCCACTGTAAATCCGAAGTAACAAAGCAGAAATTATCCTCTGGCAAATAGTGGTTATTAAATGGTACTAAAATACAACAGTGTTCAGACACACTAACTCCCTATATAATGACAATGTTCTACTGGAATATTTTAAACCATAACTTGTTTATACAAGCAAATCACATAGCTGCATTCTGCAGTTTGGAACTAATTTCTTAGCAAATAATAGTTTGAGGATAATATTGACCTGTAGCATTCAGAGTTACTGAGGCAGATCTTTTTCCATCGCGTCTGTCTTTTAGCCATGTTTGAGCCATAAACACTGTTTCTGTCCCTGAAGTTGCTGACTCTTTCACAATAATCTTCTCGAGAAGCCAGTCAGAGCCTCTCCCTTTTTCAACCACCATCCCTTGCACAGTCCCAACATCTACTGCTTCCACTTGAAAAACATCCACCTGAAAAATTCAGAATCAAAAAGACATATGGAAATAGAACCATCGAACTAAATTAACAGTGTCTCTTGAAACATGAAAGTGAGAGGAAAATGAGGATTTTCTTTTTTTCATTAATTCAATAAATACCAACAGAACCAGAGATGATGAGTTTAAAGATGCTAAACTCCTACATTAAGCACTATTCCCTTTGAGGTTCTGCAATTTACTGCTAAACTACCCGTTTCCCCACACAGATCGATCAGCTGCTTATGCTCACTTCCTGAGAGATTTTTCTTCCCAAATTTCACATTTAATGATTTATAGGGATACCATTTTAAACATCTCTTACTCTCAACAAAATAGACTCCCAGGACTTCCATTTGGGAATGAAATGCAGGGAATGAGAAGGGCAGAAGCAAATATCACTGAATGGTATTTTATTTTCTTAGGAAACAATGACAAACTTGGTCTCAGATTTGAATTAACTTGTAGGATTAGTTTTAATAAAAGTAATTGAATTGAAGGAAAAATATTAGATAAAGTTACATTTAAATAAGTTCTGCTATTCTCCATCAGGTTAAAAGTCCACAATATTTTTGAAATGTTTAGAACACTGAAGATCCCTAAAGAAGATGGTGAGATGCCAGACATTAAACATTTTCACAATATGTGATTTTGGCTTTTTGTGGGTCTTACACCTACTTCCTCAGCTGGAAAACAGAGATTAATTTCTTGGCATAGAGACCTTCCACCTGTTATGCTTTATAGATTTATGAATTATCATCTCATTTCTATTAGTGTTGGTAACTGGTAAAATCTACTGTTATTTGTGATGGACTTTCCAGCATGAATTAAAGATATAAAGATGTTTTTGAGGGGACTGAATTGCAATAATAAAAAACCATGAGTCCTGAGAAGTCTTCTCAACCTAACTCACACTGCAGTTGCTCAGCCAGACCAAAAGGGCAGCAATCCTTATTCAAGGGATTATGCAGAGATGAAACAGAGAAAAGTAGTTCTCTTGCTCCACCAGCCACAGTTACATGTCTTCCATGGACACGTTTTCCAGGTGAAAACCTGATGAAATATTTGTGTCACCAAGACCAGCCTGACCAGCTTGTAACTTAATAAGACCCTACATAAGTTAAAATATTGAGCTCAAAGTTGCAGATAAACTGTGACAACCCATTTAGAAACAGAATCCCCAGAAACAGACAAATTTCAAATTTTTTCTTCTTTAACTTCTTTTTCTCGTTTTTCATCAATATATGTACACGTGAATGTGTGTTTGTGAACCTTCACCACCTTTAACAGTTTCCTAAAAATAATCACCAACTTGCCTCTGAATTACTCTCTGACTTCTTCTAGACTGAAAGGTAGTGTTATTCAAAAATTGCTATAGTGCATCATCTAACCATCACATCTGCACTGCCACCCCTAAGTTATTATGGGAAACGTGAAAATAAGAACAGCAGAATGATTTTAAGGGAAAAGCATTTCAAGAGGCACTGGAATAGCTATACTTCCTTACAATGAGTCAAGGTTATCAGCTACTTTTAGACTGGCAAAAGTGTAAGATGAAAATGGGGGTTCTCAGGGTAATGTCCTATGGCAGCAGAGCAAATACACTGGAAAAGCTGAAATTCTAGATGGACTGCAGGACTGCAGAGAAAGAGGGCCCTCTTCACATTTTCCATAGTTATGTCAAAAAAGCAATGTTTAGTGTTAACACCACACTTACATTTTATTGGACTACTTTGATGATTGAATACCATTAATCTGAACTCTTAATTTACCCTAATTGTGAGATGAGTTTGATCACTACTTTATTCTATCTTTAATTGGATTGATAAAACTATAGTATCATACTTGAATAAAATAAAATGGCTTGTTACACTTATTAAATAAAATCTATTAAAAATACACAGGTCTAGAAGATGGGTGAAAAACACAGATAAAGTCAAGTAAGAAACATATAGACCCCTGTTTCTGTTAGTAAATAAATATTTTAAGTTCCCAAAATGTGAAAAGTAATCTTAAATGTTACTGCTTGTCCTTGCAAATGGTTATGCTTATATTAGTGCATGATGTATGTTGTTGGTCAGATTAGAATACATGTTAGAATAGATTTCTTTTTAAAATAAGAGATTTCCAGAGGATGACTAATTTAGTGACTCTGTCATCAGCATCTCCAAAAAATCTGTGGTCAGTGATCTACTTTTGGAAAGGAGAGTCAGGAATAAAGGAAAAAAATAGACAATATTCTGCTGACTTCTAGACTTGTGCTGTCTCCAGAAGTATAGTTGGGTCTGACTTGCACTAAGCTTGACAGTTAATAAACTCTATTAAGCTATAAAAACTTCACACAACATCAGCACATGTATTCATACACCATTCTCCCTAGTGGTAGTGATTCTGAAAGCACTCAATAATTGAGGTGCAGCACGCACTATGGGTTATTCATAACCTGGATAATCCAGCCACAGGTAGAAGCAAGTTTGTATATATAGGTAATGCATGAAAGGTTTTCCAAATCCTTTTTCCTCTGAAAATAGGTACATTTGTGAAAACTTTGATGTTTGGTTTGCATTAGACACACTACTTCATCGTTTGTCAATGTGCAATTTTAACGAGCCCATTTTACAGCATGTAAAATCTCAAAAATCCATGGTCAAATCTGCAGACAATTCAGCCATCTAATAAAATACAAGTTAAAAAACTGTTTAACTAGACTAAGAATTGCAGCAGCTGGGGTAAACTCACTTCACAGATAAGATTACATCCTCTCTTTATGTGTACATTTGAAAATCTATGTGGTGTAATGAGTTTTATTGTAGTCATGAGACCAAACAAGAATAGAGAAAAAGCAACGAATAGACAAAAAGCAACAACTATAACTGTTAGAATTAGATGACCAATTTGCTAAAGGTAATTTATTTGCCAAATTTAATCCACTTTTCCCCTCGCAAGCTGTCTGCAAACAGACAGATATGACATATACCTCATTATACTTTTAAGAAATTGAATTATTGTTATTAATTTAGCTAATATTATTGTGGATTTATTTCAGACCACAGATTAGCCATAAAACATAGGAAATATTCGAGTTGTTGACAGGTTTTGTATGTCACATGGTACTCTCTTATCTGATTTACAAACAGGGACCTTTTAAATTACCGGAGGCTTAATTCTTCTGCAAAAATAAGAAAGAGAGAGAAAGAAAACACACAGAAGATAAGTAAACCTACAGAATATAAAACTTTTCTTTTTCATTTTCCCTTAGGGAAAAATGTTAATTGTTTTTTAGTTACTAGTAGCAAATTAGGTTTGAATGGAGAAAAGTCACCTTAAATATTTTTAATAATACATATTGTCTAATTCAGCAGAGCTTATATTGACTTTTCTCAGAATAGTATTGAAACAATTTGTATGTATGTACAGCCCACTAAATTTCCTTAACACTGTCTGGAGAAAGAAAGTTATTCTCCAAGACTGAACAGCTGGACAATCTGAGAGCCATACATCCTCAGTGACCCAGAAGAGCTGCCCTAGGAAAACCAGAACTGACACTTTTTATATTTCTTAGTTAAGAAAATAAGCACCAAAAACATCCTTAAAAACAATTATTCCGGCAACCCTTTCAGACTATTTAAAGTTTAATTTTGTTAACTCCTTTTCAGATTTCTTTCAAATGTTTCTCTTTTTTTGAGCATTTCCTTTGAATCTGTGACCCAGTTTGACTTTATTCAGTACCCTTCAGTGTCAGCGCTGGCAATGTATCACTGTCTGTAGCAGTTGCAATAGCTCTTGCAACAGAATAAGCATTTGAACAGTCAGTGTGCAATATTTACCTTTATAAATGCCAGTCATTTTATAGGCTCAGTATTGAGACTTGATGGTTGGTTAATGACGATATTCCCAGTAGAACTGAAAATAGCAAGTCAAGACACACCATATGTTTAATTTCATCAACCTGTATGCACAAGTGATTTCCCATACTGCTAATGTTACTATCATTTTAATAGGCTTTTATTGGAAAAGGAGTTAGAGTGTCTAGATAAAGGACCTTTTCTATTAAGCTTAGCAAACCTATTGATTTGCTGCCTGATTATTTTGATCTCACTTGTTAATCTGGAGAAACTCCACTGAAAACAAAAGAGTTTTAGCACTGGGAGGCAAAATAAAGGCCCCTACAATACTGAGCCAAATCAGAAACACTGTCTGAACATTCCTGTAGAAGGAGGCAAATGAGAAAAATAACTTCTGCTGAGATGTCATCCTTCAGACTGTGGTCCCATGGGCTTTTCCAGTTGTTCTGGGCTGAACTTCCCCACCCTGTCCCTAATGCTTGTCACATCACTACCTTCTCTTAGATGGAGATTATCACCTTTTTAGCTTTGCCAGCATAACCCCACAATTAGCTTCTCTCCACCCAAATTTTATCAAGACAGACCAAGTGAAAAAGTCCAAATTATTAACAGTATTAATTGCTTAAATGAAATACACCAGCAGACTTAAGGGGTGAAAACATTGGGTGGTGAGCAGCAGTGATGACAAATACTGGTAGCAGTATTGTCTTGGCCCAGCTCAGTGGAAGGATGAACAGTGCATCTGACTGTGACCTCAGCATCTTGTAATCTGTGTTCTGTACAAATACTTCTTTAAAAATAGGCTTTTCCATGCATCTGAAAAAGCCAGCCATGAATTTCCTCCTAAATTCACATATTTTTGCAAACACGGGGTTTTTTATGTTAAATTCTCATCCCGAAATTTATTGAAAGAATTTACCTCTACATGAAAAGAATTAAATTAATTTAAATTAATTTGAATGCATAATTAGAGGTTTCTGATAACCTAAAATTATCATGGTTCATCCATCTTCAACGAGATTAGTGAAGAATAAATGAAAGAATAGGGGTAGTAAAAAAACCCACATAATATTTGACCTGCACTGACCTTATGTTAATTTGCTTAGTATAACTGGAACAGAATCTTTCTGAAACAGGATTTGTATGCATAGAACAGCAACAGGAGTAAGAAAGAATAATGGTACGTTATAATAATCAGCAGCTATGACCATTCGACTAACTTGTAAAAGACATTTCAGTCAGACTTCAAGTAAAATGCATTTAATAAAATGCAGCAGGACTGCTACAGAGACTGCTACAATATCATCAGGCACATCCAAATCTGTAAACACACATTATATTACACAACAGAAATCTAAAAAAAAACCAAAAAACCAAACCCAAAACCAACCAAAACAAAAAAACCCCAAAGACAGACCTCATTTTGGACAAATTCAAACTCATCTGAAGCAGCCTTATTGTTGGACTAATTTAATAACAGTCCAAGTTTGAGATCTGGTTTAACGGGCAAAGAAAATGGGATGGATGTAATTTTCTTCAACTTTAGTAAGACATTTGGTTGTATAATATTTCGATTAAGACACCATAATCCAATATTTAAGTGATTCTAGGTGAACTCAACCTGGCTGATAATGGGATAATAAAATGTCTAACTGGTAAGTCTCTAAGTGCAGCTGTAAACAGAGAATATTTTCAAGCATATTTATTTGTAATGAGGCCAGTTAATAAGCTTATGGTCTTTAATAATTTAATGAGTTGACTGGAAGAAAACAAGATTTCAGAGATGATGCAAAAACAACTGCAATTTAAGACACTTGAAGAAGCAGGGTGCTAAATTGAAGAGTGCTCTGAAAAGATTTGTGAATGTTAATAAATCACTGGAAAGCCTGCCTTCCGGTGAATCAAGCAGCCTAATCTATTTAACTTGTCAAAGGCATACTAGTTTGCTTATTGTCATAAATACTGTCAAAGCAGCAGAAATTTGGTGTGAGAGCACTATCCAGGCTAACAGTCAATAACATTGCAATATCCAGTTCCTAGAACTTAAACCTTGACAAATTTAGACAGAAAATAGTGTGAATCTTTGGGGAGACAAAAAAAAAAAAAAAAAAAAAGACATTTAAGCTTTGAAACAATTTACCAACTAGATGAGCACTTCATCACTGGAAGCCAATCATTCTGCATTAGATATATTTTCTAAACTATTTAACTTGAAGTTAATTCAGCTTGAAGTTAATTCAGTTCTTGCCACATTGAGGAAAATGGTTAATATTTTACTAGCTGAAAAATGTAGACTGCAGACTTGGATTGACCAAACTATTTTAAGATTTTTGATAAATCAAGTTCATAAAGTCAGCTGTATTTTACTTTGAAATTATCTTATTTAAAAACTGTAATAAATGTGGCATAGAATGCACTCACCCAACTTTGCCTATCCAAAATAAGTCTATAGCCAGACAATTTCCCTGTAAAGTCTTGAGAAAGCAGCAGGCACTCTCTGAAGATAATCAATTTCATTTTAAGATAAATGTCCAAATAAAGAAAGAAGGTAACCACCTCCTGGAAGCGTCTGCTTCACTCCTTTTCTGCAGAAGAAGCTCAGACCATCATGTTAAAAAAAATGTGTATATCCTAGGCGACTAAAGCTAAGTGGGATGTATTTCAGATTTAGAAATGTAATTTCTGTAATTTACCTTCAAGCTCTATATAGAGACAAAGCCACCGCACCTCAAGTAATTAAGTTTAGTTTTAATTAATTTTGTCCAATTTTTAATTTTTGACAACAATATTTTACATTTCTGCTTGCCCTGCAAGAATATGTCAGGAAACCAAAATTAATTCACACAGCCCTAATCCGTTGGCCAGTGTTATGAAGGCAAACCAGGTGATTGCAATGGCCTGTTCTAGCTCTGTCTCTTACAAATATGTTACTAACCACCTGTAGCTGCTGAGTGGGAAGTACCATCCTGGAGGTATCACTGAGAACCGCACACGGCTCAGATATTTGCCACCGTCTCCTAGGGTTATATAAAGCTTTAGTTGTGTTCTTTCTTTCCACGCTTGTCCTCACAGTTTCCAACAACCTCCACCAGTCTTTCCATCACTATGATGATATTCCATACTTTCCTAGTTTCCAGCTGATTAATCCTTCTGCTGGATGGATTAAACATGGTGTAACCAAAACAAGCATTCAGCCGCCAAGGCAAGCAGCCCTGGTGCCGGCACGATCGGCAGGGGAGCGCTCAGCGCAGGGGATGGTCCTGGGCCAGGGGAACCTTGGAGGGGGCCAACAGACCTGCCAGGGCTGGCAGCTTGTGCCACCATGGCTGATGGGACCTGGACGGGGCCAAGAGCAGTGGTGAGCAAGCTCCCCACACCTATAAAAGAAGTCCTTAGGGAATGCAAGTGACCAGGGTTAGCAAACAGGGAGTGGTGCGGCACTTCGTGCACAAAGCCCATTCAAGAAGGACACTGAAGCCCTGCCAGCTCAGGCAGGGAGCAGCAGTACCCACCCGGCAGGAGGCCACAGCCTCTCTCAGCTCTGCAGCCCTGACGGCTGACGCGGCTGCCCGGGCAGGGCCCTGGTGGGAACACGCTGCCAGCCGGGAGCCGGGCTGCCGGCCGTGCCCTGCTCTTATGCCAGCACCAGCCACAGCAGTGGGCACAGCTGTCG
>JAVJGI010000040.1:46635535-46677178 GCA_035590275.1 Ibycter americanus
TCCTCTGTGCCCGCCCCACCGGCCCAGGTGCCCACGCCTGACGGGTCGAGGCTCTGCAAGTGGAACCCAGCAGTAACAAGGACAGGGGTTCATAGAACAGATCATGTAGAGTGCCATCACGCAGCACACACAGGACAACCAGGCGATGGGGCCCAGCCAGCATGGGTTTATGAAAGACAGGTTGACTAACCTGATCTCCTTCTATGACAAGCTGAGCCACTTGGTGATGGAGGGAAAGGCTGTGAATGATGTCTACCTGGACCTTAATAAAGCCTTTGACACCATTTCCTACAGCATTCTCCTGGAGAAAATGGCTGCTCATGGCCTGACTGGGTGTACTGTTTGCAGGGTGAAAAGCTGGCTGGATGGCCAAGACCAAAGGGTGGTGGTGAATGGAGTTACATCCAGCTGGTGGCTGGTCACAAGTGGTGTTCCCCAGGGCTCAGTGTTGGGGCCAGTTCTGTTTAATATCTTTATCAACAATCTGGACAAGGGGATAGAGTGCACCTTCAGTTTGCAGACAGTGTCAGGTTGGACAGAATGTTGATCTGCTTGAGGGCAGGAAGGCTCTACAGAGGAAATCTGGACAGGCTGGATCAATAGGCTGAGGCCAATTGTATGAGGTTCAACAAGGAGAGTGCCAGGTCCTGCACTTGGGTCACAACAACCCCACGCAGCGCTACAGGCCTGGAGAAGAGTGGCTGGAAAGCTGCCTGGTGGAAAAGGATTTGGGGATGTTGGTCAACAGACCATGAGCCAGCAGTGTGCCCAGGTGGTCAAGAAGGTCGACAGCATCCTGGCTTGTGTCAGAAACAGTGTGGCCAGCAGGACTAGGGAAGTGATTGTCTCCCAGTACTTGGCACTGGTGAGGCTGCACCTCGAATACTGTGTGCAGGTTTGGGCCCCTCACTGCAAGAAAGATATTGAGGTGGTGGAGCAGGTCCAGTGAAGCTGGTGAAGGGTCTAGAGAAGACATCTTACAACGAGCAGCTGGGGGAACTGGGGTTGTTTGGCATGGAGAAAAGGAGGCTCAGGGGAGACCTTACCGCTCTCTACAACTACCTGACAGGAGGTTGAAGCGAGGTGGGCGTCAGTTTCTTCTCCCAGGTAACAAGCAATAGCACATGAGGAAATGGCCTCAAGTTGCAGCAGGGGAGGTTTAGATTGAATATTAGGAAAAATTTCTTCCCCAGAAGGTTTGTCAGGTGTTGGAACAGACTGCCCAGGGAAGTGCTAGAGTCACCATCCCTAGAGGTATTTAAAAGACGTGTAGATGTGGCGCTTAGTGACATGACTTAGTGATGGTCTTGGCAGTGCTAGGCTAACAGTTGAATTCGATGACCTTAAAGATCCTTTCCAACCTAAATGATTCTATAATGGCTGGACCATTTTAGTGTTCACTTCTGTAGTACAATAATTTGGCCAACAGCCTACCACTATGAGTAATACCGTTGGATCAATGGCATTTTGCAATTATTTAATCATTGTCAGATATGCATTCCATAAAAGAAGGTTTATCTGCAGTTAAAAAACTATAACATTCTATATGTGATGGGATGTGAATGTTACAGGCAAATATTTCCATTCTACTAGTGGCCACAGTACACTGTCCCGCATTCTGGCCCTTCTTAGTGTATTCTGGCACACTTGGATTTTTTCCTGACGTAATATTTTTGAATTGCCAGTGCTTAATCTCTGAGTACTGAAACTGAACACCAACAGTCACCTCTCAGTGACAATTTTTGTATGTGCTGCAGTTACCATGGCACCAACCTGAGCAGTTGATGTCTAAATATAGGGCAGGATAAAGTATATATCTTTTTAACAACTAATAGAATTGCATAAAAATTCACAGAGGTTTTACTTCTCCAGTAACTTAAGAGTGCTTAAAATACTAGCCACTTTCATCATAGTGAGAATAAAATACCTAAATATCAGTCATAACATATTCAGTGTAGTTTACTGGCTTTGATGGAATTTATCTGAAAAAAGCCAGAGTCTCAAAGAGGAAATCTGTGGGTAACTCACAGCCATATGACAGAGCATACAGCAAGTCTATCAAAGACCATCTAAAAAATCTCATTGGCTGAAGAATGTTAGGTGCCAGAAGCAATATGGAGATACCATAAGGATTTCACAAAACTGGGCCCTGGTTTTTACAGAATGTCGGAACTGTGTATACTTGGTTCAAGAAAGTGTTTGTAGTGGGTAACATTTATCAGACTTAAACTGACTCATGAAGTATGAAGTATGAATAAATACTATTAGGATTTCATGAAATCTGAACTGCATGAAGAAGTGTGCTGAGATTGCTTTGTCTATCCTTACTGTTATCCTTAGGAGAACATCAAACAAGGCATCAATATCACAGCAATTTGGAAGAATATGGTTCTTGCAGCACTAATCCTCATGCTCATTTGTCTGAGTAGATCACCAGAAGCTCAGCTCTCTCGGTGACAGTGCTACTGTCTCAGATATGGAGTGAGCTACAGGGAGCTTACTGGTGAATTACTAGTGTCATGCACATTATCTACCAGTGCTCTCTTGGTTTCACAGGTGTAAGGACTTTGGAAAGACACAAAGCAACTTTTCAGATACAAGAAGGTAATTCAGTCTTTCACTATCATGTAACTCAGCTCATGTAAAAGAAAGGCCTGTTAAATGAGAGAAGCATATCTCCAGTTCACTGCAAAGTCCTCTGAATATTTAAACATTTCTGTGTATTTCTGTATTGCTAAACTGTTGTTTGTAACAGCCCTGACATTCTGTGAGACTAACACCATGTTTTGATGTGATTTCTAACAGAAACGCTGTTCCAGTTCACTAGCTGTTACTGTATAGTCAGGGGAAAAATTATTGCAAGGAAAAGCACATTTTGAAATGTCAGAACAACTGTTAAGATTCTGAATGCAAATTCTGTCTGTTATACTCCAAAATCCCCTAAACCACCAAGTCCAGACTCTGACTGCAAGGGTGCTTGGCACAATATGTGGTTGGGCTGATACAGAAAGGGACATTCTACACTTGAGAGTCATTTTGGAGATTACTTATAAAGGGAAGAAAACACAAGGAAATTTACAAAACAATGTCATGAACAAAATGTTGCTGCAAAGGCAGCAGTCTTGCTTGCAGAATCAATTTACACTTTGTCAATTAACCAAACACCTTTATTTTCACTGAACAAGGAGTGAATCAAGACTTTTCTGTGTTTATTACTTATCTACAAGCAGTTTCTTTTTAGGGCCCTAAAATATTCTTATGCTGATATCTACTTTTAGAAATACAAGGATACTGTGTTACATTCACACACTGCTCCTATAAAATGTCAAATAAGCAGTGAAGAGATGGATACATGCCAGCTCTGCCTCTTACTCTGTAAAACAGAAAAATTCTGTGCCACACTGAAGTAGGCACAAATACTATAAAAATACCCTTCAGGTTATGAATCTTTGTAGTTCATGTCTGTTCTCTTAGGCAACATTTCTGGTTGTGCATCCCTGGTCCCTCTTCATTAAAAACTACCAGTCTAGAAATCAGATTGCTCACTTGTGAAATTCTGATTTAAGGAGAAATCCAGTAAAACTTATATTAAACTAACTTTATTCCATGAGGACAAAGGGACTGCAGCTCTAAAATCCAATTAAATCAGTTTATCATAAACCATTATCTTAATTTCAATGTTAGGGAAGACAAATGTGCCTTTATCAAAACTGAGTACCCTCATCCACAAGTATTTAGTCTCTTAAAAATAAATATTTTAAACTCTCACTTTTCTTATGAAAAAACATTTCAAATAGGTAAAATCCAGTAAGATAATGACCCCTTCAACTCCCACTGAATTAATGAGACTGAGGGTAGTTAGGAGCTGAGCTCCTCCTAATCCCACATATCATGCCTCTGCTTTGGTTATCAATCTAAGATGATTTGCAAGCTTGGTTGCTTAGGCAAAATGTCATTCATTTGGCAGCCAACATCAGCAGAAAGAAACAGTTTACTGTGTAGTATTTCCAAAAGGGAGACAGGTTAGAATACCATAATCACAGTACTCACTGAGGTTGCAGAAAGGTAGAAGAGTGCACACACTGTAAGACAGACAGATAGCACTGTCTAATGTAAGATATGCTCAGCATTTCTGGTTGTGAGACACTGGTGTTTCTTTTCTAAACTTTAACTATTCTGACTCAAATTTTCTGTAACAGACCTTTTTTAAGAATCTTCATTACGTTGTTTTAATCCTCAAATTTGTTTTCAAATAAAGATCCACAGAAAATACAAATACTTTGTTTATTCCATATTTAAAAAAATCTAGTGAACTTTTCAGCTGAAAATTTCACTCCCTCTATCCAGAGCTTCCAACAGACTAGGTTGTATATCAAATACACATTTTACTGTAAATCTGCCCATGTTTCTGCAGCACATTCAGTAACTAAATTCCCTCTAACTTCTGTTTATACTGACAATGCTACAGGCAAATGTATCTCTGGCAGCTATGCTGGTCTTTGACTGGTCTACATCTAAGAGCTGTGAGACTCACTCCTGCAGTGAGTGAACGAGCCTCTTGGTAGACCTAAGAAAACTACGGAGGGTAGAGGCTGACTGTCCGGAGAGAGACCAAGAGCCAGACGGAGGGGTAGTCTAGCAGTGGAAAGGCAGAAGAGAGAGAAAGGAGCCTTAGCCTGAAGAATGGCGTGGGAATAAAAAAGGTATTAAAGGAAATTGAGTCTCTTTATAGCTCTATTGTGAAGCAAATACCCAGGAAAACCACAGGTGTGTCACTGAAGACCTTCAGTATTTGCAAAATTGAACCTAAAAGCACTTGATATAGTAACTTTATTACTTGTCAGTATTGTTAACATCGACTATATAAGCTTCAGTATTTCCTGTATAGGTTAGATAGAGATATTGATATACTAATGCACTTACAATCACAGAGCATTGCAAACTGGACTTTGTAGACTCTATCCTACTCCCATTAAGTCCACGTGGATTGGACTGTGTTGTAAAAGTGCAAAATATCATGCAGAAATTATACCTTTCCTTTAGTGAAATTGTCATGTCCTTTTCTGATTAACTTTCTTCTGCCAGTATCTCCCAAAAGGCCTTGTAGCATGACATACACATCTGCATCTGTTCCTGACCCAGGGGCTGCTCCCGTAGTGATATAGAGAGCATAGCTTTTCACTGTTGGGAAAAAGAGATCAAAGGTTTACCAAAGCTTAACCAGTTAAAAAATATGTTATTTAATAAATTACTACTATTATATTTTCATTTTCAGTCCTGCCCAGAGTGATCAAAGGCCAAACTGTATTATAATGCTTAGGAAAGCACATAGAAGCACTGTAATTAAAATTTAAGAACCACTATTATAAGGAATAATAAGCTAAATACTTTGTGAGTGGGCCTGAAACAGGCAGAACAGAAAATGAAAGAAAACTAAACACCTCACAAATTCTTATAAAAACATGTAAATGATACTCTACCACACAAATTGCATGCATTTAAATATATAACACTCTTATGAAACAGTTCATAGGCTATGGATGATACTAAATTGCTCAAAAAGCAAATCTCTGCTCTAAGCCTCACAGAGTTCAAATGAAGCTGAACTGTTAGAAAGATGGGAACTTTTATATTTCCTCTGGATCATGGTCCAGTCAGTGGCTGGCCACTCTACACTGTACCAGTTGCAGTTATTGGCCTCAGCAGAGGATTTCTAGAAATGTGTGTTCTCTGACATGTCATCTTACAACTCTTCAGCTGAACATTTCTTGGATGGCTGTTTATGTTAAGTACCTGCTTGTACTCCCAGAGAAACGCATAACAAACACACTGGTGATCTGGCCCCCAAAATAAGAAAGAAGCCACATCCCCCAAACATGCAATTAAAAAAAGAGAAAAAAATGTGGGGAGAAGGTAAAGAAAAACAGTATCTGTCCTCATGTTAAATGCCCGTTGGAAAGAGGGGCAGCATTTGTAAAGTTCAAGTGTCTGTGCTCTTCCAGAAAAAAAAAAAAAAAATTGAAGTATTTAAAAGACAAAGTTCTTTCCCAGGGAATACCCCAGCAGTACTTTTCTCATATTCATATTCAAGGAGCTTCTGCCCAAGTGCTTTTTTTGAGACTAGCTTTGAAAGCACAGCAGAAAAGGCAAGGAATATACAGATTACTTGGGCTATTGATCTAAACCGTTAACTCCTGGGAAACACTTGAAGGAGACTGGGATATTCTCATGATAGAATATCCATTTAGGGTAAGAGCTCTTTCATTCTTCACTGACTTTGGTTATAAAACCTCCTAAGAAACACAGAGCAAACTAAAAATTTCAGTCTTGAGGTGATCAAGGCACGACTTGCATGAAGGAGTTTGATGACATATAATTTCTAGGTCACACAAGAAGAATGCCTGAAATCCTAACAACACAAATATGAGCTTCTGTTGTGAGGGGCCATGGATCTCCTTCTTATTTGAAATTGCAGTACAAGAGTTATTTCCTCTGGATTTCCTTTGTTTCCTCTGGGAGAGAACCAAATCATATTATCGAGGAAAAGCTGAACTCAGTACTGTTCAAAACTTCTTTAATATTTTCAGTACTGTATGCTTGCTCTTTTGTCACAAACTGATACCAGTCAGACTTGAATGCACAGTGCTCACTTACAGGGCCTGAGATTTATTTTTTTTAAACAGTGGGGTGGATTGGACCTAGCCGTGCATCACTAACTAGAATGAATAGAAAGTATCTGCTAAATTCTTTGGACTGCTCTGAAAAGCAGCCATCATCACTGACCAAGTCTTTTCCAGTGTTTCTGATTTGTGACAAACCTGCTGGAAAAGGAGAGCCAGCTGTGAGAACTGGAAGCTCAACCACTCTTCCTCCTTCTTCATCTGCAAAGTTGTGACAAAATGGAAATTCTAGAACGTTTTTACTTTCTCTGTGTTGAAGCTTTACCTTGGCAAAGAGCAAAAACAAATACCTTCAGCATCTGCTGTGCTCTAATGGAAACTACAGCAAAAGACATACTATTGAACAGCTGTGACACATCATCTCAATATTAAAAAAGAAGAGGAAATATATTTTTCTAAAATGTTTTTGAAAGCTGCATTTTAAAAGAGAAGGAATACTATCTTTCCCAATTAAAAATAATTAAAATGTTGTCAAGATTATTCCTGTAGAGACTGCAGTAAGGGAAAAAAAATATTTTGAATGCTTCAGGAAGATTCCTTTATGTAACCTGTTCATCCAGCATATGGAAGAAAAAGAAATGTTGATATGCCCATTTCAGCTTCTGAGAAATGTCAATATGCCACAACATTTTTCAATGCAGAATGTTTTCTCATTCTAAGTAACAGGAGAAAGAAAATGAAGTGTTTCAGAGAAAAGCAGAAATTAAGAATGTTTTATGGCATGTATATATATATGTGTACATATGTACATATAAATATATAGAGTATGTTACTAAATATTTTTAATCTCTATGAAATTCTGTATATAAAGTAATGAAAGGGTGATCCTGAGCTAAGTAGCTTAGTCTTACTATAAGAGTGTATATACTATATGTATATGTATATACTATAAAAGTATACTATAATAATGAGGTGTCCTATACTATGGTACTACCAGGTACACAGATAAAGTACCTTTTTATAAACTATTTAAAGCTAGACCAGACAACATATTTGAAAATATGTTGCGGGAATTAACCTTTCTGTGAAAAAGGCACAGAGAATTCACTCATACATTTCTTCATGACCTAACTCACTAAAATGACCAAACCCTTAACCCAGGAAGCTCAACCATCTTTGGTTAGCAATTGTCACTGGGAGATGGTAGCATTATTCTATCTTCAAAAGATTCCTATCATTTTTCATTATGACAGACACATTGAAAAGATTTTTTTAAAAGCAGTGTAAAGTATAATGTTAACACAATTTACCTTTCATACTAACATCTGCATTCCTGAACTGTTTCTTGAAAATCAGATTTAATTTACTGTGTTTTACTTCAAGAAGTGAAAGAAGCAAAAATAAGGATGTCAGCTATTACATGCTTCAGAAATAAAACATATCATAATTTTTTTTTTCTGGACATTATTTTATGATTATTTCAATTCCTCAAAAGCATCAAGTGAATTATTTTGCAGTTATGGTTATAAAAATGAATTCTGAATCTAAATATGGAATTCAACCAACTACACCTGCATTTACTTGTGATAGAAGAGGGAAATCTTAGACTCTCTGTGAGGTACAATCTTGTAAAATAATTTAAAAAAAAAGCATAGAAATGACCATCCTGCTTCTAATCAGCAGTGTAAATAGACTGCTAACCTGTCTTTAATAACAGATATTATACACAACCTCTTATACCAACCTAGTTATTTCATACACGGATTCAGTCAGTCCTGCTATGAAAGCCATGGAGTAACAGAGGAAATGTCTTCCTAAAACCCCAACAATTTACATATACCCCAAAGCAAGGAAATTAATATTTTATTTGACTTTCTAATCCTACCTAATATAAATGTGCATCTTTTCCTTACTCATATAAATGATGTTGATTTTTTTTCTAACTCAGCTTTGAGTCGTTCTAGGCTACTGAAGTAAAACACACTGATAGGTGTCACTGTTTTTAACTGCCAAGTTCCCATTCTGAAATTTTTACTGTGATCCACTGTCTCCTGCAATATCCAAGAAGCAGCCTTAATTTTATCAATAGATTTGTTAGATGACTATTTCATCGGGCTACAAAGAGGATTTTAACAACCTGCCTACCATTCAAATGTCAGGGGGTTTGCTCACTAATGTCATGTATTGGACAGGAAAATTATTTTTTTCTCCAGTCTTTAATGAGAACAAAATGCAAACATTAATGGACAAAAGTGTGTCTCCAATTTGAAAGAAGATGATTCTTTCCCTTAGACTTCTTTTTATTTTGCCAGCATAAGAGGATAAAGATGTTTTTTGTATAGTGAAGTGCCACAGCAATTTCAGTGCAACGTCAGATTTTAGCTTCAGCATCTTGGACATCAGAAGAAAAATTGTCAGTTTTGCTATTCACTTCTTTTTTTCACATGCCAACTTGAAAGGCAGATATTTTCATCAAAAGGCATTCCTAGAGTCTAGCTTAATTATTTGCCTTGGATCACTGGGTCTACAACATGTAACAGCCAATTTGGAGTTACGTAAATACTGCAATGTATGCCAGTGGGTACAGTTCTGAAAAGACACCACTGGATATCCTGAAGAAGATGGCACATCTGTATATATGCCCTCCAGAAATCCACCTAAGTTTACAAGATTTTAGCTATCCATAGCAATCCTAGTAAGTATTTTGAGCAGTCCCTGAAGTTATCACTCTACAAGTGTTACCCGATGCACTTACTTTTGTAAATAAAAACTATGTAATTTCAGGCAGAACTGAAAACTGGAAGCCATAACCATAGAATATGAAAAAAGGATAATTTTACAATAAAGACACAATAATTGATTTAGATCTTATGTTTTACCTCATGGCAATACCAAGTGTCTCCTTCTCCAGCTTCTTCAATTTCTAAGCGAACTTTGAATATAGTATTGAATTTCTTACTTAGTTCAATTGAAGTTTCATAAATCTGCTTATTTTTAAGGGATCCTTTGGGAAATATGACTGAAGTACAGATACCTTTTTCACCACATATAGTAAGAGACATTTTAGGATTCATGCAACTAGAAGAAATATCAGTAGTTGTAACAAGGACATCCCAAGTCCCTGTTGAAACAAAACAGTAGAAAAAAATTATTGTTTTTTCTGAATATCCAAAATAATACAGCAATTTGTAACAGGCTGAGTTAACAAGTGACTAGCAAGCCGTTCCCACCTTTGCACTGAGCTAAAATATTGGCACGTAACAGGTTCACTCCTTATCACTGATTTATTGAGGAGCAGATTTGGACACCCGTCCTTCCACAGTGATAGATGTGGGTGGCCAGTTTAGGGGTGGGCCAGTTCAATAGCACCATGCAGATGAGACTGCCAGTTCTATATTAGAGACTTATGAAGAACCATGCCAATCTGTTGATTTTTTCCCCCTCATAAATGTTTCCTCTGGTGATTTAATTATAATTTTTTCTTACTAATCACTACTCAAAAGCAGCATATTTTCTACTAGATAGTATTGGCTTGCCTTTGGTCAGGGGAGGGTATGTTTCCATTTTAACTTTTTGATAAGGTCCTTGAACTAGAATGTTAAAATTTGCTCCATACATTCTATAGCAAGATGCTGATGAGAAACTGGTTCAGAGCTTGAAATGTGATATTTTTATTACAGATCACCACAATTATCATGCCAGGGAAGTAGAAAACTTTATCCATTTCTTCTGTGAAGTGATGTTTGCCGAGAGATTAAAAATAGTCCTATATAGCAGCACATAGATTTGCCTACTTTAGGGACACAGAAAACACTCAAACTCAGATGTTTTACTTTAAAAAAAATTTGCAAAATTATATTGAAAAAGAATAGTAGCTTGTGTTCAAACTAAAGGTCTGGTTTGAAGCACTTAGTCTCTTAAACATTCTAGATTAATTGGCAGTCACCTGAAGGCTCATAAGGACTGCAGACCAATACCAGGTGGGCTCTTGAGTAACTTCTGTAACTCTACACTGAACAGATATTGAGTCAAATCTCCAATCAGCAAGACAGTTATCAGGATCAGAAACTTGTACCTATCAAAAAAATCCCATTGTTTTAGCTACCTTTAACATTTTAATTCAATTTAATAGAATATATGGAACATTCAGGGCTATCAAAACCATGTTTTCTAATTTTAAAAATCATGACTCCTACAGAGAGGTTTTGGTCACTTGGGCTGGTGTAGAATTGAGCATGAACATTTTTTTATTAAGATAACTTAGCTCTGTTTATGCAAAGTGAGGCAGGCAAAGTAAGAATTTAATAATTCCAAATACCTATTTTGTAAAAGAGGTTATTTTACTTTGAGTAATGGAAACAGTGACTTCCTGAGTTTACGTCATAGTCCTGTAAAGTCCAGCTTCCTAACTGCAACAGGCAAATCTTTATATCCTGCTGTAAACTAATGCAAATAAAGCTTTATTACTTTAGATCAGATGAGGATCTGTGCCATAAATTCAGGATTCGGTGAAGGTAAAAAGTTAGTACTCACCATCTCTAAAATCATCTAAAATAACTTCAGATGTTATGACTTTATGGATAATCGTAAGCAGCTACCCATTTTCATGTCTATGAACATTAAATATAAATGAGACCAATAATAAAATGGAAGTCCAGAATGAGAACGTGGAAACAGGGGAGTCAAATGAAAATTTATCATATCCCCTGTGACATAATCCAAGATACCAAAATATTAAGCCTTTAAACTGTCAAGGTATAGCTGCCTAGGAAGACTGAATGGAAGGACCATCTCTGTTGGACCATACAGTACCACATGCTGCTATAACTTTAACTATATTGTATAATCTCTGATAAATTTTTTAAGGTCCAATTTAGAAGCAGCTACATTAAGTTTCTTTCCTTCTCCTTAGTTAAGTCTAAACGAATGTGTTGGGTTTGTGTGGCCAGGTTTTGGTAGTGGGGGGACTACGAGGGTGACTTTGTGAGAAGTTGCGAGAAGCTTCCCCCATGTCCGACAGAGCCAGCACCAGCCGGCTCCAAGATGGACCCGCCGCTGGCCAAGGCCGAGACCATCAGTGATGGTGGTAGCACCTCTGGGACAGCGCATTTAGCAAGGGAGGGGGAGGGAACTGCACCTGCAGTTGTAGCAGGAGAGAGGAGTGAGACTACATGAGAGCCACAACTCTGCAGACGCCCAGGTCAGTGCAGAAGGAGGGGGAGGAGGTGCTCCAGGCACCGAAGCAGAGATTCCCCTGCAAGCCTATGGTGAAGCTGGTTGTCCCCTCTCCAGCCCATGGAGGGCCACAGTGGAGCAGATATCCACCTGCAGCCCATAGAGGACCCCATGCTGGAAAAGGTAGATATGCCCTAGGGAAGCTGCAGCCCATGGAAATCCCACACTGGTTCCTGGCAGGAGCTGTGGCTCTGTGGAGAGAAGTTCACACAGGAGCAGGTTTTCTTGCAGGACCTGTGACCCCATGGGGGACCCACGCTGGAGCAGTCTGTTCCTGAAGGACTGCAAGCAGTGGAAGGGACCCACACTGGAGCAATTCAGGACAAACTGTAGCCTGTGGGAAGGACCCACATCGGCACAGTTCCTGGAGGACTGTCTTCCATGGAGGGGACCCCACCCTGGAGCAGGGGAGGGGTATGAGGAGCCTCCCCCTCAGGGGGAAGGAGCGGCAGAGACAGCATGTGATGGACTGACCGCAGCCCCATTCCCCGTCCCCCTGTGCCGCTGGGGGGAGGAGAGAGAGAATTCAGGAGCGAAGTTAAGCCTGGGGAAAAGGGAGGGATGGGGGGAAGGTTTATTTTTTTCTCATTCTGATTTGATTGGTAATAAATTAAACTAATTTCCCCAAGACAAATCTGTTTTGCCCATGGCAGTAATTGCTGAGTGATCACTCCTTGTCCTTATCTCCACCCATGAGCCTTTCATTATATTTTCTCTCCTTTGTCCAGCTGAGAAGGGGAGTGATAGAGTGTCTTTGGTGAGGACCTGGTGTCAACCCACCACAAAGATTGCTATGCTAAAAATTTGTTCTTTCTTTCTCAGAAATCTTTTCCTTTCTCAGAATGTCATTATCAGACTACTTAAATCCATTTATTTTTATGACAGCTTTGTCCATTAGCTTAAATAACTCTTCCTTCCTTGATGTGTAAGCCACCATTAATTTGGTAGATCACAACTGTGTCCATTTTGAGCATTTAATTTGCTAGTCTGAATATGTCAAGTTTTTTTTAATACCCTGTCACAACAAAGGCTTGCCATATTCCCCATCATCTGTCTTCTTTACAGCTATTCCACCTTGAACCAGTCTTTCTGGACAGAGGTGACCACAATTGCACACAACATTCCTGGTGAAATATCACTGTTTCTCTGTAGTGGCATTAATTCCTTTTGATCTTCACTGATAATGCCTACATACATTGTGGGGTCACAGTTACTACAGTCACAGCCATGTTACATTACTGTCTCAAAAATTATCATGCAATCATATAGCAAATCCAGGTATTTCTCCTAGTCATATACTACTGATGAACTCTTGTAGCAGAAATCATTACGAGACGTGGGGATACGGATCCAATACAGTTTTTAGATTCTTAGCTACTATTTAATTCCGAATTTCCCCAAAAAATCGATGGAAATTAGAAACCTTCACCAGAACTGAGAGCTCAAATATTTAGTTGGGGTTACGCCTAATTGTATTCAAGATTTGTGCTACAGAATTCAGTTCCATTGCTTTCCTTCACTGCTCAAGGTTTATCACACAACCTCTTCATCTCCTGATAGTACCCAGCTTTGTAGCACCAACAGATTTCATCAGCATACTCATTTTCTCTTCTCCAGCTCTTTACAATTCTTCCTTTTACTACTACTTTCCACTTTCTTATTATTACCTAATAATTTGCCATAAAGCAAATAAAATTCAGTACTGAAATTTAGACAGATTAGATGTCATTACATTTCTCTTACTGGAAAACATTTCTGAGGAGTATCAACTTTGGTTTACAACCTACCTTTAGTAAAGTCTTGATGCATTCCATCTCGTTTCCTATTTGTCACTATTATCTTAACTATTCTTCTCTTCAAAGTGCATTATAAAGGTTTGTATGTGATCGATTACTAGGTCTATATTCACCTACATTATTGATTCTATTTTTTAGAGGGAGGCATTACCTTTCCTATTGTCAAGTCATACCTTTGGCCTTCATAAAATTATTTGAAATCCTTGCTACCAGATCTGCCACTTCCTTTCCCAATTCCTTTAATATTCTGGACTAACGACTCTTGGTTGTCACTGTTTGACTACATGAAACTCAAAGTTCTACTTGCGTTTCAGATTTGGTGATTTCCAATAACCTCATTCCCATTAGTAATTTTCATTTTGCTTCCCTTGGCAACGTTATGGTTCCTTAAAGAAAACAGAGATAAAGCATTCTATTTGTTTAGGGATTTTACCTACATCACCTTCAGTCTGAACTCTATTGTTCCTTCATAGTTACACCTTTCCAGATTCTTTTTATAGGTAAATTGTTGAAGAAGTTTTACTATTTGCTTTAATTCTTCTATAAAATCTGACTCAGCTTGACATTTAATAGGTCCCATTGTATCCATATACTTTCTGACCTCTAAGGTACAGCGCTCTTTGCTGATCAGTCTTTTATTTCTCCATTCCTTATAGGCTCTCTGCTCACTTGTCATATTCTTTCTAAAGTTATTATACAGTCAGAACTGATTTTCAATAGGTACAGAGCTGAGTATTAATAATCGTAGACTGGAAAATATTAGCAAGTCCACACCCAGATTTTTGAGGACTATGTGTGTGTGGAAAACAGAGGAAGGAAAATTTTTTACATAACTCTGTTCAGACACTAATTAAGGTGCATAAACGAGGATGCAACATTTGTCTCACTTTTCTTATCAGTGAAGAAAGATGTGTCAGACTGACCAGCCTTGGGCTTTTGCTCTGAATTACCCTCAGGAGACGCCTGCCTTGCTCTGTGGATTATGTAGGGCACCTACGGAATCTTTTAGAGACCTGGAATGCTTGTAGTGGTGCAATATAGCTATTTCTTATTTTGAAATTGTCACTACTCTAGGTGCTCATCCTATACTTATATTTCCATGGTATTCTGTCCTTCTGTTGTCTCAGCAACATTATTTTTCTGTTTCCTTAGATGATATAAGATATTTGCTGGTGGAGTAAGTACAGGTAGCTAAATGTGAGGATATGCACTACTGTGTCTGCAACTATATATAATATAAAACTCTCTGAGCATAAAATGAACTAATCATGAGCATAGAAGTTAATAAAGATCAGTTTACAAAACTACTGATATAGAATGCAAATTCACACCTTCAGATTAGTTGAACTTTACTTAGTTTCGTCTACCAGTTCTGATTCAGATTTCATAAATGGACCCAAACCAACATTTTACACCTCTTCAAAAAAGACATGTGAGAGCGCTAAAAAATCCAGTACCCTGGCAAAGTATAAAAGACTTACCATGTTTTCAGTGTCTAAGTCATTTCTGAATTTTGGTCTTTTTTTCATTAAACAATTTGGATAGGATATGGGGTTCAGGTCAACTAGCTGTTTGCAAGAACTTGTGCCATTGATGTAAGTAAAAAAGAAAACTGCAAATAAAAGCAAATGCTTTCTGCAAATATATGAACATACGGGAAAATCTCATTCTGCTAAAAGAGTTTTTGTATCTCTTCTTGTGATTTCATCACTGTTGCAGGAGCCTTCTGCTCTGCGTTGATTGCCATATGGAACAACCTACCTCTTTCTGCTTCAGCTTTTTTTCTAGCCTCAGCTAACATAGTTCCTTCATTGCCTCCATCCTTTAACATCTCCCTTCTGCTCTAGTCTTTCTTCCCTGAACATTATAATTGTATTTACCAGGTCTGGAAAGTGTTTGGACAGACAATAATTGTGAGAGATGCAACTCACATTTAAGCTATATTATTTCTGTATTTTGGTTTTAGTCTTAAGAATAACCCAAAATATAATATGAATTACAATTAAAACAAAAGCTGGAAGGAGCTTTGATAATTTTGGACCTTACCATAAATCTTTCCTGTCAACATCCCATTCCTGACTTTTCCAAGAAGTTTCAACATTCTATCCATCCGTGCATCACCAACTCCACTGTCTAACCATTGTTGGCAAAGAAATGCGTATTGGCCGTCAGTCTTGCCTGATTCATGGATGACAATTTGGTCCAGGTACCATCCAGCTCCATAACCCATATTATGGTGCTCAACAAGCACTTTGCTTAACTGTCCGAGGTCTACTGCTCTCATTTCAGAGAGACAAACCTGAAAAGGTAAAGGCAAAATGAATAGCAAACTGATTAAACCATATATTTTTATCATCCATCTTTAAGATTATGTTTGGAAAGACAGATTTCTTTCAATACCAAAGTATATTTTCCTTTCTGATAGTAAACAATGATATTATAGGCTGACATTTGTATTTGGAGACCCTATTCAGAAAATATGTGGATCCTTGAATATGTACATTTTTCCTTGCTCTTGATCGCTACATCCCAGCCTTTATTATGAAAAACATACCACTATTTTGGATAGAAAGAAACCTCTGATCATTAATTTACTTACAGAAGTCTCATGAAAATTGAAGTTCAACCAATTACTCGTAACTTAAACAAGAGAAGTGCTTGAAATATCAGGATAGGCCTGGTAAAATGAACTTGGGTTTAGATAAGGCATTTTATTTTTAAACATTTCAAAGTCTTTTATATTCTAAGACATCCTATTTTTCAAATGAGAAATGCCGTATTATTCAACTCTGAACAGAAATACTGACGCTGTTGATGACTATGCAAAGGAAGATACTGACATTAGAAACTATAACTAAGGCTGTGCACGCATACAGGCAAGAATTGATGTGTTCTTCAGATGTAAATAGACATCTGTTTAAATATTGCTACGGCTACCAGTAAACAAATGTTAAATGGCAACTGCACTAGTGCATGTTGGGATGAATAAATTATGCAAGTGAGAGAATGAATGTGTTCCATGCAAGAGATAATATGAGTGGGTGGGTAGATACATGGGCATGTGTGTGGGTGACATTAGAAAAACCCCAGATGGATAGTAGAAACAGACACTATAATTTTTATTTGTTGCCAACCAATTTGCCATCAGGCAGGAAAAAGCATGAGGACCAGAAAGCAACAAAGGAAGAGATGATTTTTAGAAAGAATTATGTCATCTGGTCCATTCTCCTGTCTGTGTCAGGCTATTCTCTACAATGTGCTTAGAAAAAGAAAACATCAGAGTTATTATTCCTATCACAGCCTTAAGACTTCCAGCATTCTTACTTTGTTATATCTGCGATCTCCCCAAACAGTTACCATGGCAAGTTATACCCCTTCATGTAATGCATATGTAAACCAAAATAAGATCTAACTGTGAGGAACATCTTGTAAATAACTTTTTGGAAGCACTCATTGCTTTTTAATTGTGTTCTTTGTAGTTCTGAGCCAAATATAATTTTCTTGTCAGTCTACATGACCCTTGACTTTGAGGAAATAACCTGTATTGCTAATATTCATGTTCCTTCACAGCTAACTATATCTGAAAAAGGGACCTATCATTAGTCTCATTCTTTGTGACAATAATTAACAGTCATTAGACAACAGTGGTCATAATCACCCATTGTTATCAATGAATTCTCATAATAATACATTAAATTGCCTACTCCCTCAGCATTAGCAAGCATGTTCTTTTGGTTGATGTCATTACATTTCTTTTTTTTCCCCTCAGTATAAAGACATTCAGAACTGCCTTAAACACACTACTGGAAATGTAATTAGGGAAAGTCAAAAGGATTTTATTTAAATTGTCTTGATTTATATAAAGTGTTAGCTAGGCAAAATTACAATCCCCATTTATTTAACCCATTAATCTGGTGAAAAAGTTAGACATACAATTACTTAAATAAATATGAACCAGCTTTACTTTCTGCAGTAATTAAATCAACTTTACTCTCTATTCTTACTTTTTTCTTGCAATTTTCTGTCTTCTTAGCTTTTCCTTATACTCCAGTCCTTTATCAGGTCCTATCAAGAGAAATGCTTTTTTTCGTATCTCCAGTTTCTTTGTTTTCTTTGCCTGTCCATTCCATATTTTCCAGGGATAACGCTGACAATCTAGCCTCTCAAGACAGCTTGCCCTTTACATCACTTCCTTTCACCTTCTGTTCTTAGGTACTCTCACTAAAACCTCGATCCATCTTTTCTATTAATCTACTTCTATGTAAAAAGAATGTAAGACTGGTAGTAGTGTGTCAGACTGCAGATCCATCTAGTCCAGTATACTGTTGCCAACAGCTACCAATAACAGATTTCTAGGGAAGAGCTGAAAAACAGGGCAAATGTATAGACATGCTTCTTGAATACAAAGTCTCTAGGGCTTTAGCAATTTGTGGTTCAGAGATTTCCTGAACCAGAGATTGTGTCTTTGCACTTAACAGTCCCCAGTAGAAGGTTGTCTTCCATGACAATGTGCAATGGCTTTTTGCACCAACATGCATTTTACTGTCTGCAACATCTTGTGCAGAAAGTAAAATGTGTTAATTATGCACTGTGTAAAAAGCCACCTCCTTTTGTTTTGAATCTGCCACCTGCAGGTTTCAGTTAATGGTCTTGAGCCCTTGTATTTCACGAGAAAACAGAATTACTCATTTTGTCTATGCCTTTTTATATTTCTTATCTCCCTCGCCTTCCCTTCTAGCATCCCTTTTCCAGGCCAAACAGTAGTTGTTTGCTTAGTTGTTCCTTGTATAGAAGATATTTCGTAACACTTGAAAGTCTTCTTGCACTTTTTAAGACAAGTGAATCAGAACAAAACAGAGCATCTATTATGCATCTTAACCACAGAACTTATCTGGGACTATTCTCTATATTTTCTGCTTTGGGGTAGCTGGGTTTTTTCCTTTTTCTAATAATTCCAAAACATTTGATCTGTTCTGTTATCCTTTTGTTTTGTTGGGCTTACATCATTACAGAGCTACCTTAATGTTAAGGCTACTTTCCTATTTCAGAACCCATCATTTTGCATGCACATTTAAGGGGTTTTCCCCCTCACAGCCACTGTTTTTCATTTAGCTACAACTAATTCCATCTGTCGTTTTATTACCCAGTCACTCTCTATGAGGTCCTTCTGCAATCTCTGCCACCAACTTTCATTTTTATTACTGTAAAAACTTGGTATCATCAGAACATTTTGCCATCTCACTGCTCAACCATTTCCCAAGAACCTATTGTACAATGAAGAACATGAGTATACAAAATATCTAAGCGGAAGAAAACTTTCATTGTCCACAGTACAAAAATAGCTCACCTAAAACAAAGGATCTGCTTGGGAAGACACTCAGTACTCTACTGTTCAGTGTAGTGGCTCTGATTTCTTTAACACTAACAACTGTGTCAGTGACTCTGTATTAACATCCAGCTTGAAAGTGCCATGTAAATTATTTTTTAGACCTCTTTTCCAGGTTATGTCACAGACTACGTACCTTTATGTCTTTTATTAATTCTTCTAATTGCCTATAAACATTTGCCCTCAAAAATGCCAAGAATTAACCTGTATTTTGAATAATATCATCCAGGCAATCAACATCAAACCTCTTCCTATGTTTTAGTAATGCAGTTTGGACTAAGGCAGCAGGATTCTGCAAACAATGACATCTTAATAAAAAAAAAAAGGGTGCAAGAAAAGGAAAGAAAGAAAACTATGCCTAAATACTTTGGGTGAGAAGACTATGGCCAAATTATTGAGTATCTTCCAATGCATAGTAATTTCACTAGGTACCAGGACATTAAATACTATTATAAATCTAGCACTAAGTTATTGCTATGAAAAGGAGAGATTAAGTATATTTTTAAAAGATGTATTTAATTTTCCTCAGTAGTAAATGAAAAGGGAAATAAATGTCATTTAAATATATATGATTGCCTCTTTTCTTTCTTGCCTAAACTATTGGTTACCTTCATTTGACTGTGGGAAGCGAGGGACACAAAGAAGGTAAAATTACATTCAGATTAACAGGTGAATCAGTGACTTAGCTTAGAAGTGAATGTAGACATCCCACCTGTGAGTGCTTTATACACTATATCACACAGTCTATTTGGATCAACAGTTGTCTGAAGATAGTACTTAGAGGTAAGCTAACAGAACTCTGACAAGTAAGAAAATAGAGAAGCAGAGGTGGTGATGGGAAATTTTCAAAGAGGTTGTGAATGTATTACTGAAGAGTCAGAAAAAGATATAGGAAAGTGTAAGTGAGATGGTTAAAGAGATGTTCTTCTACAGCAGGAACAAGGAACAATCCAGTGACAAAACAAGTGTGCAGAGGACAGAGGTCTAAAAAAGCAAGAATGGCAAAGAGAAGATGACAAGGAAAAAACATGCACTTTGTCTTCCAGTAAAAGAAGGGAAAACTGATGAAACTAGTATGTGGAAGTTTAACACAGGTTGCAGATCAAGTGTAGTCCATACCATCACAGGGATGCTCACCACATGTTTAAAAAGAGTTTACACAAATTCATGGAAGAAAAATTATCAGTGACTACGAAAAACAAGGATGCCGTAGCTGGTTTCTATGTTTCTTAGCTCAAGAAAATATTTTGACAATATAAAGGAAATAAGGGAAGGATTGTTTAAGTGTAAGGCTGGGAAAGCAGTGGAACAGGCCACCTAGGAAAGTTATGGCATCTCAGCCATGAGAGATCTTAAGAGATGGTATGAAGTAAGTATAAAGGAACCTGCTTTATTGTACCGGATTAATTGATCAATTGAAAGGTCTCATTAAATCCTATCTAGTAGTCATAGCTGAGCTGAGTCCAGCATATGTGTGAACATGTTGTGCAGGTATAAACATTAATATGGTAATCAGCAAAGGCTGACCAGCAAATATCTCCTAGGAATTATCTTGAGCAGCCACAGTATGTTTACAAGCAGGTTTACCACTTTGTAATTCTCTATATATATTAATTAACATATAGTAGCTAACACACTTAAAATCTCTCTTTCAGCTATATCTGGACAGGTCTTAAAAAACCCCAGGTTTTAAAGGAGCAATCACAGGAAATAGCCCTGATATGTCTATACCAGCTTCATAAGTAACTGAAAATTAAGCCACAGGATTTTATATATTGTTGGGTTCAACTGCAGTTTCTAAGAACAGTTACTGATGGTTTGTGGGTTTTAAATTTATTGGTACTTGAACTATTCTTAAACCGTAATCCCAGCTCAGGTAAAATGTCTATTCTTACTAAGCAACACATTTTTTCCACAGGTTACCACAGTGTAACAGCAATGCTTGTATTTTATAACTAAAAAGAAACACAGTAGTGGAAGAAAGTAATAAAATAAAACACATTAAGCAAACATGTGAGGAAAATAACTCAGTACTAACCTGTCCTCTTTCAAAATTTGATTGGCTTAGTCTCCTTTTGCAGGAATCTCCCTTCTCTCCAAACACTGTGATAAATATATCTGCATCAGTCCCTGACGCGGGCAATGTTCCCGTATGAACACTGATCAAGTAAAGAACTTCTGTCATGAAAAAGCAGTGACAGAAGACATTACCAAATCAGACTGTTTAGCAATGTAATCACCAAACATAAACTGATTTATTTTAGGTAAAAGATTAATTTCAAGACCAAGGAATGAAGTTACAGTCATTTACATTACTGTTCTGTCTGAGTTTCATACAGATTGCTAGTTACCTCACAACAGCACATTACAGCATTAGAGATGAGATGTTCTTTATGAATCAATGCAACAATCCATGCTTACATTACAGAAAAAGAAAACGTTGAAGATCCAGAGTCTTATCCAGAGGTCACTGAAATCAACTGAGAGGATCACACTGATTTTATCAGGCTTTGTAAAAAGTCTTGAATTCTTGTAGTAATTAAAGGTCTAAAATTGAGTTAGGATTTATCATCTCTAACAATATTTTGCCAAAGAAAAAACACAGATATAACAGATGAAATCCACTTTTTGTTCTGAATAAGCTGAATTCTGTTTTAGTCTGACATTTTAATAATTATGGCCAGTATCAATTAATATGTTCAGGATAAATGGCTCAACAATTTATACAGGCATACATTGTTATTATTCTTCTTCTCCACAAAGGATGGCTTGCCATGACTTTAGGCTGATGAGTTATATACTACATACTCCTGGAGGCAGCATGACAGAAGATTTTTTTATGGATTCTGTAAGCTCTTCACATATAATGTGAAGAATTATATGTTATAACAGACCGTGAAGATATATTTCCATTTGTAGTCTAGCCTTCAGTTACATATTAAATGCAAAAAGTTTTAAATATTTTAACTAAGACTTCTGTTCATAGAGTATAATGAATGATAATTCTTTTCTAAATATTTTATAAAATGTAATCAGAACAAAGGAAGATGTTATCATATTTTAAATACAATGATGAAAAGAAACAGAACTTCTGGGGCAGAAATGGGGCTCAAAGAAAATCTAAAAAAATATTGTTTTTTCTTTCTGTGATTCACACCATTATGACTTTGCACATGCCTGTTTTACAACTGTGATTTAGTCCCTCACCAAGTGTAAATGAATCACTTTTTGAAAATCTCAACTGAAATATACTAACTGGGCTTTGCACATTTTTCAGACTTTCAAATAGGTACTTAGCCTAGTGAAAACTGTACATATCCGTTGTTTTAAAACAGAAAAAAATGCTTGAACAACACACATTATTAAACCCCATGCCATTTACACAGGTATATTGAATGAATCTTTTAAAATAATTTTGAGTGGTTTTTTAATATATATAAAATGCGTTGCCATCTTGCCTATTGTGTCCATCCCATTAGGTAGTTCACAATTTTGTGTGCGTGTGTGTGTGCACTTCCTCATGTGCTTATTTTTCAGTTCAGCAGCATACCCCTGAGTGGTGGCTTGTCTGGTCTGACCGCTGCTAGTTCTGTCACAGTCTTAGATCCATCTTCTCCAAAGAGACACTGGGCTTCAGCATGAAAGCCCAACTCTTGTTTAGTGTCCAGGTCTTTTAGATGAAGCTGCAGGCAGAATCAGAAGAAGAAATTCATATATCTGAATTATTTTGTTTCTTATTTCCATCCCAACAGAAACTGACATTTCTTCCTATTGTTAATCCCTGCAAACACTTTATAACCTGACCCTGCATAAGAGCTACTGGAGTTGCTGAAAGCCACTGATTCTGCAGCCTGATGTTTATAGGTGTATTCATTGTATATTGACACAGGCATAGGACCCATTTGCAGAGAACCAATGAAGGATGCAGATTAAATTGACCTGTATACAGATGTAATTTCAGAATATCAAATGAATGAACACAGTTACATCAATCTTAATAGCATATTCCCATTTTGCAAAAACATCTGTTTTGCTGCTTTTTATTTGTTTGTATGTAACTTGCTATATCTCAGGATTTTCAAAGTTGGCAGAAATTAGGTGTCCAGTGGCCTTTGGGGCTTCTTGCGGAGGTAAGTTATTTGAAGAATGAATTCCAATAGAAGGTGGGAGTTTAGGCCCAGCTCCACTCTACCTGACTTTAAATACTCAGTGGAGATTGAACAAATTAGGTTCTGAATTCGTAACTTAGAACCTCCAAACTGAGGAAGCACAGTCTTGAAAGCTCACCTATACTAGCTACAGAGA
The DNA here is from genome assembly GCA_035590275.1 of Ibycter americanus. Classification (NCBI taxonomy): domain Eukaryota; kingdom Metazoa; phylum Chordata; class Aves; order Falconiformes; family Falconidae; genus Ibycter; species Ibycter americanus. Next base: position 46,658,878 of record JAVJGI010000040.1, read on the forward strand.
TAATGTGGAGATCAGCTTCACAGGAGGGCAACTCAGATAGTGAACTTTATCCTATGTCAGGTTATAAAATACAGAATGACAAACTATCAAGCATATGCATGAACATTTCTGGTACCTATTATACGCAGGATTGAATTTGATAAATAGCTAACGACTACAGGTTTGCAGATATGGTTTCTTCAGCCATTAAAATCTCTTTGTATAGAAATATTATATCCAAGACATTAAAACCAAAACAAAATTAAACAAAAACTGAATTTCATTGAGACATTAAGTAATTGAAATTTTAGGCAGGGATTCCCATAACTGCTGTGGTGACTTTTTACCATTACTGACACCAGTGGCAGTAATAAAAGTTTGAGTCTCATTGTACAGGATACACATACCACTGTTTGGAAATCCTGAGTACAGATTTCCTTACACAGACTTCATGTGCAAGCTTTGAAATGCATAAATGTTTATATAATCAAATTATATAATTGAAATAATTAGGACTTTGACAGTTCCACTCTTAAAAATTTTGTCAGACTATCTTGCCCTTCAGTTCCTAGAAATGTAAGTACTGAACATTTTCCATTACTGCTTATGCTTTGTGCCCAGTGCTTCACAAGATCAGGCATAAGGCATCTAGATGAAAGTAAACAATTTCCCATGACCATTTCCAGAATTAAACTACTACATACATGAATAAACTGTGGTTTTCTTTAGATAGTGTTAAATTCCACTAAAATTGCAGCCCGTTTTCCCATTTTTTGCACTTGCAATAGCTGAATTTTCTCACACTAATTTCTTCTTATACAAAAATATCCTCCCTAACTTCTATCAATATAAACATTCCTAACTAAATAACAATAAGTATCACAAACTCCTATCTGTATTAAAATTGGACTAAGGGTTACTTGCATATGCAGGCAGACATCCTGCAGAAACTGGACTCATAAAAATGAGATGTGTAAATTTATGCAGACTTTGGCCTTAAAATAAAATGTACCTGACAGATTCTTGTTAGTTGCAAGATTACATCCAAGTGTGAACTACATGTGAACATCCAAACCATAGTTTTTCTATATTCCACACAAAAGTAAAAATGATTTTGTATTTTATTTTGGAAAGGGCCAGAAACTCTATTTTTGAGCAAGAAAAATCTACTTATAGTACACACATCTTCAAAAGTTACAGAAAAGACATAAATTTTTGTTAAGATTACATGATTTTCTACAGAAGTGTGCAGAAAACTGTAGGAGATCAACAGTAAAAACTCTGGTACTCTGAAGCTGTTGTAAACACCAAAATAGAGAAAACAGCAGCAAAAGGGACATAAGGATATTATGTCCTTTTTAGCCTTTGCAGTTTCCTCTGTAATCTCTGGTTTTTGTGACATTTCTGAAATTTTGGCTATTACTTCTGTCACTTCAGGAGAAAGCAAGGAAGAGGATTCTTTTCAGTTGTGGCTGAGTTTGACCACTGATTCATAGTAAGCTTACACATCCTGCCTGCCTCCTGTAGTCTTATTTCTATACAGCATTTCTATTTTTTACTGCACTGTAAGAGCCCTCTTAAAGAGAAAACAACTTGTTACATTTTAGATTATGCTTCCATGTATAAATAATTTATAAATGGACTAATACATGAGTAATAGATATTATAAGCATATTACTGGCACAAGCAGTATATGTTATTGTGGCTTATGTTTGGGTTGTAAGTGCATCGATAGAAGAGACTACATAGGTTTATAGCAACCTATTGACTCCTTGTAGACTGTAACAATGTATAGCTACTAATAAACCAATTCTTTAATAACTTTTTAAGTATTTAGAAGTATGAATAAAAAACACTTAGCCATTTGCAAAGCATTGTCTTTGAAAAGAAAGCAGACACCAAGCAATTACATATATGAGTTTTCTGCCATGTTTTGAGCCACCAGTTCTGGAGGCTGAAATCATATTACATAATCACACAGTGGATATGGTGAGGGTAGTGTCAACATATCTTTGGACTGCTTTATCAAATGGCCTAGAAATGCATATTTTAAATGAGAAATTAGTTTTGCTTACCTATTCTTTCCATCCATGCAGCCTAAACTGAGACTGCAAAATCAGCTGACATGGAACATATTTGGGGAGAAAATATGATCAATAAACTCCTCCTCTATCCTCAGGAATTCATAAACTCAGACTTAATGTTCCTTTGAGTACCATCAACCTATTCAAATTTTATCTTGGAATGCAGCTGTCGAGCATTTCCCATCAGAACAGTTTCTGGACTGTTTATTCATTTAAGGAATCACTCTTTGATCTTTTAAATCCATAGTAGGGTTAAGGTACTGTGTGGCCCAGTCCAGACAAACATTCTACTAAGTTCAGAGTGATTCAATGCTATGTCCACAATGCTTTTTGTGCCCTTGCCTACAGGCACAGCTCATTGACACAATTTTTCTTTGCATTAACCTTCAAGTTGAAGTATTTTCCCACAGCCCAAGTATTGTTCAGGCCCAACACCTTTCTATTCAACCTTCCTAACCACCCTCGGGAAAGGTATACATTTAAAATCGGTTGAATTATACAATTGACAGCATTAAGTCATTGCTCCATCTCTTTTTATGAAAGATCTGAAGTACATATTAAACTACTATCAGATGCTTAAGGCCCACTAATGAACACGTTGTAACGAATAAATACTAAAGTATCAGCTTAATTCATTTCCACAAATAGGTTGCTCTGTGTGAGGAAACTCAGTATTTCCATGCAGGGATTAACGTTTCTTAACATCAGCAGAAAACACTGCCTTCGATGTCATGATGAGCTATACAGAATGGATCTGCACATCAGTAAATAGGTATAGCATATTCAGCAGGCCCAAACAAGGTGGATCTGCACACATAGAGATCTGGAAGATGTGGGTAATCATCTGTAGATGCCAGGTAACCCAGCCAAAAGGTATCTGGCCTTGCTAGCATGGTGCAAAGCAAAGCTAACAATCTGTCTTCTAACAGAAGATATTTATTGGTATTATGAAAAATATTACAAGTTTATATGTAGTGTATTTGGAATACCTTGTGAAGTTTAATTCCTCTTCCCAAGCATGAACCAGACAACACAAAGGAAACCTTTGTTATATCTCCAATATCACCAACAGTCAACTGTAGAAAAATACATTTTAAAAAATTAATTCTACATTGTATGTAACCATTACTTCATGTGCAAACTAGAGAATTGACATTTGCCCAGGCCCAAGCTCATTGTAGAGAGACAGCTTCTAAGTAGTGAAAGCAGATTAGCTGAGGTTTGAGAAGTAGAACATAAAGGAAGTATGGAATAGCTTCATTATTTATTGCCTTACTGTTAAGGCCTAATAGTCTTAATTCAAAGTTAACGAGGTTTTTCATGTCAAAGTTGGCATTTGCTCAAGAGAGTTTTCCTAAGTGATATGTATTAGCTCACATGTGAGAAGTTCTCCAAGTGCTGTTTATTTAAGATGCGGAGGTATAAACATTAACTCCGACAAAAAGTCATTCCACACAACTCCACATACGTTGGCTACAATGTTTACTTTACTGAAACTATTTGGTAAGATTTGTGCGAAATAATAAAGAAACAGACCAAAAATGGATTATCACTCAGATTCTGAACTTTCTGTGCAGGAGATTTCCCTTTTCTTCCAAATACAACAACTTGAATATCGGGAATATCTTCTGGTAATTGTGTACAGTGCACCCATGTTTGCCATCGTCCTCTACTTTTAGTATCAAAATTTTTTGTGAGAGATGTCACAGATGTTTCTGCAATGAAAAACATATATTCAGAGCTCATGTCTAAGTTATAAGGCAGTATAAGCCAAAAGATGCAAGGTTACATTGCCTGGTAGTGCTGGATCTAGCACAGGCAAGTCAGGCAACAAAGGTGCAAAACCCTCATTACTCATTTTATCCCTGTGGAAGTGTAGAAAACCAGGCCGGCTGCTTCATGACTCCATGTTACACTCGTGCAGGGGCCATGCTTGTCTTTGTATTATTCCAAGGACAGGATATGTGCTGCCAGAGGAGACTTTTAATACTGCCGCTTCCATCTCCATCCCAGGCATAATTTTTCCTCCTTGCTTACAGAAGTCATGATTCACCTTGGTCCAGGCCCCTGCCCCTCACCATTGGGGTACCAATACTCAGTTCTGCCTACATTGTGAAGTAGCCTTGTACTGATCCTGTTCTGCTTTGCCATGCAGTAGTCATTCATGCAAATGAAGGACATTTGTGCTAGTATTACCTTTGAGTGGAATTGCCACTTCTACAAAATCTTTCTTGGAGCGTTTATTTATCCAGTTGTTGTGAACAAAAACATGTGCAGAAAAAGGGTAGAGGACTTCTTTTATAACAATTTTTTCCAAGAACCACTCATCTGATTGAAAATAAACAGGACATTATTAATTTATACCTTTTAAGCAACAAAAAGTTCTGTGTATGCGGTCATACGTTTCTATCTTTAGAAAATCAAGAAAATGTTTTCTTTTGCTGTACTTCGTCAGGAAATAAGACTTCTGAATATATATTGGTTGTGTCTATATGTGTTTATGTCTTTTCCCCTGCACTCCGAAATATTTGACAAAGTGAAGAAGTCTTAAAGATTTTGTGAAATTAAAAGTACAAATAGATTTAATGATCTATTAGTGTCCTAAAGGATGGAAAGGCTTCTGTATGAGATCTCTAGACACAAGAAATCCCCTATAGGAAATGATATTATCAATGACCTAGAGGAAGAAGGATCAGGATTTCTACCCCATTAGCCATCAGAAAATCCACTCAACACACAACTTTCTTTCTGGTGAGGTTCTGTGCTATCTAATAAGGCACAAACTTCAGCTGAAGATTTTCTCTTGATTGAGACCACTGTGTTGATTCTCTGGAAATAAAGCATTTGAAGACTCAGATCTCTGAGTCATGGTAAACCTGATTATACTCCAAGTCTTGGTGAAGTCAATGAAAATTTGATCATTCATTTTAGTGTTACCATCTAGGAAATATATAGGAAATTGTCTCCAAATCAGTTTTTCTGAGTCTGAATTTAACCTACAGAGTCATGTTATAGTTTTGGTTTTTTGATAAAGATAAAAGAACAGCTTATCATGCTCTGGAACAATCTTATCTCCATTATCAACATTATCTGCAGAAGTAGTATATCTATAGAATCTCTGTTTTGTTGCCTCTAAAAACAAAGGGCCAAAATTGTAGACAAAATATTGAAGAAAATATCAATTCATGATTCTCCTTGCTGTTGCTTTTTATTTTTAAGAAGTAAGCAAATTTCTTTAACTTCACCAACTGCTGTGGAGTCTGAAGGAGGGCAAGAAAAAATGCTGCCGGAAGTGCAGCCTTTTTATCTGCCACAACCTCACATACGCAGAATCCCTGTATTTCTCATACGTTAGAAGAAAAAAAGGTATGAGCCCAGAACAGCCTTTCTTCCATGTTCCACTTCCCAATCTGATGAACTGATTTTCTTTTCTTATCTTTACCTAGAAGCATTTAGTCCTGAAAAAAAAATTTCTTTTAAAAATAAGAAGTCCATCATCTAAAAATGGAGAAGAAAAAAATGTCAAAAACCTCAAAAGCACTGATGTCATATTGCTTCCTGAAAAACAAAAGCTTTATTGACGATACTTATAAATCCATAGTAACTTCTATGGAGAAAAGTTTCACATATGATTTTACCATTTTACACTGTCACATTTCCTGGGAATTCTTTACACATTTTAAATCAAGCTGGATACTTGACGCAGATAGTCTAACAGAAGTAATAAACAGCAGAAATTGGAGAGCAATTTCAAATTTTCTAGTACTTCTAAAAACCTCTTGTGATTTTTAATCTTAAATTTAAGGCATTTCTGAAATTCTAGGATCTCCTAAATCTGATAATCTACATGATTATTACCACACATTAACAAAAAATCACTGACCTTTTTTTAGACTCTTAAATCCAACAAGAACTTGGTTCAACTTGCCAAGGTATACTGCTTTGATTTTGAAAACATCCACCTGCAGAATGAATATAATCATAATTATAGTTTAGTTAAACGTAATATGTATCTGCTTTTGAATCTTTATCAGTTTAGCCTTGTGTATCTGGTCATTGTTTTGTATCTCAATGGAAACATATTTATATTCTTTCTGCCATTCTATTGTCTTTGAGTTCACAATTAAACATTACATGCTATAATTGATATTTTCTGATCAAGTTAATATTATGAATTATGAATTTCAAAATGCTGCTGTATTTAATAGGAAGGAATTTTGGCAAAATCATATACACACACTAGCAATAAAGTGCTCATTTCTAGTACCTTGATGGACTGAAATAACCAAATCAGATCAATTGCTACGCATGTTGAAAGTTACTTTGATCCAGAACATAACTCCCAATGAAACTGATGAACAATAGGTATCTAATAATTCTGAACATCTGGATCAGTTTCATTTTCAATAAAATTCACTGTTAATTTAGTGGGAACTAAGCAAGTAAATGGGAATGAAGTGAATAGTATCTGGGAAGGTGTCAATCACTGTGGTATTGGGATAAGGATTTTTTATTTAAGCCATCTCTATAATAAGTCAAATTTTCCTCATAAAACAGACTTGAATGATGAATAGACCTCATGGAGTCTTCCCTTTTTTTCCCTACTGTAAATCTTCATAGTATATTCACCTTCTTGCACATATATGTTTGTCTTTGTGCAGTCGTCTTCTTCATAATCAGTGGGAAAGCTCATGTAAGTACGGACACTGACAGTGGGGAAACACATTGCTTAAAGTGTGTATTCGTTGGGTTTTTTTGAACTGGGCCTGAAGAAATAAGGTTTGGGAACAAACTATTCATAAACAGATTCATGTACTTGTTTGGGAAACGAGCTGCAGAATAAAATCTCCATGAGTAAAACTGGTTTATTTCTTGTGATTTCATGAGCTATCCCGTTGTAGACGGAAGCAGTTGTCTGGATTGAAAATGCAATTTCAAGACAAAAGTTTAGGACAAACTGGGGGGTTTGGAAACAAACAAGAAGTGTTGTTCCTATAGTTGCTGCCAAGTACAATGACACAACAAAGATTCATGCCACCATATTGATCACAAGTCATCTAGAAGAGCAAAGACTGAGAACAGAGAATTAGGCATTTGAGGGCAAGCTGGAGTAAAAAAATCCGAGAGAATGAAAACCCAAACAGTTGCTACTCAAATTCTTTTCTATAAGAAGAAGATTAGGATGCTATAGCCCTGGATATAGAAAAGCCCTTTAGAATTTCAGACGAAGGATTTAGCCTTCTGAACAGGTCCATTCAAAAACTGACACAGAATCTGGATTACACAGAAAAAATCCTTGTGAATTTGCAGATGAGTTATATTTCCACTGCAGTCAGTATTCATGTAAGTCAATTGTATTGTTCACATATTTTTCTCTACAAATTTTATTCTTAAAGAAAATGAAACATACATTCTTTCAGTCTGTACTGATACCTTATCCATTGCAGCAAGCAGTTTTGCTGTCCAGATTTCTTTAAGGTATTATCTTAAAGATAGATCATATATAACTATTATCTATATCACAAAAAATATTAATGTATAAAATTTTGTACATTACTCCTTAAACCCAGATGAGCCCTACTATCCTGTCATCATTATTTTCAGATTTATTTTGTGACGTCTGAGCTAGCAGTTTGATCCATTTTTGACCAACATGACATTGGGCACGTACATTCTCTTCCACAATGGAGAAAGCAAATACAGGAATACAGAGGGCATAATGACTAACAAAGATTTAGTCTGTTTTTCATACAAAAACCATTGTGTCCTCTGGAATCTTTAGAACTGAAAAGAAAAGCAGATAAAATAAACAGACACACATTTAAAGAATAAATGAAGCATATTGCAAGCAGATTTCTACATCAGAGAACAAACTAATCTGGGTTGGCTGGCAATGATGAAATACTCTCTCCTTCCCTCCCCAATAGAGGATTCCTATGTACTTTGCAATGATTTTATGATTCCCTTGAAACAAAAATTTAAAAATCTTCCAAACCTAAACTCAGAGCAAACAGTAGGGTCTAGTAAAGTATCAGCTAGACATTTCCTTTTGATCTGAAATAGACATTTCCTTTTGATCTGAAATTTGTTTTAGTTACTTTGTTCTTATGCCAATAACTACTCCAGAAATTACTCTTCTAGGAAAAGCCCTTTAAGCCTCAAAAAGCAAGAATATGTTTACCATGTTTAAAAGCAATAAGTGGGTGGAAGAACTGGAAACATGAAAAATTCAAACTCTGCTTGGAACACTAACATTACTGTTCAGGAAAGTTGACAAGAAAAGGTCATAGTCTAAAGTAGGTACAAAGGCAAGATATCCTACAGAAATGTTACCTATCAGTTCTATCAGTCAAGCATATTTTAACAAAGCACAGATACCTCCCTGGACTTAAAAGTCTGGAAAATTAAAACAGAACTTTTAGTGTATATTTAATCCCACTCAAAATTACTTCACCAACTTAACTGTTTCACTGTTGTGCAATGTTGATGATGCTTAAAAGCAACATGTTACCTATGGAGACAATCACCTCCGTTACAAGAGAAAATTATGCCTATATGGAACACAAAACATTAGTATTTTTGATATTCTGTCCATGAAAGGCTATATGTAAATATAAATTTTAACAAAAAGACACTCACAGATTCAGTTACATTTTTCCTCATTTTTTTACCTGCCCTCTAGCAAAAGTGATCAGGCTGCTTCTTGAGTTAAGCCATCGTTTCCCCGAGTCACTCTTTTCTCCTTGTATACAAAGATAAGCCTCACCAGTGGCATCTGCTTTCTTCAAGTCTCCCGTGTGCAAATGGATTGCATATTCCACAACTTTAGAAAAAATACACATACAAAACCAAAAAGTCAGCAGAACAAAACGCTCTTTGTCCTCTTGCCCAACACCTGCATTATGTACCAATCCCTGGTAGAAACAATTGCAAATTTCATCTGAATCCCATACTATGCCACAGAACAGGGAGTACAGGTCTCTTCAGTCCTAGTGATAACCAAAACATTCCTGCCGCATAACTCCCTGTTTGGCAATCTGCAGAATACAGATTTGTTCTGCTCTGACACCACTCCCAGAAAATCAGGACTGCTGGTTGCTCTTTGGGGCACAGGATCTCCTATGTACTAGTCCCTTCCCCCTAAGGCAGGGAATCCCTTTCTAAGAAATACCTTATGTTTACATGCTCTTTGGAAAGTCTAAGTTTTGCTTTTTAAGACTATCTACTCATATTTCTTTGTTTCTTCCTTCCCCCTCTGTCTATTATTTTCTCCTTGAAATGAAATAGTAGCTTACACTTATAAGTGACTCAGAAGAATGCTGGGACCTGATTGTCTTAAACTTTAAACTCATGTAATTACCTCCCAATGAATGAATACATCAGGACTATCAAGCTTTCTCACTAGCCAGACCGTAATACTCTTACAACGTTCTTGAGTTAAAACATGTGAATGTGAAACAGAAATACTGAATTAAAAATTCTTTCAACATCAGTTTTAATACATAAATAGAAAAACCTCCTCACATTTAGTATCAGTCTCCAAAGAACCTCCCATATGCTATATACTGATCCACAAAAACAGATCAGCTAAGTGGAATTTGAGTTTATGAGAAAGCATTCCTGATTTTCTCAGCTGTGGTCATAGTATAGAGATTAGAAGAGACACCTATGGCCACTATGTGGAGCTTCTGCTTTAGTGCCTTTTTCTGACATGATACACAGGGGAGTGATGCAGATGAGACTAGATTACATTAATTCCAAAGAAACTTCATGAAAAACTCCCATGTTCATTCTTTAAATGACCTATTTTAGCCCCTGAGTTTATCATGGAAACAAGGAAACACTTAAAAGAAGCAGGTCACATTCTCAATATTCATGGTTATTTGCATAATTTTAACAAGGAGCAGCCATGGAAAAAATAAGAAAGGGGTTTGGGGGTTGGGGTTTTTTTCCTCCAAGTGCTGTATGTCTGCTCTGACTCAGATTACAATAACAAATCTGTGCTCATTTGTATAATGCTGGTGCTGTCACCTTAGGAATCTAACTTTGGTGGCTATATTAAGAATATGATCCTTATGTAGTTAGCAGGGAAAGGCAGGTGTAGAAAACACCTATGATGTGTTCCCATATATTCTAGGGATAGACACTAAAGGTTAGAGGTCTAAACTTAGATAATCTGAACATCCCTTTGCTTCCAACCACAAGCATCATTACTGCAGCCTTTTTCAGAAGGAGGAAAACATTTTTATCCACTGTAAAATGCAAAGTCACATTTGGGATGTGGGTAATAAGCAATGCATACATACCAAGAATGTATTCAAGAATACATATATTATCTCTTGAACTTTTTTTTCACAAGCTTCAAGACTGATTTTTTTTCTTAAGAACTGTGCCCCCTTAAAATCCAGCATTTTACACATACTGAGCTATCTTTGACTATGTCAAACTATTCAGCCCCAACTCCCACAACCTTCATCACTGGTACAGTAAAGCAGACATAGACAACATCTAGACTATGTGACAGTTATGTGCTGGAGAAAGTCTTCCAGCCTCACTCTGCCATTTGTCCCCACCTGGGACCTGGCTGGCTATATATCTGCTTTCCCAGGAAACACATGTGGGTAAAGAAGGGAAACGGTGCTTAAGACAGACATGAAACCAAGGAGAAACTAAGAAGCACTTTTCAGTCTCACAACCGACAAGTCAGAGAGCACTGAAATACACATTACTCAAGTCTCAAATACATATTTCAGTCTAAAAGACATCACAGAATACACAAATAGCTAAGTATACATCCTGGAAACATCTGATATTTTCAGTATAGTTTGCTTCTTCAAATTTATTCCAAGATAGACATGGCCCAATTTAACCAAACCGTAGATCCTTTAAAAAGATATAATTATGAGAACTTTCTGGTAGGTTTGAGAATAATTGCTAGAACCCAGAAGCTAAGGCTGTCATTTATTTTCATGCGTAGGTGATGGGAAAACAGGGAGAGGGGAAAAAAAGTGTTCTGAGGATATTTATTTTTAAGCTTTTCTTACAGCTTTTTTCACAAGCTGGTGCTATTCATATCAAGTGTTATAATCAAAAGGCCTGAATTCAAATATTGTGACAACTTATATAGCTATTTCTTTATATATCGAAAATAAAAAGGTCACATAACTGGAACAAGGGTTCTAAAGGGTCTTTGCATACTGATTGGAAAATTAATATCTAAAAAGATTTGTCAAATGATAGGAGCTGTATCAGTCCACTAATAAAGGTGTGCTCACTCAATAAACTTCTGAAATGTCTTTGTTTCTCTTCATGTTTTACTACGTGGGGATGATGCCCAAGAAAATGTTTTCTGAAAAGTAACTTTATTTCACTGCAGCACTATTTATTTTACTTCAGAGACTTCCCCTGGGATTATTTTTTTAAATCATTTAAACCAAGGGTTGGGAAAGTACTTGTAATTGACAGCATCACTCATGTTTGATGATAAGAAGTAAACCAAGAGTTTTCTTAAACTGGGGTCCTAATGTATCTCATCCCTTTCTTCAAGGTAGTTAAATATGCACGGCCATGTGGAAGACAACATAGCTGCATTAAAGTCAGTGTAGCTACACAAGCTTGGTCTTGCTGGAGATCCAGATAGTTGAAAGTAGGTGAGCTGTCCAGGTGACTCTCTAGCATTTAGCCAATGGTATTTTTGCTTTGGGGGGGAGTTAAGATATGAAGATAAGATTCTGTGTTAATCATCTAGAGTGTTGCCTTGCCTGTATACCTTCATCATATAAGCAGATTCATTGAAGTCAAAAGGCTACTTGTGTGAATAAGATCAGGAGAGTTTGGTCCACAGATCTGATCTCTCACATAGGACAGATTAGAAATCACAGTGCTCGCAATCATCTTTACTGCTTTTGTCCAGAATCATTAATATACTTCATCATGAGCTTAGCTTTAATCACACAAGTAGTATTCAAACAAGATACACATTGAAAATTAGAAACATATCTAATGTTTTTGCTGAGGTAGTATTTTCAGCTGAATCTGCTGAATCTCTTGATGCATAATTTAAAGCTCAATGTAGTCACAGCAAATATTTCCTGTTAATTTTCAAAGGCTTTGGATCAGAGAAAGGACTTCCACTGTATAAGTGAAATAAAAATATACAGAGTAACCCCTACAAAGGAATACGTAACATAAAAGTGATGCTGAGAAATGGGGTAAAAGTTTTTAGGATGAGTACAGGACCATTCTGACTACCAGATGAACAACATACCCCAACAAAAAAACCCTACTAAAATAAGATGTTCTGTTCAACCTTGCTGCTCTTTGTCTCTTCCTAATCCTGTTTATAAAAGCTCAGTTTCAGAAGTAAGCCAACATAGTAGAAAACTGAAAGTGATCACCTAATGCTCATTAAAAAGGGGGGAAAATGTGATTTACAGCTAGAACAGAAGGCTGTGTTCTGAATTTGCCTGTTGTTGAATTTGCTATGGACTATGCATTCAAATATCATTTATTCTGATAATTCAGTAACATTTGCCCACAGAACTCTCAATAGCCTTTCAAGGGTGAACAGTTTAAATGACAATCACATCCTTTCTGAATGTCAGAGGTATCGTTAAACCTTTTACACCATTGTGATTTTAGCTTTGTAATGAAATCAGGCAATGCAGGTAATTTTTCCAATGGCAGGTAAACAGTAAGAAAAGCTGTGGGGGAGGAAATATACTATCAAATGAACTCCTCCTGTTGGAGCTCTCAAGACCTTTGCTCTTACTGCTCTCCTTTATAGCTTTCTCCATGGAAAGATAAGATTGTAGGGATGAGAATATAAATGGGGCAGGGTAGGGTGCTGTTTTTCAGAGCTGTGAGATAGAGCTGACAGGGACTTTTTTCCTCATAGGCTTCTGCAAAAGTTCTACTCCACAGAACAGTAAATAAATAGAAAAAAGCAATATGGGGAATGAGTATTCCAGAGGTTATTGTCATAATTCTCCATTATGTTTTTATGTCCCCAGCTTTGTTTTTAAATGAATGTTGGCAACTAAGAATCAAAGAGTAGAGCAGACAGGGATATTTTTTAAATGTTCATTTGGTTCTATGGCAAAAAACTATGGAAAACTAAGGTGATGCCTAGCCCTGCTAATTTATCACGTAAGAAGTGTCAAAAAATTAAAATCACTTTTTCTGTGAAATTAAAGGTTTAGAACAAGATCCTCAGTTGATATAGCCACGCAGCTAATATGCTCAAGACAGTGGAGCAAATCGGTTGATGCCACTTAAATACTGGATCTTATTAATTTAGTCAAAAGTACAGGGTTCATCTAACCTACAAAACAGAGTGTGGTAGAAAGATGCCTGAGTGAGCAGGAATTTGAATCCATAAAAGTGAGCAGAACAGCATGATTCACTTCACCAGCTCTACACCTAAGCCAACCTGGTTCATGTGAGTTTGTCACCGTGCTTGAGCTAATAAGCCTGGTAAGTCAAAAGACTACATTAGCTGAAGCATCTCTAAACTTCTTTCCTTTGGAAGATAACATGAGACTTACCATTAACTTTAATGAAAAAGCAATTATTTCATACATATGAGCTTCTGGACTGAATTGTATCTGGAGGAGTTAAGTATCATCTAGTGAGAAACTACTCCATGCTCAAACACCTCATGGAACACTACCACCTAATAATGATCTATTGTAATTAACAAAGCAGTGAAATGTTATACTTTATCTATTAACTACAAAAACACAAAGTTGGGTGATTTTTATTAGAGGTCAATATGTTTGCTAATACAGATGTTTCTTACTACAGATATTAAACACTTAAACTCTTCACATTTTTATGATATCAGACTTGACTGGGAGAGGTAAGAGGAGCAGGATGTCAACAGGCACCAGAAAACACACTTTATTTTTCTCACAGGAGCCTAAAGTCAACCAGAAGAGGCCAGTTCACTACTGATATTAAAAATCCTTTAGTAAAGAGAAGGTAACACTGATCTTCAATAGTTGCTTTGACAGTTACATATTGCAAAGTTCTTTCAAAGTTCTTACTTACAAAGAGCTCCTATTGCTATATAACTCCTGGTGCATACCTTTGACTGCAGTCACAAATAATGGCATTCTAAAAATCAAGATATTACCTAGAAATCATCAAGAAATATGGAGTCTAACAGCAAGAATTTCTAAAATGTTGTTATTATGTTCAATAACTTTGTCCCAATGTGTTAATATGCACATCAATGTCTTGCACAGAATTATCACAGAATTCATTAAAAAAATAATTAATCAACGTCTTTTAATCCAAAGTCCAAAAAGGTGCATGGTAAATAATTTGGCCTATGATACAGATAGACTAAAATAATGTGCTCACAAACACTAGGATGGACAGACTAAAGAAAGGAAATAAAAAAAATTATTTGCTTCTGTGACACTAGCTGATATCCAGAATACAAATTAAGCTCTGAGATAATCCCACAGAATCTAATTAAACTATGCAATAGTTTGATCTTGTTTGATCAAATTTGATCTGTTTTTTTAAAAATAATTGTATCTGGTAGGTTACCTCTAGTCTGGGCTTGGGCACTCACTTTTAAGAAGAAATGTTTCTACAGATAGAAGAAAAAGCAATTTTGGGGAATCATGTTTAAATTTTGCTTATTTTTGTTCATTTGTTTGTTTTTAATTGTTAATAATAGATTCAATGATAGCTGATAACTGTGATGGGATTTACTGGGCATGAAAAATCATCCTCACGCCCCACCAGATGAGGTGGGATATGCAGGAGACATGGACAGAGGATACATTAGATGTCAGAAAGAGATGGGGAGAAATGGAACAAATGTGTTTGTAGATGCAGGAAAAAATTGAGAGTGGTCACTGGTTTTAACAAAGGAATTGAAATTTTCCTGAAGATTACAAATTAACATGTATATGTATTTTTGCCTTACTAAATCTCATGGAATCACTTATTTTAGAACAGAAGTAATTGTATTAGTATGGTTTTCATTACAACCAGACAATTGACATTACTGATAAAGGTTACTGTTTATTTGGATGCTTAGGTTTTAGCATTTACTCTGCTTCCTATCAAGTTATATACCTGTTGTTTGCTTTGTCTGGGGAAAGCAGTGATCAATATCTTTCAAAATTGTTTTGTCTTTATTTGAATTTATTCTATCAAGGCATTCATTAAAGGCATCTCCATAAATGGATGTCTCTTTCAAAGCAATAATGAGAGCAAACACATAAAAATTAAATTTTTTTTTTGTCTCTAGTAATCAAACTGGAATACAAGAAAGAACCTGAAAAAAATTTTAGACTGAATTAGGATTGGGACTACAAAGAATTAAACTAATATTAACACTTCCAGTTGTACATCACTGGAGTCCACGAAATGGTTTGTGAGAAACTTTCTAGGCTAGTACATACTACCCATCAATGGAATAATTTTTTAAGGGAGAGTATATACACATCTTTTTCCTAGAAATTTTCCAAGAAAAACAGCTTACCTTTCTAATATATCTCAAAACTGAATTGCTTTACAAATCAGGATAATACTGTCTGACCGTATCTCCATTTGCTTCTTAGCATAATAGAGGCTTGGATGTGTGTATTTTTGAAAATCTTTTTATTTGAATTTCTGGACTTTTTATATGTAGTTAAACATTTAGCAATTTTGAATTCTGAAAATAATTACCAATACTGACATTTTTTGCCATCTTTTTCATAAATAAATTGGGGAAATAGAGCTTTTTAATAAGCTCTGTATTTCTTATATTCATAATCGTACATTCTGCATATATTACATTCAATATTCAATGTTGTTTTGAATCTGATGGATCAAAACCATAAGATTTTTTCAGTAAATGAATACAAGGCTACTAATTGTTTAAAATTATTGAAACTTACACAAAATCACAGATTTAAAAGGTCTTCAGCGTTTTATTTGTCCAAGTTTCAACTTTAAATGGGATGAAATATTTAGGAAAATCTCTTTAGAGAATAGTGTGCAAAAGTTCACATGGAATATTTTATTCCTTTTTCTGGTCCACTTCCATCTTTTTCTATTAATTTCTGCTTAAGCAGAACACTCTGTACTATGGTCTCTAGCAATAAACCTCTTAACTGGCACTAAAAGCTTCAATATATGATCTTTACTATTCCCATCAATCCTCTTTATTCTAATGAACTGGATAGATGGGAAGCCTGTTCTTAAATAGCTAGTGACCAAGTTAACAGTATACAATTGGTTGTTCCTCTCCATATTCCTGGAGGGCTGGGAAAAATCACTTTATTATCTCTCTGGCATCATACAATTCACATGTGTTACTAACAGCAGAGAAACATGCAACTTAATATATAGTTTTGTGGAATATTACTTACTGTGCTGTAAATTTCTCATCAATGTTAATAAAACGCTAATGCAATTGAAATTCTGGGATATCTCTTTGCTGGCTAATTGCAACACATTTTAAAAATTCTGCCTCTGTTTTGTAGGGACTCTTTGCAATTCTTTCATTCTTAAAAAATTTACTATGTTTCTAGGTCACATACATTTTTTGTGAATAGGAAGATTCAGGTAATACCACACAGTGGATGATATTTTGTACATATCTTCAGCTGACATAGCATTAATTTGAAGAGATAACATATAAACTAAAAGTGGAACATCACCTAGCATGAAAGAAGCCAAATCCTATGTTTGGTGCCATCAGTTACAGCATCTGTCATAATCCTGATACCAATGATTTCTGTTTTCTCAGCTTTCTTTTGTGATAAATTCATGTGGAAAAACCATCATACTGCTTAATATCAAATGCTCGTGGAAATTCTCACACAGTGTTTTAGGCCCAAAAGAGATATACTGGGATTCCAGTGACAGATCCTGACCCCAGTGACAAAAAAAGACAGCTTACCAGGCAAAGGCTCCTGATCTGCATGAAGAGCTGGCAGTTCCACACATTTGTCTTCATTAGGGTTGAACCAGCAGTCAAAAGCTAAATACATTTCTTCCTTTGTGCCTGTGTGCTTCATATGCAGTAAATCTAAGTGCCATGACTGTTTTAGCTTGCTATGTGGGCCAGTTACCTGAACTTTGTCTATTGAGCCAATATCCGCCAGTTCATCCTATGTGAGGAGAAAGAGAAGATGAATGGATCTCATTCTAGTTGTGCCACATCAAATGTAGTTGACAGCTGTACGCAACAGTTGAGCAAACTTCAGTAGTTAAAGAACTGGAGCAGATTTATAACTGTTACTGTTTTTCCCCTTTCTAATGAATACAAAATGGATTTACTACCCTGAATGAGGAGATGGAATGCTTGAGGTTTGATATCAGGGAACAAATGATGGCAGTCACTGCTGAAATTGATACACAGAACAAGACACATGTCCATATATATTACACTGATTCAGTAGACTATTTGCAAGCACAGATGCTTTAGTCAATTTTAAAAATTTTGAACACTATTAGAAATATTTCTTACAACTTCTAGCATAAAAATGGTGCATTTAACTATAAATTTGAAGGAAAATTAAACTGATTTTGAGGAAATATCCAAGAGCTCCTCCATCTTCACCCTACATCAAGTTTTCATATAGAAGCTGCCCATTAAAGTCTTCCTCTTCTTGCATTTATTCTTGAGAAAAAATCTTCTAGTTCTACTGGAGATAGTACAGCACCTCTGTGACATAGCATTGCTTAAGTGAAAGTAGAGGAGGCCTTAGGTAACTATAATTATTGTTTTTAAACCAGCAATTTTTCCCTGTAAGGGAAAAAGAGAAAACAGAAGTTGTCTTTCTGTCTTCCTGTTCTCTGCTTCTCATACTCTTTCCCCTACTCTTCCATTTCAAAAACTGCCCAGCTATTAGAAGTGCATTTGATCTGACTTCAGCCTTTCCTCTGACAGGGCACTTCCAGTTTCATTCTATTTCTTTATATTTACCAGAGATTCCTAGAAATAACTTCGGAAAACTTTCTGGGTACTCCTCATTTTGGATCATGTTTATGGCCTAGGCAAATCTGCTTAGTTCCTCTTGTGTTATAGAAAAGAGGAACACAAAAAACCAGCCAGCTATTTCCTTAGCTCAATCATTGAGTTCAATTTACCTGACCAGTAGGAAGGAGAAGCAGGAAACAGTGTCTTTATTCACAACTCCAAGGCTGCTTTCTGATAAACCCCAAAATGAAATGTAACATATTTTCATTTTTTCGGCTTTTTGCCAGGGGTCTCTTCAGCTCTT
>JAVJGI010000040.1:46677188-46734282 GCA_035590275.1 Ibycter americanus
CCCCCCCCCCCCCCCCCCCCCGCCCCGATTTTCTCTTGCTACTTGCTTCCATGGTTTCAGCAGCCAATTGTGAAGAAACATATTTCAGGATATGGCTTCATGGACACGTTTCTCTTACGCAAAGCTGGCTTGTGAGGTTCCCACTTCCCTGTCTGCCCACCTGCTCCCATTCCCTCAGTCCTGCACTGTATTTTTTTCTGCAGCTACAGGATGAACCAATCAAGGTTAAAACTAAGGCTGAGGAATGAATCAAGGTTAAAACTTCCAGTTTTCTCACAGGGATCAACTATTTCCTCAAAACCTACAAAGAACAAAAGAAGGATGAAACAAGCAGTACAAAAACAGGACAAGTAGTAGTTACAGTTCCCTTGAATATTGTCCTAGCTTCCAGCACTTTGCAGCTCGGAGATTTCCTGAGCCAGAGGATGTATCTGCTGTGTTCACCTCCAGATTCTACTGAACTAGTCTTTCATGGAGAGCAAAACCAGGAAAGCGTAAGAATGAGACAGAATTGGCAATGGGAAGGAATTATAGCTACAAGAGGGAAGTAAGAGCGTTGGGAAAAGCAGCAGCCTACAATTCAGTGAAAGTGGACCTCTGACGCTTGTAAATATTTCAGCTAATGGGTAATAGGAGGAAATGAAGACAAACGATGGAAGGGCAGAACTGACTGAAGAAGGAGAAAACTTGTGGGTAAAAAGGAGCTGATCAAGAGGAAAAAAACCCAGCAAGAAAAGGAAGTTAGTCTGGAGAAACATGGTGGCAGGGATGAATAAATTACATGAAAGAGAAAAATGATTGTTCCGTAACTTTTGTCTCATTTATGATTCTTCCTTCTCCATCATCAGCCTCAAAATTTCTGTAGTATCCCATGGCATATTGCATGTTTACAAATCACTTACTTTTGTGAGATCAACAAAACCTGTAAATCAGTACCTCCAGCGTGGTATATACTGTGATATGCACCAAGGGACCAGTTTGCTCACTTAAGTATTCTCAGTATGATACATTGGGAGAATCTGCTCCTTCAAATACCATTGTTCAAGCGACAGTGTTACTACCTACAGGCAAAAATGATGATCTGTGCCAAACCTGCATAGAGGACTTAAAAATCAATTTGGCAGTTTAGTTTAAAGAAACAATTCATCTCGAAATTAAGTGGGTTATTGGTTACATGATTCTTAGACTTTTCTTTCAATAGAGAAAGGTTGAAGTACTTTGATCTGAATTGCTTTTCCTGTAACTTGAAGTGGCAACTTTTTGCGACTCAGGTTGCCGTAGAAGATAAAAGAAAGGCATATTGGACCCTCTTCATTGCTCAAGTCAGATCCAGTGATGTCCATTATCCAGAGACCTGATGAATTCATATTGATTTCAGACAGTTTAGGACTAGAAGTCAATCTTCTACCTTTAAAAATTATCAAAGAGAAAGAGGAAAGATGACAGCATGAGAGAATGGCATAATATAGCAGGACCATAGCCTTTATGGTACACAAACAAAGCTCTGTTTGCAGTTTATGTTGTATCTATAGCAACAGTTCACTAAGAATAACACATCAATCCCTTTATTAGAATTTTTGCCAAGACTTTAACAGCTTAATATCCTTTCTGTGTTTAAAATTTAGTTTCAGAGGTATTTTGTTGATGCCAAGGTATTTTCCTTGTCATGTTTAGAAGTAATTGCTAAGAGAACATTCAGTCATCTTGTAGAGGTCTAATTAATTGTTCTTAAAAAAAGAATCAATGTTACTAAAACCAGTTTATCATTCAGAAGCATCAGCCATCTGTAACATGTAGGCACCTAATACAAATTGAATAATACTAATGAACTCTGCTTGTAACTAGAACTTACCTAGCAATATAATATGTGCTGTAATAGTGCAAGACTGACAGGTAAACCTATAATAACCATGCAAAAATATTTGCCAGATCTCAGAAGATCAATATTACTATCTCCCTCTCTTTTTCTTCATTAATTGCTGTTATCCTTCATTTTCATTCTGTTTTAACCATTGTAAGGAAATGAAAATGATTTCATGGAAAGGAACAGCTCAGTAAAATGCACTTCCCACAACTCAGAAAAAACACGCAACTGAATACCTGTATATCTATCATGGGCACCTTATGTTTTTAAGCTTTCTTACTCTCCCTGGACAAACTTTTGTAGCTCATTTACTTTACATGAAATTGTTTTCACAGGATTGAAGGAAAAATCTTTTCTACTAGTTCTAAATGACTAAAGGTCCTTTTGTGAGTGTTCTTTTGCCATATACATCCAGGTTTAGATTTGCACAAATTGTGGCATAGCAGGCTTGAAATGAGCAGAAACTGAGCAAACCGAAACTGTTGCTTTGTGCTGTGGAATAATACCACAGGTAAAGGCTAAGCTCATTTCACTAAAGTAAATTTTCTCCGGATTTCAAACGGGATCCTAAGCTACCTGAAAAGTGGTTCATAAAACTTAAGCTATTTATCCCCATGAGGAACACATTCCAAACTCTAAACTACTTTAAATCTTTCATTGCAATCTGGTATATTTAATTTGGAAGGCAAGTGTTCCATACACAACATATAGACAAGATGGAATTTTATTAACTTTGACCTTACCAGGTGTGGTTTTGCTACAATAGTAAGATCAGACTGAAAATTCACATTTTCAATAAAAGAAGGCTACTACAGAAATCTGCAAGAGCTGTAGCCAAATTAATATATATAAACAGGCAGGCTAGTTTTGCAGAAGAGCTTACCAACTGTCACAATCTCACAAACAGTATCACATAGTCCCAGATGAGTATCAAGCCAGTTCCACAATGGGAAGACCCATTCTTTGTCCGAGTCTTGTGATTCCTTGACTGTTACCATCTTGAGGTACATCCCAGCCCCATAGCCTTCTCCATGGTGTCCTATGACCACTTTTTGCAAATCACTCAGGGAAACAGCTTCCACCAAAAATGAATCCACCTGCAAAAAAGGGAAATACTTAATAAAACAGTTTGGACCTGAATATACTTGAACTTCAGGGGAAATATAGTCCTGGATTCAGCTGAGGATTTAAAATTTGTCTTTTTTTATAAAAAAAAAAAAATTACCATAACATCTCCCCTCTGTAATCTATGAAAACACTATACGTAACATTGAATTCCACATTCATCATTAATGATGATTGTAACTTCATCTGAGATTTGGACAATATGGATCACTTCATCAATCATTTCATATTATATTAAAATGTATATACCTCAACCTTACGACAGTCAAATAGTTATGACAAGATTTCGGTTCCAGTCAAACTTCTAGCTTTCAGAGTACTTTAGATTCTAAAATTTATCATACAAACCTAGATATATATTAATAGTCCTAAAGAAAAGTTAGAAATCTAAAAATAGTGTGTTCACTCCAAGATAGCTTCTAAATTCTTCTCCAATAGTTAGAAAAGCCTGTCTTTTTGTTTTTCTTACAAAATAAAAATAATTGTGGAAACAGCAAATGGAGAAAAAAGTAATAGAAGGGAGGAAGTTAGGATGAAGGTGGAGAACAGCAAGCCAAAAATGAGAGATGGGAAGGGAAGCAGAATGGAGAAGGCAGAGTAAGACGAAAGAGAAGTAAACACAAGCATCAGTGTGTGAGAATAGGGACAATAAAAACAAGATAAGGAAAAATGTGAAAAGTAAAGAAAGAAATTATATGCCCCACTAAATTTTTGTTTGTTTTGTAAGAAAGGCAGGTGTTCTGTATATGGCCCAGCCTGGGGCCAGAAGGTAGCTGAAAAGGTCAACAAGACTATGAACAACTGGAGTTTGAACAGCAATGCCTAGGATTATATCTATCATCATCCCAATAAAACATTAATTCAATAGTAGGAACTTACTAAACCAGATGTCAGGAAAACTGAAAAAGAACATTTTAGCAAACCTATCTCTAAAAAGTTTAATCTTGCCAAAGTCTGATGTGTGAAAATATTGGAGAAATAGATTTTCTGTTACTAATATTAGAAGTACTTTCACATGCCAAAAATATTGAGGTTTTTTTCTAACAATAGTCAGGACCCAACAGCAGATTTTAAGCAGAAATAATTAACTTTTTTAAATTAAGACATTTTAGGAAATAAATCTGTTCATGAAGGTAAATTAAAATAATTATTCTAGAGTGTTATCTTCTGTATATAGGCATAGCTGCAGAAATGAAGTCTAGAAATTCCCTCAGTTTTTTACCAATTCCACTTTTACCCTACCAAGTGCTGTGGTAATTGTCTAATGAAATAATTTCACAGAAATGTAAGACTCTCCTTGACAATGTACTTGGTAGTGAGCTTTTTTAAACTCCAATGTTCAGGGAGTGAACCTCTCATAGGAAAGCCTAAGAGAAAAATTTTATTGTTATTAGTCATCTAGAAACACTGGTTTTATGTGCATTCTCTAAGTGGAATTCTTGTCTCTTGTTTAAACTTACTGACTAGACCTTGAGTTAGTGTTTCATGTGGGATTGTGGTTGCAGAAACATCACTGATTGCAGAAGTCTCACAGCAATTTCCGTAACTTATTTTGAATCACTGATTTTTAATTCTTTGCTACCTGTGCTGTCCTATATTTGGAACAGAAAAAGCAAGAAGCATGATCACAGAGGTTCTCGCCAGTAATCTGTTTTCTGTGTGCTCATGTGGAGCATTTATTATTATGCGGGGATGTCCTTGTACAGGAAGGAAGTAACACTGGCATTGTTTTATTGCAAACATCTGGAAGATAAATTCTGTTTCCAAATTCTTGCTCATCTGTAGCAAGATGTATTCTGAACTGGCATTAAGTGACACTTAATGCAGTGCTAACCCCTGCACATATAACAGCATTTTTTTGCCATTACCTTATCCCTTTGAAATTTTCTTCCTTTTGCTAAAGATGTATGAAGTTTTCTCACACCTGTGTCCCCTCTTTTGCCATAGAGAGTGATATAAACATTCGCAAAAGTTTCTGCTCCCCAACGGTCACCAATATGTACAGAGACAACATACTTATAGACTGTAAAAAAGGAAGAAAAAGTTCAAATAAAGCTTATTAAGTACAAGGTATACTTAAAAGAAAGCAGCAACAGAGAATATTTAGTAAAACTACTGCTTGTTTTTATTTCTGCAGCTACAAAAAAATCTGCTACACAGTGACTGAAATAGTGAGGTTACTCTTCATGAATCTGATCTCTTCATGCTAAGCTCAAAGAAGACTTTTCATTGATTTCCTTAGAAATTCAAAGGAAATTTTAGACTTATGCACCTTAAAGCTACTAAAATCTAGACAAATTCTGCCCAATTCTATTTTACTGTTCAAGACCTGGAAAATAAGAACTCATCTCAGTTTGTTCAGGGACTGTTAGAAATGGAATTATCTTTGCAGTAGATAATAACTATCACAGGTCAAAGAATAAGATACTATGTAAAGTTTATGTAAATTAGAATAACAGAGACAGATGTCGCATAGAATCTGGATGCACAACATGACATATAAGTATAAAAATTTACAAAATGTACTTATTAATTTAAGGTGCATGACAGGGAATTATAAACCTTTTGCCTCTATAATCCTCCTGTATAACTGCACTTCTACACAGTCAGACTCGATTTTTTTCTGAGGAGGATCATTAAATCACATACATATTCATGCTCATACAAAACGAATAACCAAAATTTTTCAAATGTAGTTTTCAATGTACAGTCCTTCTGAGTTAACATATAACTAATGTAATGCTATAGTTCCTTTTAAGGTCATGAATAGGACTGAGGTATTCAGGGACCAGAACTTCTGTAACTTTAGTTTAGAAATGCAGTCATGTCTCTAAGTACTCTTATCTCATATGTAACTGCTAACTTTTCTGCACAAATGCAGTAATTCTGTAAGTCTTCACATTCCAAGTGCACCTCTGGATATACTCTGAAACTCTCAGCACGTCAAAAAATAGTCCTTGGCAATGAACAAATATAAAACTTTTTTGTACAATGAGGCTTACTTCTGATACCTGTGTTAGTAACTAAAGCTATTAGAGCTATAAGCTATAAGCTACGTAATTCAATAGTAAGTCTACCACAAATCATGTCCATGGCTTTGAACATGTGCTTTATCTTTAAAAAGCATAATTACATTGTTCAGTTTTGCACACTTAGAATCATACAGAAGATTTAGCAGCTGTGAAATCCAATATGCAACTTAACTGGAAAATTAAAATTTCTTAAGTGGTCAGCATTTTTGCAGTGCATATATGAAGACATTTGCAACAGAACCACTGAAGATAACAAACCCAGACAAAGTGCTATACTATAGCTGTGGCACTGATTTCTTTTCAAAAGGCTAGTTAACACTGTTTATATCTTCTCAGTGGTTTTACCTGGTAAAGTTTTCTGGTCCTCACTGACTGCAGGGAATTCTTTCACCAGCTCCTTGTCATCTCTGTTAAGAGAGAGCCAGCAGTTACAGTCGAACTTCAGTTGTTGTTTTGTATGTAGCTCTTCCAAGTGAAAAGACTTCAAATGCCAACCCTCAAAGCCTGGCACATCATCACAGCTGACCCGAATCTTGTATACATCTCCCAGGTCTCCAGTCTCAACCTGCAACAAATATGATGAGGAAGAGCATACTGTCAGGGCTGGTTCACCTACAGAGATTTTCCCAAATCTCTGTGTGGAATTCCATGTAGAATTCCTGAACTTTAACCAATGGAAAAGATGAATTGGAGGCTGGAATAAGTGTGTTGAGAGAATCATTCCTTCTCTTTTTTATGGTATGATGATGGGTGAGATTGTCTCCCTTATTTTCCTCTTTTCCCTTATTAGTATTGTATTAGTAACATCTCTGAATTTAAGCCCTTTAGACAAAAGGTAACATGTAAAGCTTTGACCCTACTGGATAAAGAGAACATTAACTTACGAATAAAGGTTCTGATATCAGCAGTCAAGTGAGGTATTAAAATTAATGATAATTATTATGAGCCTAAAAAGTTTTAACTAAATTCTCATTTGCAAAATGATTGGATTTAGAACATGAAATTACTTTATAACCAATTCTTTGGAAAAGAGAAGGGATATTACTGCATGAAAGTAAATCATTAACATTACAGAAATAGCTCAGTAGAACAACACAGCCCTGTTCCCATACTACATATGGGAAATTCAATATCTGGTTGCTGATTGTGGGCTTCTGTGAGATCTGGTTAAACCATCCAACCTCAGGCTGTGGGAACTGGGATATCAAACTGCATCAAGCACTAATTATCTGCCCGACATTAACCACTGCATAAGTCTTCTGAGCACCAGGAAGTGGAGTGCTTCAGCCTTTCACCTGGCAGTTGCAAGAAAGACAGGGTGGGAAGCGATTTTCGAGTGAAAGATGACAACTATTATTTTTTAAAGGTAACAATTATTTTTAAGAAATATAAAACCAGAAACTGTTGCCAGAGGCCTAGTTCTTCTCTCATATTGCTTTTTTCTTTTTCCCAGACCAGTCACAACATAAGCTTTGGTGACTGTTGTCAGGAAATAAATGCTTTGTGAACCCAGTAGCATCACAGTGAGAAACTGAAGCTACTCTTACACAATCATGCTGCGGGACTAGCAGCATCACCAGCAGACTGGCTCCTAAAACGGAGTACAGAGCTCCTAATAGATTAATTTATTCTCCTTCCCAACAGAGCTCTGAACCCGACAGCCCTTCACTGCTAACCTAGCTTGCTTAAAGCTAGTTCACGTGCCTTTGCACAGTGGACGCATGCAAGTAGGGAAGTATCAGCTACCTTATTCTTATTAGTGAGGAAGCATATAAAAAGTGTGGGTTTGTCATTTTGGGAAAGAGTTGGCCAATGTCATTAATAACTGTTATGCAAATCAGAGTTAGTAAAACATCCGAGTATGAAGAGGAACAGTTAATGGAAAATAAAGCAACGTGCCAAAATAATTTTACAGGAGCTTGAACTGTTTATGATACAGAACTTATGAAAAGAGGCCTATGGTAGGAAGGAATTGCATTTGATGACTTAAAAGATCCCTTCCAGTCTGAATTTCCTAAGGTGTTATAAGTGGTTGCCATATCACTCCTACAAAATTTCAAGATTCAAGGCATTGTTCTTTAAAGACCCGGGAAGATCCTTCCTACTCTCTATGTAACAGCCCAGAGGCTGCAGGGAACCTCTCAGGTAACTCCACAGTACCCACGACAGCCACACAGTGGTAGCTTTACACTGAAGGCGGCGACACCAAACTTGTCCTCTCTCTAAGCCTAGCCTGCCCTGCCTGTCTGTATGCCATTGTGCATACAGAGCTTAAGGCTGTCTACAATGCACATGTGAGGGACATTATGCTTCTTGGATCTACCACATCCTCACAGATTCCTCTGGTCTCCACCATTGTGCCATGAAAAGGGAAATACATGGGCAGAATTTCATGTCAAGAGTTTTTCATTCGTGCTGTGTATGCTGCAAAGGATATTAACTATGGTGGACCAAGTGGTCTAATTCCTCCTAAAATATACATTCTTTTCTTATTAAATTTAACAGGAATTATTTGGATTCATTGACAGGAAAGCACACAGGTTCTTCACCCACCTAAACTACAGCTCCTTCACAGGCAACAGCGTCACTGCTGCTTCTCTTTCAGAACCAGACTACTGACTTGTAAAATTACTGCCTGCGGATTTTCTTTCTTGTAGATGCACCTCATGACTGTATCACACAGCTACTCTAAATGCCGTGTACAACTTCTTCCATACAGCTCTCTGGTTTGGAGTTGCAACATTACAGAACTTGGTTATTTTTACATGACAGGGCAAGGTGTACCTCACATTTTACTATGTCTTCTGCTACCCAAATTTACAATTCTCTGAGCTTCTAAATTGTCGTAAATACATGTGTTATAATCCTTGCAGGAAATGCACAGATGAGATATATAGGAAAATAATTTCAGAATACAGGACACACTATTTAAAAGCAACTATTTCCCCATTTGTTTCCACTCACAATTTCAATTAATTCCATGACTGCCTTTGAACAAGCAAGCACTAGTAATCACACTGTCTGTGATCCATGGAACGAAACACCAACTATTTTCAGTGTGTGTGTGTGTTAGATATTATACCCTTTTTCATGGGTTTGGTTTTTTCCCCCCACAAGTTCTGGACATTATTAGCCTTTCTGTTCAGCTCCATCATTGTAACACAGCACTGCCATTACATCATTCCTGTAATCCTTTTCTGAGCAATTTAATACTATCTGTTTCCCTTTGGAATACAATATACTATCTTTGATCCCATAATTGGCTTTTCCCTCCATCATTGCCTATTAATTGATGTAATATAACCCTCAAAGCAGAGACAGACAAATAATCTATCACAAAGTATATATCCAGTGAATATCCTAGTTTTAAGTTCACAGAATGCTTGCAAGGGGACACTTCACCGTGGTTTTTATTCATTATTATAATTTCCCGATTAATTTTTCCACATATATTTCTTCTGAACAGTTTTATGTAATATCCAGTACTTGAAATCTTATCCAAGTTGGATGTGATTTGTCATATACCTAACAACACAATATTTTTTCCAATACCTGATTGAAGGAGCATAGCTCTTATAATCAAGAGGATTCTCTGGGAAAGTCACTGGTGTTTTGAAGACCTCAGGTAACTGATGAAGATGATTAGAGAATTTCATATATTAAATCTTCTCCTTTTTGACTCACCCAGGGCTTCTCCTAAGCCTTCAATGCCTAATGTAACTAAGGCTTTGTAAAATTTACTGTTTGGGTGCACATTTAAATTAAATTCTTTATTACTTCCCCATTTAAAAAAAAAAAAAAAAAGGTGTATAAATGATTCTAGTTAAAAGTGTGGTCAGAACATCCTAAAATTCAGATGAACAGCTCTTTGTCAGGAACTCCAGAAATTCTGCTGCTTGTTGTTTGGAGTATTATCTCATACTGTGGAAAATACATAGAGTATTGCTCTATGTGACTTAAAATTTTCTGTCACCCTCATAGTCCTTAACACAAAAGACATTCTGTATTTGTTGTATATTGATGAACAGTCCTACTTGCAGAGCTCTGTTGCTCATTTCAGACTACCTGTGCTAGTGGTTCGGAGAGTAGTCTTAGGGATCCCAATCCCATGATCTGTCAGTGTATGTATCTTTGCATTTTACGATTCTCTGGATAACAGAATGTGCACGATACACTAGGACTCTCCAAAGGCATGCTCTGATAGGCTTACTCTGTGAGTAACCAAGAAACACTGATGACTGGGAGAAAGGTATATATACTTTACAAATTTACTCATTCCACGTGAGCTCAACAATGGATTCCTATCATCACCAGAATATCAAGGGGGGGGAAAAAAAACCCTACTACTGCACTGTCAGTTTACTTTCATTTTCCCAGTTATTTTTCAATGTGTTTGTTCATTGGAGGTGGCATGATTTCTTACCATACTATCTTCAGTGCTAGAGCTCTCAGTTCAATAACATTGACACATTACCTGTTTCTCAATTTATTTTTAGAACTAAAGTGTTCTAATTAAATTTATTCTTATTTAAGCAGCTCACCCGCTGTACTACAGATGCTTGAGACCACTGAAACTCAACAACTGTACCTGATAGCATGCTGCTATTTTATCTCTTTCAACAATTTATTCTTTACACTTGCTACATGCAATTAAGCTACACCTGTTCTTTCATAGGAGTTGGTTAGAAATATTTTGGATCAAATAATCATTCTGAATACAATACACATCTGCGCATACATTTGTGTGAGAACACCTGGAAAATCAGGAATTTACATGCCTTCCTGTCCGCAGTGTGCAATAAGTGTATGTCTGAGATCAAAATTAAGCCTACTGGTTCAAAACAATGTGAGCTGTTTATAGCACATAACCTGTTGTTCTTTTTACTGCGCTATATTACCAAGGACTTTTGTCTAAGACCAGGATCTTGGGGGGGCTTTAAAAGTTCATTTACTCATGCTTATTGGAAAGCTGAATTCAGAGCTTGTCCTCCTTGTGATACCGTGCTCATGCCTCCAGCCTGCTGCTACAGTGGGAGAATGTGAGCAAACCTTCTGAATAGCCTTAATAAGAACAAAGAAAGGGAGAATAAAAAGAAACTGAGTTTATGAGCTGAACCACCCGGAGAAGATATGAAGGTATTTATGAAGATATCTGTGAATCCCCAAATGCTCCTTTACGTCAGACCCGCTATTGTGATTTCCTTAGAATGCCACAAAAACTGTGAAACAAACACTGTAAGCAATGTGGCAGAGACAAAATTTCATGCACTTTAAACAATACTCAAACAGTTTTAACTTCTTTATACAAAGCAACAAAAACAAGGACATAAATAGCTAAGAGGGAAATATAGGCACTAACCCAAAGCCAATCCAAAGTATGAACAAGCATTTTAGAAAACTGTTGGAGTGGGAGCCCAGTACAATGGATACAGTACCACGGTACCTAGGATAGTATACTATGAGGGACCACCACAACTGACACATAACAATACTAATTTCTCTGAGCATAGTACCCAGTCATTGAAATTAGGCAGTCTTAATAAGAAATACATGCCATTTGGGAAATTACCAACAAGTTGGATGTAGCAGAGGTCTGCTTTATGTACTGATGCCTGCCAAAATTCAGCCAGCTGGTGTGGTTGCTCCATAGATAGATTCTGCCTCTATTGACCTCTTTGGTTTATGTCAATGGCTTAGGAAGCTCGTTTTGTTCCTCAGTGTTTCCTGTCTGTTTTCTGATAAGCAGCTGCTTTCCTGTCTTTAAGAAGTGCCATTTATATTTTCATTTATTCCCTGTAAAGTTCCTAAATTGCTTTAGTTTGTTATTTAAATTAAAAATTCAGCATGGATCAGGTCATTGCAATGAAGCTTTGACAACATTTTCTAAATGTAGGTTTGCCATTCTTTTCAGAACGTTTATTGCAGCCATTGAAAAGTATTTCTGAGCTTTATAAAACTGCTTTGAATTGTAAGCTGTTTTTCTCATCTCACTGGCTAGAAGCTGTACTTCATGCCAATCAACAGAATTTGCAGTGAGTTAACCTAGAAAGCCAGGACAGAATTTAAACATTAAAACGATGCCTCAGATGAATCCTCTCAAAGCAGCAGGATGCATCAGGTGTACAGGTAGTCAGGGCTGTGTTAGGGTTGACTTCAATACTGGCCATATATATGCTATTGCTTCAGGGCTCGTCACACTTTGATATGCCTGAATGCATTCTGTACTGATTTATGATTATCCAGAAAAATCCTCTGCCTGCTGGCCTGAGAGAAAGGACTATTTTTGGGGAGAGTGGATGCTGCTTTACAAAGACTGACATAAAGGAAAGAAAAGCCCACTTGTGTTCCCTGGGAATACTGTTCAATCCTTCATTTTCTGCATTTGCAAATAATTGTATATTGCCTTTTGTATAAACTGCAACTCAGGAATCTTTAGAGAATTGGAAAAAATGCAAGATGAGCTGATGAATGCAATAAATTACACAAAAGGAACCATTTTTCTCCATGATACATACCCTCGAAGGCACTGAAAATTCAAAGAGAACACTGCAAATGGCTGTAGAAGAACAGGAATACCAGCAGAAGATAGCATAAGATCTAAAGTTGTATCATTCCATCTTTGTAAATAAATATGTCATTTGTACCAGTCAAACTAGCATTCCACATGTGCGTGCATATATATACTTTTTTGTGGTTGTTGTCTAGGGAGGAATGTCATAATAAGCTCTGTGCAGTACTCTATGACTTACAATGAATTCATCTGTTGCGCTGGGTAGAAAGCACACATATCCTGGGTTTTGCGGAGAAAGCAGAAGCTCATCACTTTTGCCCTTTGAGCCATAAATCACAATGGTCCTGTCACACTCTTGTGGCTCTGGGGAATCTCCGTCTGTTTTAACCTGCACTCTCCATTGTTGTGCTAAACAGAATAAAACCATCTTTAGTATCAACATATCAATTAAACAGTTTTAGTATCAATGGCAGAGAGCAATGGATGTCTCTGTTATTATTACAAAAAAGAATTTAAAGATTACTATGAAGTTACATTCCATTTAATAAAAATAGACAGATAGACATCACTTCTCTTGAAGATAATTATAACAAATCAGACTTGATAAACACAAGACAATTACTGGGTTTGAAAGGAGAAATTAACACCAAGAAAGCAGGAAAAATACTCTGCCTAGGTTTTTGAATTCTTTATAACAAAATAGTAGCTTTAATTACAGTAATTAATTTATTAAATTCCAGTTCTTACATAACATGAAAAAGAAAACTAACATTTTGAAAGACTTGCGTGTGATCCACTTGTAAGAATTGCTGGCTAATACACAACTAGGTAAACAATGAAACTTACTTTTCTCCGATTTTTCTAATCTAATTTGTCACGTTCAGTCTGCTCATTTGTCAGATCAGATCATTTATTAGGGTTGAATCCAAAATTTGGGGAATTCCAAAGAGGTGTTTGCACTGACCTCAGCTCATGGCTTGGGCCTTTCAGAGATCCTTTTTAGTAGGTGATGTGTACTCATAACAATGTTTGAAGTCCAGAATGCAACTGAGAAGCTACAGAAAACCATTCCAGGTGTGGAAAAATACTATGTTTTAGATGGACACTATAGATTAGAAAGTTATTTAACTGATTGAAAGTAAATCTTCCCCTGAATTTGAATGAATTATTTGTAGAAAAGGCACTTGATCCTGCATGGCAAAGGGAATTTAACAGTGGAAGGAAATCAAAAGCCTATGTTTAGACTGTGACCAGTACTGTGATAATATGATAATTTGCTAGCGGGATTAATACAAAGAGAACTAGTTCATGATTTTGTGTGAGCCTGCAATGCAATGTGCTGACAAAATAAATTTTAGAATTGTTTAATTCAGAAATAAATTGGTTGTGGTTTTTATCTTACAGTACTGCATGCTTTTTTCATACCTTTTGTTTTCCTCCACCTGCTCGGAGTTGGAGACTGGCTGAAAACCTATTCTGGTTTTCTTGATTTATAATTTTTCCCTGTTTGTCACGTTGTTTTCTTTAGTTAATTCTGGTTTTCCCCTTGTTATAGAAGCTGTTTCTGCATTACATCTGACCTTTCCCTGATTCTCCTAGGCTCAGCTACAAAACACCAGGCAAGTACACATCTCACAGTCAGTCTTCTGAGTAACACACTGGCTGAAAGGATCCTTCCATCTGAACTCTTTTTTGAGGTCATTTCCAGGAATGCATCAGATGTCCTATGTAGAAGATCTACCCTTTGCCTAATGAGGAAATTTTGTTGTTTGATATATGTGCCAGCTTTGAATTTTATTTCCTTGTGCCAGGCTGGCATGTGGTACCCTTCAGGGTGTCACACTTGGTGAAGTCAAGCACCATTTGAGCTTTTCCTGTTCCTGAGCACTCCAAGGGTTTATGAGCAGCTTCAAATTTTTACAAAGACTCCCAACATAGCCCTGAACCTCTTATCCTCTCCAACCATGCCTGATTTGGAATGCCGTCCCAGGAACGCAACAGAGAGGAAATTAAGATCATTTTGCATTACTGTGTTTCCCAGGTGAGCTTTTTTTTCCCCTCTTTGTAATATCTATCTGTTTCAGGAGAGAGCAAGCCCCAACTTAAGAGAAAGCACAGGTACATAACTGCCTGTTCCCTGCTCAAAGAGGCAGCATGTTTAAAGAAGGTATTTCAGGCAAGGTGATGTATTTTAATTAATATCCATCACTGTGTTTTTAATTATTTCAGAAGAAAGGCTAAGACACTGGTTGGGAGTTTTCCAGGAAATAAATCAGGAGTTAACAGATTTAAGACCTTTTAGCATCTGTGACTGTTTGTTCTCCTACATTTACTTTTAATGCTTCTACAATTTGGTAACTGAGCTAACCCAGACTGACTGCATTTTCTCTCAGTTCAGCAAATCCATTTAAGCTGCTTATGCTAGAATAAGAAAAAAATCTTTTATCTAATATCATATTCACTTAGACAGCTACTCGGTAAGAATGGCTACACCAGACAGGAGACAGATGCCAAATGCTGATTGTGTTCAGTGACTTCTATATCTCTTTTCAGGTTATTCTGAAGTTCTAGAAATCAGATAGCTGGGCTTGAGCAGTTCATCTTCTGCATTTCATATTCATGGCCACATTAGAAAAGAGACTTTTCTCCTCATACTACTGAATTGCATTAACTTCCTTTCAGAGCAACTAGCATGTTAGTGTGCTATTGTACTTTTAGCTTATATGTAAAGCTACAGCCATTTTCTTTGAGACATCAGTATTGCAAATGATAAAATGAATGGTGGAGGGAAAACAGAATTCTGTGAATAAAATCTCAGAATTCTCTCTTTTCTAAAATAATATAACCAAGGATGTGATTTCACATTACAGAGATGTATCTAGAGGTACATTAGAAGCAGGAGTCATTTGTTGACTTTCAGAAATTAAATGGTATCAGTCATAACAATTTCCTTCCAGAAAGTCTTTTAACCACTAGTTTGGAACCTGAAAGGTGCTTGCAGTAAAACTGTGAAAATCAAACCTGCAATGACTTCCGCACATAGCAAACTGGGCAACATGAGGTCAAAGTTTTGTAATAAAATTCAGGAAAATGGAAAAGGAAGGCTTTTTCTGTTTTTAAAATATGAACAAATTATGTATTTTTAGAAGATTGTCATCATTATTTTTATAATACATTATTCCATCTTTTTTACTCTGTTGGTTTTTGGTCTTAAGACCTAGAATGACATTCACACTTTGCTAGATGTAGGAGCAGGTTGCTTACTTCCCAGGGACTGTAGAAATTCATGTTACCTTGAGGCAGAGCAGTCAGTCTGCATATTTTATTTTCTTAGGAAATTCGGCCTCCACCCAGCAATACATACTATCATTGATTTTTAAAAGCAGGACCAATCCATTTACAATTTGGGAATTCTGTGATTATTCTTACTCCATTAACAAATACTTTGAAGGTAGGGAATAATTTAAAAACAAAAGAAGTCATGGGAGAATTTACCGAATATTTTCTCTTTTCTTATGAATTTTCCATATGTCTTAATACCAACAACTTTGCACAACACAAGAGTCAACCTAGAAATAGCTACTAACTGAACTTGTTCATTGATGTTGAACCATATTTCATTCACTGCCCACAAAACCCACAGTCCCACAGAGCACCCTACAGGAATCACTTTACAGGAGCCCAGCTCCTTGTAACTGACTGCAGTGCGGGCAACATTGGAATATGCTATGTCTGGTCTTCTTGCTTTGAGAGAAAATTCTTTAGTATGTGCTATTACAATACTCCATCTATTTTGAGGCAGAAAGGGAAAAGAAATAGAGACAATAGAAGGAGGAAGTGGTAAAATTTCCCTACAATATAGCAAAATTTTAGTGTGATATGAAGTCTCATTCTCCCTTAAAACAACTTCATCATTTGAGAGCTGAGAGTAGCTCTCTGCCTTCTCTACCAGTGCAATACAATTTGTCTTTTTATAGTGTATCAAATATACAAGGTGGAATCACAAGAATACAGATAAATCTGTTCCTATGTCCGATTTCTCAGAACCTCTTTGTAATCTACAGCTGTACAAAAGTGGCTGAGAAAGCTTGATATGGGCATGCTGCATTTTGGCAGAACCCAAAGCTAGCAGCAGTGTTCACAGGGATCTGGGATTTATGTTTCACTGAAGCTGCCATAATGCCAGCCTGGCTCAAAAAGGACCAGGAGCCCTCAAGTAACCTCCTTAGCAATGATGACTTTCAAACTCTTCTTTGGCTAAGTGGTTGAACAGGTTACTAGCCTTACCCAAAGAGAATGATATTTCTGACCTTCAGAGTAACTTATAAAGTGTTTTGGTTTGTAACCTTTGCTTTAGACCTGACTTAAGCACATTGATCCTAACCTGAAAATCACCAAACAACACTGAATTGTGTCAATCAATATTTTATGACTTTCTCTGAAGCCCACTTGCAGAGTGCAGCTCATATAGAATATGACCACATTAACGCATAAAACATTGGCTCCCTAACATCAACACTGCTGCTTGCCTCTCATTCAGTAAATGTGTATTACAGTTTTCAGTTCTACTGGTAATGGGGCTCCTATCTGCTCTACCATGTGAGATCTCCACTGCTACAGCTGCTGGGAGAATTTAAGGCAATTACTTTTTCTTCCAAGACTCTGCATCTCTGGAATTCTCTCTTACCAGCTCTAACCGTGGTACAGTGTCATGATGGATTGATACAGAATTGAGTGTAAGGTACTTTTCCAAACCTCTTGTGATCATTACCTTCCTATAAACCTCAGTCTTTTCACATGCAAGGTCTATGACTAGTATGACAACACAAATTAAACTGTGAACAATCCTGAGATCAGTCCTTCTCATCATCTTTTTTACATAAGGCATAAAAGCATGATCTCTCACCTATCTCAGTTCCTCACTGGAATGCACCCCTGGGTAAAGAGAAGATGGCTAAAGAACAGTTCAAGCTAAGCTGATGCATAGCTAATACGCAGAATACCTTTTAAAAATGTTCTTCTTTATAGCTTCATTAATCAGAAGGTCTGATCTCAACCTAAGAAATCAGCACACAATCTTTGAGTCCTCCTGGACATCTCAACAATATGGCATTTCACAAATTGATTAAGAATAAGCCACTCCTTTCTCCTCGTAATCAATATATTGTGTCTAACCACTCTTGACACACACAGGCTCTCAGCAGTCTGTGCATCTGTGCCTGCTTATTATAGCGTAATAAAGAATGAAGCTGCACTGGAAAAAAACTTAGATCAGTAGTAAAATATAGTCTATTTTCTGAACATAAGGTGAAATAGATATTATGGCTGCATCCCTGAACTGTGCAGTTAGCAGAACGCAGAATCTAATTCCAAGTCACTCTTGTGAAAATCAAATTTCTCTGTGGGAAAGCCTTTACTTACCCACATTAATCAGTCTCCTCTTGTCAAAGTTATGTTGCCACGGAACAATAAAGCTGTTGGCTAAACTGTTTGATTGAATGCAAATGATTTAATTTTCACTGAAACTGGAATTAGATTGAGAGATCGGGACTTGTCCTACAGAAGGCAAGTCTCTGTTTTCAGAGACAAATGTAATTGTTACTTTTTTTACTTTAGTTTCTCCCATGCAGTTCCCAGACACAGTTTCACAGAATACATTTTTACAGTTAAATGTTCATAAAGATACTTGCATCAGTCTGTTTTTCTGGTTAGGGAGAAATGCGGAGATGGTATCTCAAATTCTAAACACTTGGGAGGTACTAGCGTACCAAGTGATGAGGCAGTCTTTGTAGGTATAAAAACAGAAAGCTGGGCAAGTAGGTTTTTTATTGAATTCTTTTTATTAATTCAAGCAGATTTAGTGAACTGAATGCATATACTACATTTAGCTTCAGTAACAGATTTGGAGTTTAAGCCTGCATTATTCCTGGTTCCTTTGGGAATACCCTGATGGATTTTGACCTGAAAATGCTTCCACTGACACTTCACAACACATTTTTCAACTTGCTGATGCTTGCTAGGGGGCCTGTCCCCATGTATTAAATGGCAGTGACATTGGGATAAACAAAACACTTGAATCTTTTCTCAGAGGAATTCCTGGTTGATTTCAGGATAGAATAGTAGAAATATGAAGAAAACCAGAAAAGGTTATGAGCAGCGTGCTTTTCTCAATTACTTGTAAAGGCCTAGTCCTTTCTGTAGACTACTGCCAACCAATTTGTCTTCATTTTCTCTCACAGTTGGTAGTTTACATATATAATGAGGTCACTTGCTCAAATATTTGTCACAATACTTATTTACAGATTAAATTCAAACAGCAAAAACAATACTGCAGAAAACAACTCTTACCTTTAAGGAATGCCTTCAATGAATTGCTATCTTCTAAAATATGAACAGAAAAAAAAATATGTGAGCAAACTTTATTATCACTTTTCTTCTTAAGTTACGGTCTTATTCAGGAGCATTCTTCAGTAATAACTAGGCATTAAGTATATACTATATTGTTGTAACACAAAATACTTACTATTGGCAGTTAGTTCCCTCTCAGTTTTCCCATCATCTTGATATTCATCTAACCATCTTTCATTGCAAAAAAAAAAAAAAAAAAAGATAAAAAATATCGTTATTTTACAAGTAATCTGACAATTACCTTCTCTCTCCAACAGTATTTTTTTATCAAATTATGCCTTGAAACTACTTCCTAGGTCGAATTTTCTTTTATTTATTCATCAAAGTTGGCTTGATTCATATTTGGAGAACTCTGATCACTCCGCTCCAGGCGAAGAGTAATTTTCATGGTAGCTAGATGAAGTACATTATATGAGATACAAAGTATTTCTGGAAGTTTCTAAAGCTACTGTAGATCTGCAGCAATTAACTATATTTCTTTTTTACTTTTCTTTATTACTAATGAATATAAGGAGCTTTCCTGCAGTATCATTTCACTACAAACATACGTCCATACTCCTTTAGTTGACATCCCCACACACTCATATAATAACACTTTACAGCCTTTAACAATCTCCTTATTTAAAAATAAATATGTGCTCACTACCAGCTTCTATTCTATTGGCTCCTGTTGATGTTGCATTTGTTTAAACCCAGACATCCATAACATATTTCACTTCTTGTATGTAACAAAACTATAAATAAATGTCTTATGCATGAAGTCTAAACTCCTCTGTATTTCAACTATTGTTGCAATAAATAGCTTGATTAACTTTTGTGACCTATCTCCTCATTCCTTTCTAAGAAACAAAAGATCACTAGCAATTTCTAAAAATAGAAAGCAAACTTTGACACACTGGCAGCAAACTTCAGGGAAACAATGACTGAACTCCACTAGTTCTATACATAATGTGCCTAATCTTTTTCTATGAGCTTAATGATTTCCTCTTGACAAGGCAGTTTTACAGACCCCTATATATATTATAGACAGTGTCTTTAGTAAGTGTGACACCCTTTAGAAAAGTCTTATAAAATCTCCTCAAAATTAAAGAAACAATTCTCTCATTCATCAGCTCTTCCAATAACCACCTTTAATGCACATCAAACCAAGCCTAATATGGAGCCAAAATGCACATCAAACCAAGCCAAAATGGAAAACTAAACCCGAATAATACTTCATAGAGAAGTAAATGGTTCTTAGCTAGTAGTTTCCTGTGGCATATGAAGGCACAGACCCCATGTGAGATCCTTTATTGCATATGTAAGTGCTGGTTATATACAAGCACTTATCCACCCAAGTTCTGACCTGGAATGTGCCTATGTGCAGCAAAGCACCTTTGCAGCCAGTTCACACTCCACCGAGCTGTTTACTCCCTCCATGCTCATCTGAGGAGGTCTCTTCTTCCCAGATCAGGATTATAAGCTGTGGGAGGCTTTGGGCACACCCCTCACTGCAGACAGGTGTGCACAGAATCGATTTGCAGGTGAGCTCACAGAGCCAGATTTAGTGCTAGCTGCTTCCTCACTACATTTTAAGACATAATCGCTCTGTAACCTGGCACCCAGACAATGAACAAAGCCTTTCCTCAGAAAGGGCCCTTACAGTTTCCAGGACCCTTGCAAACTGAGACCCTTTTGTTTTTGTAAACAGATAGGATTCCTAGAGGAAGAGAGCTGTCTTTCTTCACTGAACCTCTAAAGATTTTCAAGACTTTAAGAAACAGTTCCCAAAATAACTTGAAAACTATTTCAGCCACGTAACCCAAACTGACAAAGTCTGGAAACCACATACTACAGAATATAATTAACGGGACTGACATTACAATTCTTCACATTATTTCTATTGTACTGAATATACTAATATATAAACACACACAAATCCTTACTTCCATATATTGGTTTATTTTATGGGGTTTTTTTCTGTTATAGCCATATGATTCAGCTCCATGACTGCTAAAAGTTCAGGTTGCTGTTGTCTCAGATAATAAGAAAATTTGTAAGAATAGGCTGTTTAGTAATTGTTAGAACTGACAGAGTCAAGGATTTTTTAATTTTGCCCGTGGTAGCAAAATTATAGACCTAGTAAGACAGACAAGTAAAGATTTACTAATTGAAAGGGAATATTGTAGTTCTTTAGGAGAAAAGTTTAAGGTCTTTCCAAAGACCTCCAGGGTGTGTATAAGGTTTTCAGTGACTGAGAAATAGAAACTGACCAAAATCAATGCAGCTAGATCTTTACACATAATACTCCTGAAAAGACTGAGAACTGAAAGCATGTTTATTTTCAC
Organism: Ibycter americanus; assembly: GCA_035590275.1. Classification (NCBI taxonomy): domain Eukaryota; kingdom Metazoa; phylum Chordata; class Aves; order Falconiformes; family Falconidae; genus Ibycter; species Ibycter americanus. The sequence continues at coordinate 46,698,456 of JAVJGI010000040.1, forward strand.
GGGGTCTCTGTATAATTTAGATTTTAAAAAGATCTATGCACCTTTCCTCCTATGCAACATTTGGTTTTGGACTTCTTCACGTTGGTCTATGACTCCCTTCTATACCAGTACAGCACTTTTTTTGTTCCTTGTCTTCACTGGCAAAATTTTTCATCCCTTTTATGTTGAAAAACTCTGGGGCATTGCTCATACATCTAGGTTGTGTGCACATGCCTGTTCTGCAATTTTTTCCTTAGTGTAACAAATTCTTTTTTCTCCATGAATGGCATACCTATTACAAGGAAATACAACCTCCTGAACTTCTTTTCCTTCTTTATGTTTGATGACAATCTTATCCAGGAACCATCCGCTGCCTGTGTTGAAATGACAGAAGTTTGTCATGTGAAATAATGCATTTTTATTTTGAATAAATTTAAAGAAAAAGGCCCTCAATATCTTTTTCCAGCAGAAACACAGGTCATACTAAGACAGAGCTCAGCTAAATAGATAAGATATGTTAACAGAATGAAAGCTTTATTATTCTGTCTCTATCACTAAAGGTACAATGTTAATTCTTCTCTGCCTTGCTCTGTTTTAATTTTAAGAGGGGTGGGGGGCTTTCCTTGGAGACAAGTGTATGCACACACGTGCGAACTGCCAGCACCATTCACATCCCAGCCTACATCTTTTGATTCCTTGTGGTCAGGCACAAGGATGTCAGGACAAATCTATTTACACAGTTAACTGAGATTTGTGTGAAAGCTGGAAATTTTGGTCCTCTGTGAGTAAAGTTCTTATTGCATATATAAGAGTATTAATTAATAAATCATTAAGACTACTGCTCTCATTTGCAAATGGAGTGGGACTGCGGCCTTGGAGGGGCTTTGTATGTCTAGGTGGCAGTAACTGGGAAAACTAAAGGCCCAGGGATCCGGGGACAGCAACTGGGTAGACTGAGTGTCTAAGGCCAACTACTGGAGGCCTTATACATCCATAATGAGTATGTATATATATATGTATGTATAGATACGTATATAGATATACATACACACACATCCATAATGAACATGTGTATATATACATAGATAGATACGTATGTATATGTATTTATATATGTGTGTGTGTATATATATATTTATATATGTATACATTTGCCATTGACGGACTGCCATTCCGATAGGCAGGAGAGCATAACAGGATAAGGTCATTGGTGCTGTTTGTGTCTGTGTATGCGCTGCATTCCTGCCTATGTTGATCTGTGTGGCTGACCGTCTGCATAAATATATGTGCTTTATAAATGTGTTTGTGTGTGTGACTACTGGGAACACATACTCCACGTTGCTACTAGTGGGTCCGTTGTGCATGGACCTGTGCAGCCCAACTTCTGTGGGGCTGCTGAATCCATCCTCTCCCTAACAGCAGTAACCACTGCCACATTCATGCTGATGTCCTAGATCACTTCCAATAACCATCCTAGTGACTGGTACAGCTCTCCTGCAAAGCCCTTTTCAACTATACTGTTCTCACTGTGTCTACGCCACTCACAACTTGACATATTGCTTATGACATTTTGCTTGACTCACACCAGTATTTCTTAACACATTGTAGCAAAACAGCATGAGGGATGTTTTGGTCAGAAGCAGACAACTGTCCCGTTTATTCTAATGCTCTGCCTCCCTGGCTGCAATAGAGCCTGAAAGTCCCTAGAAGGCAGCAGTCTCTGTCCCATAGGGAGGGCTTGCCCAGGCAGTGCATGGAGCAGAATGGCATTTCCCCTTCAAGGACACTCTGCAAGATTCTTCTGTCACCCTCGTCTACCTCAGATGCTCTTTCATTGAAAGGAGCCTACTAGCCTAGACAAGATTTGCCAGCCGTCAGGCAGGTCACTTTGAAACAGGCCAAAACAGATGAAAGGCACTCCTTGTCTAGATGTACAGGTATGTATGGAAGATTTCTATAGAGAAGAAGGTTCATTCAGCAGGTAAGATACATCGTCTAGTGACTCACACCTGACCAATGCCAAAACCTTGCTGTCTAGGACAAAATTCCTTTTCTTTCCTCCTTCACAGCGGCTGTGGACTATCTATGCCCTGCAGTCTGAGAGCCCCAAAGAAAGCATATGTTCCATGATCCTTTCAAGACAGTCTCCAAAACAAGACTAAAGACCTTCTGCCTTATCACTCAGACAAGATATATGATTAGAAACAAGGGCAGACCCACCTCTAACTGAACCCTCTTTTCTCCCTCTCAACCCCCCTAAGTCTGGGTCTCTCCATGGCCTCTCCTCTGACGAACCACCCTTTCCCAGCTCTCAACCCCACTGTGCACCCCAGGCCAGGCTTATCTGGGACTAGTTTTGGGTACAGCTCAGAAGAGGTCTGTGAGATCTGTCTGTGCTGAGTACAATGCACGATCCTCTTAATTATCAAGGCATACATTTTCTTATAGCTGGAACTCAATCCATTGTCCTGTTTAGACAATCCTCCAAAAACACAGGTTTTGAACTCCACTGTCAAAGAACAGCTTAAGAGAGCTGCGCCTGATTACAGATTCGTAATGCTGATTCTGCGATATGGCTACGCTGCCTGTCGAAGGAGAGATGAGGGAGGAGAGCATTGCGTAGTATCCTGTGGGACAGAGTGAAGGTGAGCTCCGCCACGCTGCCTTCTGTGTTATGTCTTGGCCTACTAGGATGTGAAGCTCTCAGGTACACAGTCATCCATTTGCTGAAGGCAGCAAACTCTAGAGAACTACAAAGATACAAGAATCAAGTTCACACCCCATATCCAGGCTGCACTAATAAGGCTCCTCCTGTAACAGTCACCAGTCTGCTCAGAGCCTTGGACAGTACGGACAGCGAGATGGGTGTTGCTTGAGGCCATTTCAGAACAGAGTAGGGTACAAGTGCTTTTCTAATCTGATATCAGTGTGGCCCTGATCAGCTTTAACAATTCTTCTCTTCACTTAGCTTCTTCCCAGCTACTAATCTGAAAACATATTTGCACTATTGACATCTTCAGTGCTTTTAAATGCTAGCTTTCTCTTCATATACATCATTCCAGAGACGCACACCTCAAGGGCCTGTACCGAAAGATCATCTCACCACAAAATTCTCTCTTTTCTGAAAAACCTACAAGCTGAATGCAATGTCACTCACTGGAGCAGCTCCACACTGACTTGCACAGATTAAATAAATAACCAGATCTTCTACAGTTGCCCAAAGCAGCAAGGGCTGCTATAGCTACTCAAAATCTGCTTGGTAGTAAAGCAGGTGTTGAGTATCTTTGATTCTGTTCTGTCCAGTCTTCACTGTTTGTCTAATGAAGGATTGTTTTACCTGTGTGAGAAATGCTTTCATGAGTTTTCTATATGCAAATAAATTGTGCTTTCTTATAAATAAACTTGAAAACAAGGAATGGAACAACAGTATTTTACATTAAATTCATGTATTTTTTGCTGTCCTTTACCACTATTTTTCACCATCCCATCACAGTGACCAGTCTGTGGGAAGACTTTTTGTCACTGCAAGACCTTCTGTCACATTTTCTATGAAGGATGCAATATAAATAAAGTGCATTGTGTTTAAAAAGGACTTGAAAACAGATTGGTCTCTAGGAAGTTAAATCCTACCTGGACCAGCTCCATCATGGCTAATCAGAACTTTCTCCAAGTCTCCCAGTGAGACAGCCTTTATGCAGAAAATATCCATCTGTGGAACCAGACAAGGAAAATGATAAAGGGTTTGAACACAGCTATTGCTTTGACTATGACAGTATCGAATAGTTTATCTTTTCTCTCTCTTTTTTCTTTTCCAAAATTGACATAGATGTCTTATATTTGTCCTGGATTTTTTAAAGATTTCTAAGGTGAATAACACATTAAAATTAGTCCACGGAGACAGCATTCATTTCCTCTGGCATGACAAAATGATTAGTTGCAAATTATTATTTGTTCATCTCTATATTAAATTTTCTAGCCCTATCTGCTTCACCAAGACTGGAAAACATACTTGCAAATAAGGATTTAGAACTTGACTCTAAAGTTCACAGTGAACAAAATTTTCATTGTCACCATTTTATCTATATCTGAAATATAAATAATGAAGAGTACTCAAATTCTACTATCCAATGCTCTCAGTAAATGATAGATCCAGCAGATAAAAATTATTCATATGATTTGATTCTGCAATTTTGAATAAAGAAAATATGTGAGAAAATGGTAAACTGCTTGAATAAAACTTGTAAATAAAAAGATATTTACACTTATTGAACAGTTTGCTAGCCATAATTTACTCTTATTGATCAGAAGTAGCATTGTTTTTACTTCACCTGTCCACGTTGAAATTTTACATTATTATTCTTAGATCTATGGAGCTTCCTTTTGCCAGCATCTCCTCTTGTCCCAATGAGGTTGATATAAACGTTAGAATCTGTTTCAGCACCAAGTTTAGCACCCGTGTATACATGGACCTCATACACCAACACTAGGAGAAGAAAAAGCTTGAGATTATCCTTGTAGCTTGCACATGATTCAAAAGCTTTCCCATCAAAATTTTGCCAGAAGACTATACTGACTTTCAAGTTTGGAAGTAGCAACAGCTATCCATGCATTTGTCACTTACAGGTTCAAATCTTGTCATTCTCTGCACAAAAATATGAATACCAAGCTTAAAAACATGCATTATGCTGAGTATAGCTGTGCATTCTCAGCAAAGCAGCCTATCAAGCACGTGTTCCCTAGTGCTCCACTCTCCTCTCTCACTCCTTGTTTCCTGATTTCAGGACCTAATTTAAAAGTCTTTCTTGGCAAGTTATCTGGAGACCACCTAACTGTGCCTAGTCATGGTCTCAAACAATAGCTATATTTCACTGGTATCAACGCATTTCCACCTCCAGATTTGTGCAAACCAGAATTTTCTGGGTGGTTAACATTCATTTCATCTTAAAAGCAGAAGAGCAACCATGCACCCTAGGGGCTTTAGATTTTCATCTCACAAAGGTGGTCAAGAAGATGAATCGGCTCCCTCTTCTATAAAAAGTGGACACTCGACTTGCTTTTGAAGGTTTCAACATTTATCACTAGTGGATGCTAACACTTCTAAAAACAGCTCTCAGTTGAAATATATTTACTACTTTTTAATGAGTCTCCTTCCAGTCTAGACCAAAGTCTTACACACAAAAAATATACAATTATCTTCAAAGAATTCTGAAATATAATTCAGAGTTACTGTATTAACATACTTCGCACCACATTAATATTATCTTTAGAATTATCCAGATATGCAAACTTCTTTAAAAAAAATATTTGTAGTAATCACATACTATTATATTTCATTCCAATTTTTCTTATTGTGACTTTTTAAAAAAAAATTCCTGTTTACATCTTAATGGCAATTTTTCCATGCAGTGTTTCTATTCTGATCACAGCTGGCTATTTCTGCTGCTATGTAGTAGATCACAGAGGAGATTACCGTTTCACTAATGGGTAATTTTAATAGTTCTTGGGAGTGAAGAAAAGTAGTAGCAGCCCTACCAAACAGAATTAAGCATGAATTTTAAGAAGGAAATAAGATGAAAACAAAAAATGATAATAAAATGCTTGACAGTGGACAATATTCTACAAAAACTAATTAAAATGTTATTATTCTTAAGCCACCAAACAGCTAGTAGAATCTGACATTCCCATAAATTTTTAATTCACTGGACCCCAAGGCAGCTTGTAAACTCAAACATCATGTCATCCACCATCACTGAAGAATAGCTATTTCTGATTCCCAGTGGAGAAACTAAACAAGTATTAAAATAATACTGAAAATACCTAAGGGAAAAAAGTAGCCCCACATATATTAAAAGATAGAAAGGAAATGTTGAAGGATAGACTGTATGCTTAGCAAATTAGGATATTTCTTTTAATCTGTATAAAACTATCCTAAACTGACTAAGACAGTGTCTCCAACTCATTATCACTGTTACGACTGTGACTCAAAATAGGAGTGGTGCTCCTTGATCAGTTTTATTATTTTCTGTAACTCCATTGCACCTCTCACATCCATACATTGATGTACCAACACAGCCCATGACATATAATTGATCTCAATAACACACACACCCCTCCAAAAACCCAGTTTCAAGGTTTTTAACATACTGTCATTTTTAAAAAAATTGTAGATATGAATGACAAGTAACAAAGAAAAACAGATCTGATAATTAGCATAATTGAGCTATATATCCAAATAACACTTTATATCATAACTCTTAGTATAGAATCAGAATCATTTAGGTTGGAAAATATCATCAAGTCCAACTGTTAAGCCAGGGCTGACAAGTCCACCACTAAACCATGCCACTAAGCACCACATCTACACATTTTTTGAACACTTCCAGGGGTGGTGATTCCACCATGTCCATAGACAACCTGTTCCAATGCTTGACCACCCTTTCAGTGAAGAAATTTTTCCTAAAATCCAGTCTAATTTCCTAATATCCCATATAATCTAATAATCATAACTATGTGCAGATTAGCAACAGAAGAATATAAGCCAAACAGTGAACTGGCCAAAGGACAGAGGATAAGGGTTGACAGCAAACTATAAAAGGAAATATGCAACAAAGTGAAGAGCCACACTGATCATGAAGTGGCAAAATCTTTCAGAGTGTGGAAGGAAAGAGGTCACATTTCCAAAAGACAACCTAACAATTGCATTAAGCTGTGGCCAGCCATTTGAATAATAGAGCTGGACTACCCACAGAGCAAGACATTGCAGATTAGTAAAAGCAGGGACATGTCGACATGAAGTCTCCTCCACATTTTTACATTCTTACTTACATTCTGTTTTGAAAAAGCAAAACAACTGTGGGAGTTAAGGAAAGGGCACAGACTATTTATGTTATGAGTGTTTATATACAAAGATTAGTATCTGTATTACTTACACCTACAAGTAATTCCCATGATCAAAACTGCAAAATTTAAGTAACTATAAGCACAATTGTAAAGCATATTCAAGACATTTTTTAAGCCCTTTAACAATAAATGATTACAAGAAGAAAATACCAAGTTTTTTCATTTCTGGAAGGAGACCAAACCAAATGGATTAAGTACAGAACACACCAGAACAGAATAAGAGATAATTATAACACAACACAAAGATATTAACAGTCAAATAAATTACAGTTCCTTCTGTAGCACTGTGCATCTCTGTGGTAACCAGAGAGATTATAATGATCTAATCAAATACAGCTTTCTATTGCTACAAGCCTAAATAAATCAGTCTGAAGTAGAAAACATGGACATGTCGAAATGTAAAGAACTCGAAAATATTTCCCATAGCTCCTTGTGTCTATGCATCTCTCACCATCTCAAAAACATTAGGTCTGGTATCTATTTAGGCTACACAATCTACATCATTTATAAAGGAACCTTCTTAATAAAAAGACCAGTTCTTTAAATTTTTGCAAAAAGTAGCAATACAGACTGCTATATTAGGATAATAATGGAATGTTCATTTCCCTTAACTTGACTATATGTCACAATGCATTTTATAGGAAACACACAAATAATTAAGCAACTAAATGATTCTCCAAAACACGCTGTGCATGCCTACTTAAAACATGCCACTGTGAAGAAATGCTTGGATATTCATATAAGCATTCACTAAACAGACTGTGGAGGTTAAGCTTTTTCTATACAAGTGGAAACCTAGGCACAGGGCAGTTTGAGCAGATGCAATTTTTTCAAACTTTTTCAAGCAGTTCCTCTAGATTGCAGAACAGCTACAAAAGGTGCTGGTGTTAATGGCTCCTGAGCTACAGATTGCTTAAATATAAGAAGAAGCAGCATGATGCCACTCTGTAACATATAAGACAAGGTGCACCAGTGGTTTGATGAGCACAGGGGACAGATACAACCAAATCTGGAGAACAAACCCACCAGTCAAATGTACTGCTGCCACACCAAGACTCACCATACGTAAAATTTGCCTGTTTCTAGCTTTCTGTATATTGTTCAGAAAACAGTTTTTTGTGTGTGGAGTAAAATAATAAGCCCTAGAAAATAAGATCGGCCTCTGTGACTCTGGTTTAATTTCCTCTGAGAAACTGACCTACTCTATGGTCCCCACTGCTGCCACAGCTGAAATGGAGACCAGCTTCCCAGCGGTAAGAAAAAGCCATCCCAAAACTCTCAGAATTAGAACTCTATGGCCCAATCCTCTATTCTGTAGTAGTAATTTCATTTTGCTACATGCTGATTTAGTGAAGCTACACCAACTGAAAACTGGGGTGACAAAGCAAAGAGGTAGGCTTATAGGTAAAAAAAGGAAAGAAGAAGTTGAAAACTGTATCATAAAACCAACCACTTAACAGAAGTCAGGAAACACTGTTTCAGCATGGTGAGGGACCTTAGATTCACATGTAGGTATATGTCTAATGTGGGGCACAACAAAATAATAGAAAAAACATCTTGAAAAACACAGTAACTTTGATAAAGGATATAAGAGGATTAATTAATACAGAATAGCAGGGAAAAAAATCTCAGTTAGCACTCAATAAAAAAGAAAATTACTTTTCAGAAAACAAGTAATTGAAATCTTCAAATTTTAGATGAGCTCTATAATCAAACAGAAAACTCTGTGACATGGATGCATGGATGAAACAGTTTAAAAAAGGGAGGTAAAATGTTTTCAGGCAGAGGTGGGGAGCTTCTAAAAGGCTCCACGAAAGACAAACATCAAAGCAGTTGACTATGTTTAAAAAATTGCATATCAAAATATATAAAAAATGCTATAGGAGTTACTAAGCAGTCAAGTGTAAAAGTACCAAATTTATACATAAAATTGCTACTACTGCTATGTCTTGAGATGTTATCATGAGGCTTCAGGTGTTTTTTTAAGTCCCTACTCCAGCTTCTGGCATCTATTGATAACATGAGAACATGAACTAACTGGAATAAAGGGGAGAGAGAAAGGACGTTTTGTTTCTCTGGTTATGAAGAAAAGGTAACCCAAGGGCATCCTAAGGGTAACATAATGCAGATTAGAGAACCCTTTCTTCCAGACCTCTGGGCACCTGAATCAGGGTTTCCAGTATGGAAGGTTGGTGTATTCCTGATCATTCACCAATGATAAGAGTTAGTTTAGCCCCAATCTACAGGCACAGTATATAATTCTCATTTCCTTCTGAAGAAGTAATGGACAGAATTCAGTGACTTATGACATTTCCCTTTGGAAAATATAAACAGTAAGCAAGTATAGCAGGTTGCTTTGCATTAAAGACTAAGTTAGTATTATGATATGTTTTGGGAGAAGAAGAAAATAATCCGAATAGAATTAAAGAAGAATTTATTGATGAGAGTAAGAAAATGAAAGTTTTCACTGCAGAAATATTGGTCTTTTTCTGCTGACTTAGTCTATACTACTGTCCCATTGTCAGTTCTTTTCAAAGTAATTCTACTAAAAGTACAGTCATTATTTTATAATTCTAGTTAAGAGCAGATGAATTCAAGATAAATACACTTATCACTTATTACTCAAAGTACTTTAGATAAGCTTCCTCCGCATTACACATGTCTGAGCTTAAAGATACTGGTGTGCCTCCAACAGCACATGAGTTTGAATCAAGAAACTGAATCCCCTGGTTGGCCTTATTTCTTTCTTGTTTGCAGCATGGAGTGGTTTTAGAGCAAAAAATGAGATTCATTTTGGATGAAGCTAAACCAGAGGATACGTTCCAGGAACACAAGGATGATGATCTTACCACAAATTGGCAGTCAGTCCATGGGAACAGACTAGAACAAGCCCAGAGTAACTTCCCCCTAAACACACATAATGAGGACATTGGACCCTTCGCTCGTTGGATTTTTATCACCAACCACTTCACTGTGCAAATCCACTCCCACCAGGCTGCTAGTGTAAACAGACAAATTGGCCAAAGAACATAAAACCTAGAGAGATGGTAAATGATATACAACATTAAAACTGTCAAATTCAGTCCTCCCTTAACAATGCTGATCCAAGACAGTAAAACAGTATTACACAGTACTGCTGCAGGTTCTGCCATTTTTCCAGACATATCTGCTTGAATAAAGTCATTATTTTGGCTCGATTTGTTAAATAGCGAGACTGAACCTCTGTCATGTGGTTTTACCGCTTGGTATTTACTACCCAGTTTGCACAAATTGTATTTGGCATTTTACCATGACAGAAGGGTAAAGATAGAGGTTGGTGCAGTGTTAAGGCTAAAAGGGAATAATTTCTTAATGGCTGATAGTTGTTAAGAGGGACTGTCTTCCTCAGAAGTGGTGCATATATTATTTGAGAAGACATAAATACAAAAACACTATCATCAGGTGAAGACATTTCAATGAGAATCACAGTTCTCAGGCTTTCTAATCTCCACTACTGCTATTTGGAGCAATATTCTAAAAAGATATATATGGGAATATTCTTCATAACATGTAAGAAAATTATCAGCTTTAAAAAACACACTTACTAGTCAATTTTACAATAGGAAAGAGAAGCTTGACTATTTACCTATGTAGTTGTTGCCTCCTGAGTGATTAAACAGGGACACAAATTTTGTAGAGATAATGCTTGAGTCACTACTCTTTCCTCTGGTCATCTTTTGCACTATTTCAGTCAGTGGACACATTCTAACACTTTTGTATTTGCCTGCACATTTCTCCAAGTGGAAAAGAAATCTAAATCTTTTGAGATGGAATTTTTTCTGCCTCAGCCTCAGTATTTGTCTTTTATTTCAAATCAGTACAGTTATTCCTTCGATTATGTGAACAAGAACAGGGCAGAGTTCCCCATTTATATTGACATTTGAAGTTTATGTTCGCATAAGAAGAACAGCAAGAAAATTCAACACTTCTTGTATCTTGCACCTCTTCAGATCAAAACTTTAGCCACATCTGAAGATAATCCATTTTAGGATGTGTGGTAAAGGTCTTCTGCACACTCACAAAGAGGCACAGACGGCTATTGGCAGGGGGAGTCCAAGTAACACCCTGCTCTGGCTTCTCCCAAGCCCATCACAGGAGCCACCAGCCCATCTCCACAAGCATGGGGGTACAAGGGCAGGTGGGAACCCATACCAAGGATTCAGAGGAAGGGACACTCTCTCCCAGCCCCTGCACGGCCATCTCAGGAGAGTCCCAGTTCCAGTGTCCAGAAATGAAACCCATCATGATGAGTCCATTCTGGAGTATCTATCGGACTGCTGGGGTTTGCTGCGTAGGGGTGTGAAACACAATATGAGACAGAGGGGAAGAGCATTTTGGGATTGCACAGGATAGGGGAGGAAACAAAGGCAGGGAAAGAGATGGATCTAGGTGATTTCTGGAGGAACAAGTGTGGGAAAATAGAGGGATCAGGGGATCAAAAGGGCTGGACACAACAGTTTGCTAGTTAGTATGGCTGGCTGTGTCCTGCACCTGATCACTGCAGTCTGTCCCATCTTCTTATTAATTTGGTTTCTAAGCCTTTTTCTGGGTGAAGGACCCTGTTCTCTGTGTGCATACACATGTGTGGGTATGGGGCCTGAGTACCAGCAACTAAACTGGGACGCATTTGGGGTCCTGCATGACAGCAACTGGAGAGACTGGAGGGAGTGAAACACTGTGAGTGAGTGGAGTGGTACAAGGATTGAGAGGCTCATGTCTCTAAGTGCCAGACCATATGAACAGCTGACTGTTGGAGGGACTACAGGAATCCTGGCAAGCTGCCAGAGACTCCATGGGATATGGGTGTCTCTAGGGGTGAGACCTGCTGGGGTGTATGTGTGTCTCTAAGAGCAAGGCACTTCTGTGCATGCATGGCTGTGTGCATGTGTGTATGAGATGGTCTGTAGCAGCAGCTGGAGTGGGACTGCAGCCTTGAGGGCTCATATGTCCAGGAGCCAGCAGCTGGGGAGACTGGGATCCAGTGGCAGACAGAGTGTGTGAGCCCAGCAGCTGGCAGCATCCACCTTGTACGTATGCGTACACATATATTCCTACTAGTGGACCTCCATCCTGCTCAGCCAGAGAGGGGAGCAGGATGAGGCTGCTGGTGTTGTCTGTGTTTCTATGTCTGCTCTGTGTGTCTGGGTTATCTGTACAGCTGGCCATGTATACATGCATATATATGTGGTATGCAGATGTGCTCTGTGTGTGTGTGCTGACACAGGGAACCAGCCTGTCTGCTGTTTGGGATGTGCTCTGTGTGTGTGTGCTGACACAGGGAACCAGCCTGTCTGCTGTTTGGACCTGGGGCCGTGCAGCTGCAGCAGCCTCACCTACACTGAACTGCCATATCTAGTCTAATTCCCCAAACACTCCTGTGTTGTCATGATGTTATAAAGCTACGTCAAAAGCATTCAGGATAAAGCTTCTATCTTATTTTCATTGAGTGACACTTAAGATTTACCCAGTTCAGGGCACAATCAATAATTTTCAATACCTCTCACTTAGAAAACAGTTGAACAATTATTCTTTGATTTTGTGCATCACAACGTAACTAGAGGATGAAACCAAATCAAAATGGCAACAAATAAACAATCCAATACTTGTAAAGTTTGGTAAATTCAAAATATCTGGAACTGCCAGGAAAAAAAAGTGAGACTGGGTAGAAGAATCACAGAAAAAAACAGGTTGGAGTAGCCCCCCACAGATCATCCAGTTCAACAGCATTCTCAATTCAGGGACAACTTCAAAGACAGATCAGGTGAAGTTTTTTAGATCTCCAGGGCTGGAAAAGCAACAGAGAAGACAGAATAGGAGGAGAAAAAGGAGGCACAGATCTAGAAGACTTGGCAATGGGGAAAAATAAGAAAAGAAGGGATAACAAAGACAGACATACGTTGGAGACATAAGGAACCTGAGTTACGTATGGAAGCTGAGACTGGTGCAATGGAGAGATTGAGAAAGAACTGGAAGCATCATTTGCAGTAGGAGACCAAATTAGTGTCAGCTTTTTGAAGCGGCTGAGGGCCAGTCAGAAAAAAAAAAGGTGGGTTACCAAGGTGAGAAATTTGGATGGAAAAGAGTGGATTTCAGAGAGGAAGGTAAAGAAAAACTGACAGAATCAGGAAATAACTTAGGATTTGAAGAAGAGAAGCTACAAAAAAGAAAGACAAGGAATCAAAAATCAGCTCCAAGGTTTTGGGTCCCCACAGCAGAGTTTGGCTGGAGAAAGGGAGAAAAAAGGTAAAGAAAAAAATACCTTTTTTTTCTAAGAGAGAACTTGAGCGATAAAGGAAGTGTTAAAGAACAGCAATTAAAAAAACAGTGCTTTCTGGGTTTAGTTTATATTTGTTCATTTTGTTCAAAGTTTCCAGCACGTCACTTTTATAGTTAAGCAAATTTAATACCACTAAAACGTACCAGATTGAATTGAAAGTACAGGATATAAATTACTGAATCATATCAGATTATCACTAAGTAATAAGTAGTACATCATTTGTTCTGCTGGAGAAAGTGACTTAATATGCTTTGTCCAGTACTTGTAAGCAATTAGAATTTAAATGGGAAATGCAAATTGGTAGTGTTTCATTTGCTTGTTCTTGAGACTCTAAATAGGAGGTCCTTGGGAGGCCTTGCAGAGTTTATATTGTTCAATTTAAATGTGCCTAAAATCAATAATTAATTTGTAAAACTTACAATTTCAGGAAATTTCCAAACACTTTCTAAAGTATCTTTTCTTACAAACTTGAGACATATATTTTAATAGAGATAATTTTCCTGCAAAGGCAATGAAAGATGCAGTAATATTATGATTAAAAAGTAAATAAAAGTGCTGTTTTAAACATATTCCCAGCCATTGACAGAACTAACATGATTTTTCACATACAAGTACACAAATGGAGTGCACCTACCAGAATATTAGTACCTCTGTTTGAAAGGGTATTTCAGACTGTGTAATGAAGATTTGAGTTATTGATGTTGAAACAATTGTTCATACAATTTAATTGGTTTCTGCACTATTTTTCTATTGTACCAGTATACAATATTTGTCACTGTAAGAAGTGGCATGTGGTACTGTGGCATATGTTAATGGTCATAAGGCCTGGTTCATCCTGATGAGTCCCAGTTTTTCAAATCTCTTATTGAAGTTACTAAACACTTTTCAGAATATTTAAAAAAAAAAAAAAAAAAAGCAAAGGGGAAATGTGGGCCGGCCGATACGTTTTTCTCAGCATCTTCTGGCCTCTGGAATAGAGATCAGTAGTCCCCTTTGGCCTTAAAACCCATCAAAAACATTCAGTTTTGATGTGTTTTTTCAAACAATTATATTATTTTAGTTGAGGTTTTTCACTTGTTTGATATTTTCTTCTGAAATTATTTGAGTGTCACTAAGTGTATGATGACCCTTTTTTATCTTGAATCATTGATTCCTTGCAATATTCACTGCTTCAATTTGAATACAGTTTGTCTGAATGGTAGCACCTATCTATATAAAACATACCACTGTCAAACACTGTGGTCTATCACTGCACCGTTGTCATGCTATTAATGTAAAGAGAATTCTATAAAAAAAAACCCATCATGCTAAATTATTATATTGGCTTCTTATTCCTTCATAGAGGCCCAGGACTTTTTGAATAGCAACTTTATATGATGGGCTATTTCCTGCTTCACTTGAAGAGAACAAAGTGCGTCAGAGCTGTGGTAAACTTTGAAGTACCAAAGTGCCACCCTGCAGCGAACAATTTCTGTGTGAATGGCTGTGACTTGAGTCTGATTTGGAAAACACGTGTGTGATGATTCAGGTCATGGATTCCTAGTAAAGAATATTTTACACATGAAAGGATGATATCAAACTTGCTAAAAGGAACTGGGTATCACATGACATTACATACCTTGATATGCCTTGATTTCCTGCCTGATGTTTTGCCCTAAAGAGCAGTATTTGCCAGTGATTAAGGGGCACTTTGAGAGATAAAGAATTTTATAGGGGTAAGATGCCCTGGCCACGGCTATCATTTTGATTTTGGGAAGGAGTGGGGTAAAATGACCACTTCCCACTTCTGTGGAACTGGAAAGTATCTGGAAGGGATTGTTCCATGGTTTCACTGGTTTTTGGGCAGCGTGCCCTGGAAGAAACATGAAAAGCTGTCATATACTCACAGGATATGGCTAGTGAACACATGATCTAAAGTACTGAGCACGTACATGGCAAAAGGTCCTTTGTGGGATTTCTTATTGCCACTTCTCTCCACGTATCACCTTCACCCTTGTCTTCTGCAAGCCAGCACTCTACGGGGAGACAAATCTCTTCATGAGAAAGAGGGACTACTCTTTCAAGCCTGACTTCCTCCAGGTACCAACTGGGATCATTTCCAGTGTTGTCATGGCCAATGCGGATTTTATACAGCTGCCCAAGATCTCTGAGATTAATCTGTAATGACACACAAAAAAATCCAGGTTTTAATAACAATTATAATGTCGTCTTTTAGCAATCCTTCTTATACTGGGCACACAAGCTACATATGCAACTAACACAACCTAGAGTAATGGGGGGTTTGAGAAAATGAAGCCTTAATATACAATGAATTCCAGAACAATTGAACAAAAGCATATGGAGTAGTCTGCAAATGTAATTTTATTGATTTCAGTACCCTATTATTTAAAGTGACTAAAGGGCTTAACCAATTCAGTCTGGTTTTAGATCTCTTGACAGAATCCAGTTTGTAGTGTTATAATGTAAATGTCTATTTCTAGACAAATACTTTAACTAGCAGAATTACCTTCAGTCATTGCTGCATGAAAAAATATATTTTGCAGTCCATACATTTACCATCAGCAGAACCCTATTAACTATTCCTACCACTTATCAGTCTGCTATGGCCCACTTTTCTTGTTGTCTTCTATTTTTATGTGCATGGTGTCAGGGTTAACTGTTTCTGTGAGTGCTGACGCCACACTGCAGCAAATTTAAACAATAAAGCATGACTATGTCACATTGAATATTGCAGTCCTGAAATAAAAGACACTTTGTTTTGGGCTGCAGAAGTTTTTAGAGCAATGCTGATGGCAGGAACTTAAGCACAAAAGCAGACTTAACCACTTTCATTTTCGGTGATGTGTTTGAAAGCTCAGGTATTGAGGAAAAAAATCATAGAGGAAAAAAATAACAAAAAGTAGTTGTTTCTTTTACCATTGTATGAATTTTATACTGTTTAGCATCAAAACAAAAAGCCAACAGAAAAAAAACAGATTGACAAACCATTAACACCAACATTGCCCCAGTAGCCTGAATCACCATAAAGGATGAACTAAGATGTGTGTTTGAAGGTCCATTGTGTCTGTTCTGGAAGGTAATATTGATAAGCGTGCACCACAGTGGGAATTTCCTCGTCAATGTTTTTTGCTGAGGAAGACTACAAAGTAATGCTCCTCTTCTCTGTGGAGCTGGGAAATATCAGAGACACCAGAGACATACTCCTTTCACTCTTCTGTTGAAATGTTTTCCCATGCATTGACACAGGCTAGTGTAACCTTGACGTTTCTTGGTCATGAGGAACATCATAGAAGAGAGTCTTGGCAGCCCTAATTGATCACCATTTTCTTGCATCCCTGAGGCAAGTCTGGCGCAACCCAGTCTCATAAGATTATATCATGACACATACGCTAGTGGTATAAAGTCTGAACAGAGTCACATTTATGGCCAAAGTAGTAGGTTTTCCTGTATTAAAATGGTATTTAAAGTAAGAAGTTCTAACTGAAGGCATGATTATAACATTAATGCAGTAAAACCATGTACATCAAAAATATGCTGCTAATACAGCAGAATTACAGCAGCAGGCAAAAAGCTCTCTGATACTAACCACAAATGTAGCCAGGACATAGGCTGAGTTGCCATAATAGCCATCACCAGCTACAAAGCAGAGACCTCTGCAGTGAGCAAGTGACTGCTAAGGTTGCCTTGCAAATAAATATAACAATATATTAGAACTCTCACCCTTTATTGTGAGTTGAATAAAGTATAGTATTGGTGAACAGTAAAGGTGTGTTCTCCTGAGATCTAGGCACTGGCTGCTATTTGGTGCAGAAATGTTAAAGGCCAATTTAGCAAATAAAGCATTGAAACCTTGTGACGTCATGCCCATGATTAAAATCTGGCATAAACCCTGTTGAAAGAGGAGCGTCACAGGCATCTTTGCTTACAGTATTTATTGCTATGTCTCTTGGTCAGTACCAGGAAACTGTCGAAGAGCCTCTTTTGTCTTCTGAAGCATCTAATCAGTTATTTGGCTGTGAAACAAACTGAAATATTATTGATTAAAAGAATCCTGCATATCTATAGTGGGTATCATATGAGTTGGTTGAAAAGTGAAGTCATAACTTTCTTAATTAGATTAATTTTATTTATCATATTATGCTAAAGTGCATTTTTCTCAGAAAGAAGCCTAAGATGGAAGATGTGTTTCCAGGTGAATCTACAAAGAATTCAACATTGTAACACAGAACCATAGACTGGTTTGGGTTGGAAGGGATCTTTAAAGGTCATCTAGACCAACCCTCTTGCAATAAGCAGGCACATCTTCCGCTAGCTCAGGTTGCTCAGAGCCCGATCCAACCTGACCTTGAATGTTTCCAGTGATGGGGCATCTACCACCTCTCTAGGCAACTTGTTCCAGTGTTTCACCATCGTCCTTGTAAAAAATTTCTTCCTTATATCTCGTCTAAATCTACACTCTTTTAGTTTAAAACCTATCATAACAGCCCGTCTAAAAAGTTTGTCCCCATCTTTCTTATAAGCCCCCTTAACTACTGAAAGGCTGCAGTAAAGTCTCCTCAGAGCCTTCTCTTCTCCAAGCTGAACAACCCTAACCCTCTCAACCTGTCTTCGTAGGAGAGGTGCTTCAGCCCTCTCATCATTTTTGTGACCGTCCTCTGGACCCGCTCCAACAGGTCCATGTCTTTCCTGTATGGAGGTCTCCAGAACTGGATGCAGTGCTCCAGGTGGGGTCTCACCAGAGCAGAGCAGAGGGACAGGATCACCTCCCTCAACCCGCTGGCCACATTGTAGCTGTTTGGCAGACCACTGGTACACCTGGAGGGAAGAGCCCACAAAAATAAGCAGTGGTAGGATAGCTGACCAAAAAAGAAAAAAAGAAAAAAAAAAGGCAATTTGAAAAAGGAGAGGGAAATGATAAAACCTATTCATCACCATATCACCATGCAGGGACTTCCTGTTACTGGATAAACAACACAGCAATCCATCAAACCTAATCAAATGGAGTTTCAAGAAAAATCAGTACAGAACAGAAAGCTCTGTCTAGACCAGGAGATGCTCCTAGTTGCAAGCAGTTCAATTACATCCACTAAAGTCCCGTTTAGCATCTCTAAACATTCCTGCATTGGTGTCCTTCTGTACTTCCTATCCTTCCCTAACATTCACACTCTGAAAGAGGACACACTACAACAAAATTAAGGAAGTTATGCCCATGTGCTAAGTGGGAATTTGTCCAAAGTGTCAAGTCAAATGTATTTGCTTGCTTTTGACTACATTGAGGAAGAGTATAAAGTGTCTTGGTCTACTAGACTCACAGGTTGTGTGGTTTTTGGAATGGTAAGCTATGCAGGGCATATAGGTAATGGCATATATCTGAGACTGAAAGGCCTCCAAAATAATTAAAACACAGAACACTGCCAGACTAACAACATGCTTAATAATACTTCTGTTTCTATCAATTGTTTATGGGTGTTCTGGGGGGAAAAAGTCATGTTTGTTCTTGGTGGAAATTAAGGCAAGGATGTCAATGGCAGAGAGCAAATCGACTGTGTATGATGTTCTATAAGACATATAATACAATTACAAAATTAGTTTCAGCTCCTGTTGTAGTTTTGGGGGTTGGAACAATTCATTTTGTTGTCAGATCAGATATCACATTGGTCTCTCAGTGGTATTGACTTGCTAACATGTCACTTTTTGCCAGTCAGAATCCTGTCAAATGTATGTCAGATTTTGCTCTTGCAGTGAAATGCAGATGAAAAAAGTCTCATAACACAGTAGAGCTAACAATATTCTTTTACTGACACAAACACTGTATCCTGAGGTTGCTCCTTCATTTACAGTATTGACTAAATTGCCTTTAACTTCTTCATGACTTGAACACAACCTGGCATTTACAAACCTAATTTCACAGCCAGAACGTTCTGTAAAAAGTTGTAGAGCAGAGTTTACTTTATTGCCCTTATAAACTAAAACCTTAGTCCAGTTGTTCTGTATTGTGGCACCACGGCTGCAAAAGTAACATTCCATTTTACATGGAAACAACCTTTCTGACAGAACTGCAATAAAAGGACATGCAAAGAAGATAGGATGGGTCCCAGGACTAAAGCATCACTCTGGAAATCAGACAGCTAGATTCTATTCTTCGATCTGCTTTAAGCATCATAAGAAACACTACATAATTCACAAGCCCACTTTGCTTCACTGTTGCAAGGACAACACTTAGACGTCTCTCACTGGAACACTGCAAAGCTCTCTTCATAAATTTTAAGATACGAAGAAGACACAAGTCCAAAATTCTGTATATTTTTCTAAAATTTTTGGTTCATTTTGGGTTAGTTGCTACTTTTCCATAACTCATCTGGCAGATCAAAAATTATCACTTGTAATTCTCCTAGCTAACTTTGTAAATCTGGTGTTTTCCCTCAAGGATAATGTGATCTCACTTACAGTCACCCAGTCTCTCATTTAATCATGCAATTTCTGTTGTCGCTGGCAGTTGTACAGACCCAATAATGGAGGAACAGCAGCCAGCTGCTCAGCAGATATGTTGTAAATCTACTGAAGAACATGGTCAATATAATAAAACCATTCCTCCACTACACCGTAATTGGATGTTGCAGGTACCCAAACCTCCTAAATGACAAGGACACACAGAGATAGAAGACAGATGTATTTGCGGATAGGTCTACACAGCTCAGAACAAACTTGCTAAAGTCTTAGCAACTGCAACCTGGGTTAGCAAAACAGTCCCTCGGACTGGCCAGTCTGGCTTCTCAGGGCACGCTGTTGCTGGTGAGTGTGGAATAGCAGTGTTGCAGTGAAAGCAGCAACTTGGGGCTCATCTTTGCTGGCCTCTGCAACAGAGCACTGACAAAATCATCACACATCTAATCCTCAACCAAAGTATATGGTCAAAGCATTGCAGAGATTCAAATATCTGTTTATTAAAAATACTAAAAATTGGTTTGCAAAATTCCTTTCTCCCTGTAAATTCTTCAGCTTGATATAGTAGAGTTTGGACGTGGATGGAAATTCAAAGTCATAAAATTTAAGACATAACAGTTTCGGGATATAAAGCTGCCATTCTGATGTGGCTTACATTAGCCATGTATAGAACATAAATAAGACCTAAACTCCTGCAAAGGTAACAAACAAGGGCATGGAAACAGATATCCCACTGAGGTAAAGGAATCTAGGTATCACAAACATCAGATATATTGATCTTCTTAGGGATTGCTTATTAGATCTTCTGGCAAGTGCCAGCCTCACGCTCTTCTCAGCAAAAAGTTTTACAGAACACTTGAATCATCATTTACAGTTCATTTCTTGGTTGACTCTGAAACTCCTTCTGATGCGTCAACTGATTTGTGCCAAATTCTGTGATAAGCTCTAAAGGGGATGGACCTCATACAGACCCTGCTTATGTGAGAGGTAGCCAGCACTTATTAATGTTAATGATATCATTGTTAGTACAATGATAGTAGGAATTCTGTTCTGTCTGTAGTATTTTTCTTCACTGTTACAGGCAATATTATCAACAGTCGTTATATTTTATAGTATCGGTACCAATACATATTATTGAAAAAACTGTCCACCACTGTCAAGAGGGCCACATTTTCAGAGGTAGCTTTGCCTTAGCCACACCTATATGCTAAGTGTTTGCAAGCAGTTACACAAGATTAGCCTGCTAATCAATACAACTGTATGCTTTGCCCACTGCTACTATTTAGGTGTTTGTACGAGTACAGGACTAGATTCTCTTCTTACCAAAGGCAATGAAACATTTTCACTACACCATGCATTAGAAAACTTGGCCTTGCTTTTTGAAATTGAAGCTTAACAAAGCTTGTATTTTGCAGTTTGTCTCTAAGCATAGATTGAAATCTAGGGTTGTCAGCAAGAATTTCTTCCTAAAGAGGATGCAAGGACTAAATTTTAATTCCGTTTCTAAATGAGCTATGCAAATGGTCTTTTCAGTCCCTTGCATACCTATGACATTTTGAGTGGAGTCCATATGACCAATTTTCATGTACTTGAGATGTTTAACTAAGTGAAAAGTGAAAGGTTGCTTGGCTTAACAAGAGACTGTTTAGTGGAAAGATACTTCAGTAAAAGGATGGAAAGAATATGTGTAATGACTCCATTTCTCTTTTATATTCTGGAATAAGCAAAATAATGTCACTGTGCTCCTGCTTTACAGAAAGTATCCTACAATATTTTTGAAATAAACTCAGGCTAGCATGACAATCATTTGGAAAAGTCAACACTTCAGAAGCAGCTACACCAAAATCCCAATGTCTAACAAAACTACTAGAGGCTATACTTAAACAGACAGTTATTTATTTCATGTAAGGCTACGTCATTAACAGAATTTCAGATAAGTCATGTGCAGAAGCTGGATTTCCAAAAGAAAAAGAAATCATTGACTGCATTAGTTTAACTTCTATAGCATCTGCACGTGATGGAGAAATCTTTGGAAGTGGAAGATATTTTTAAATTTTGAGCATGCAGCTGGTAAATGTTGCCAAAAATATCACAACTAATGTACCGGTAAAGTATCCAGGGTGCACCCACAGTGCTTGCATTTTCCAGATGTCTGAATCCATCCAATTTGTTAATTGTGGACAACAAACTTGGCACATTTACACACTAACTCAAGAATTAGAATATGTCACAGGTGCTCACATAGAAACTTTACAATCTCGTGAAAAAGGTGGATAGAGACATGTAAGGAGTAGGATTGAACGCCACACAAAAATCAGCATTATTTTTTCTCATTTCATACTTGCTTTGGTCACAAAGATAAGCTGCGTAAACAAGTACAGCTCATCGCACAGTGACAGTTAAACACTTTCTTTTCCAGTTCAGTCAAGCTCTTTTAATTCTGTAGCTAGTCCAGTATCAATGCTCAATCACCTGACCTTCCTATACAGGCTAACAATGCACTACTATTCCCTAAAATGGATGTCAATTATCTGTTACCAGGTTAATTAGAGAAAGGAAACGTCACACTGTTATTACCTGCTAAACTAATGGTACCAGCAGACAGCTTATTTTTTCCACCCTCAAGTACTACAAATAGGAAAATATTTGAAGAGTAACATTGAAGCTCCGAATAACTTTTCTTTTAAAGTGTGGTTAATTAAATTATGCCAACACCAAGTATTTATGGTATCAGGGTGTCAGTTCCTGAAAGTAAGCACAAAAGTCCCATGTAAGGAGAATGTAGCCACTTATATATGTGTTTTTTCTGAGTGATCTGTGCTTTTCCAAGTCAGACCAGGAGTATTTTACTGGATTTGAAACTTTCCACAGTGCTTAGGTGAGGAGTTAAAACACTGCCTGCCAGAGGATGTTAACTGGGATACAGCTTAGCACTGGCTGTAAGAAAGCTCAACAAAGGTCTGGCCATGCAAGAAAATTTAAGCTTTACTTAACCTTTACCACATGCATGCACATCATGCTAATGGAATGATGCTGTGGTTGGACAAGTGCCCCTTATGCATGAAAAAGTGATGCATGATAAGAAAGATTATGCTGGTGGGTACATAACAGTGCTTTAGAGTCTGAAGACATATGAAGATTCATTTAAGAAAAGGTGCAGAGTAGTCACCTCAGTCTACAACCTAGGAGTAGGACTAGATCTCTGATTTACTCTCCTTTTGACAGTTGATTCTGATACTCTTACAGATTATGAACCAGCCTCTGCAATATATGTCTGTCATCTCCTGGTGGATTCACAGAATTATTTGTCACTCAGGCATGAAGTCATCAGCTCAGAAAAAAAGATTACATCTAACAATGTCTTCTCTGAACAATGTAGGTTACTGTGAGCCCATCAGACTGCGACTTTCTGTATTGCCTTCCTAGGGACTAAAGGATGGGGTTTTTATATCGTCCTAATGAAAAGAATGTCAACAGCCTTCTGGACTCCAGTAGGAAGAATGTTGCCAACAGATCAAGGGAGGTGAGTATTTCCCTCTACTCAGCCCTGATGAGACACATCAGGAGCGCTGTATCCGATTCTGGGCTCTCCAGTACAAGAGACATGAACATATCAGAAAGAATCCAGTAAAAGGCCATGAATGTGATTAAGGGACTGGAGCATCTCTCACATGAGGAAACACAGAGAGCTGGGACTGTTTAGCCTGGAGAGGAGAAGCCTTAGGGGAGGATCATATGAATGTGCATAAAAAGCTGACGAGAGAGGCTAAAGACCAGAGCTAGATTCCTCTCAGTGGTATCCAGTGAACAGTCAAGAGGCAATGGGCACAAGATGAAACACCATAAATTCCACTTAAATATATAAGAAAAAAAAAGGGTGAGTGGTCCAGTGTTGGAACAGATTACCCAGAGAAGTTGTTCAGTGGGACATATTCAAAACCCGACTGGACAATGTCCCAGGCAGCCTACTCTAGCTGGCCCTGCTTTGAGCAAGGGGCTGGACTAGTAAATCTTCAGTGATTCCTCCTAACATCAACTACTCTGTAGCTGTGTAGCACTTAGTGCAATGGCATCACCTTATTGACATAATTAACTCTAGGGTGAGAACGAGATTCAGCATCGCTAGTAGTAATTCCTATAATGCACAATGAAATTAATTTTTGCAGAAGATAGAACCGTTAAAGGGCTGCCGAAGAACTGGCCATATAAAGTAAGAGCCATCACAAAATGTATCTCTTTACCATCTTCTGTTTCAATGCAAGAAAAATTGATCTCATCTTGTTTAGCATAAGGCCTGCACTGTGTAAAGCATCTATTCTCTTTATAGAGTTGTACTAAGCCCCCCCCCAAAAAAAATTTCTTTTTAAGAGCAAGAGAGAATAAGCCGTACATTAGTCATACCACTTACTTCCGAAAAGTGCTCAGATACTGAGATGATGGGAGGCATAAGAATATGAATAGACTAGAAAATGGCTGAGGGGAAGGCAAGGCAAGAGGAGCATGGATTAGTAAAGACAGGAAGTGGATTTGGGCACTTGATATAGGAAAGTGGGGGAGCTCTTAACAGGGAGATGCTTAACAAGGGAAACTAGTGTCACAACATTTCAGAAACAACCATCTGAAGCCTACCGGAGGGCTAAACGGACAGCGTAACCTGGGAGAGAGAAGTGACTCAAGAGAGACAGAGAGGGGGTTTTAATATGCATTCATCTTGGACTTGTGTTGCCATCAGGTAACAAAACAGAAGAGAAGTTTTACAGATATATGGCTGAAAGATTAAACCTAAAATTGAGGACATTAATTTCTCTCAAGAAAGTATCTTAAAAGGGAAAAACTTATATACATATATGTATACACTCTGTACTGTAGATTTACCGAACAAGTAGCACTATGTTCACTCACTCTCATTTCTTGAGTATGAGATTGTGTTTTTCTCCAAGATTGTTTGTGAGCTTTTCACAATCCTTCTATGTTGCTTTCTTGGAACAAGCTAAATTTTGCCTCATGCACAGCCTGCAGCTGATGAAGATCATTTTACATACTTCTCCCTTTTATCTCAGTAAGGAATGAGGTTCATGTTGCTATCACACACATTTTGTAGAGAAAAGGACAGTTTCAAGTTGAGTTAAAGCCAGCAGTATGACTGTTTTATGCTGCCTTAAGTGTATCTGACTAAAGCCTGGGTTCAACCATTTCTGGACCTAAATGGCTGTTATGGCAAACAGGGACAGGTGGAAAATAGCAGGACACAAGCTATGCCCAGCTTTTAGGCACTGGCAGTCCTATAGTCAAGAGAGTGGATAGCTACATTAGTGCTTATGGTCACTTTTGCAGTCTTCCCACTTGGGAAGAATTCTCACTGAGCTCATTACAGGCTCTTTTATTTTAACAATGGGAGGAAAAGCATGAAAATGGATTTGTTTCAACCTATTTTTATAAAATCAGGTTTTCTCTCCACTGTTTCTCATTTTACTTTAGAGATCTCAGTTTTGACTGATGAAAGAATGAATATGGGTACAGGATACAGGAATGAAAGACACACAGTGAAACATGACAGATTCTTACAGTCCATAGGGCTGATTCTAAAGGAAAGAGTGTCAATTAATAATGCATAGATTATTTAAAATGACTGATAATTTTATTTAAACAGAGGAAACCAAAATAAAAAGCAACAGATAAATTTCTAAGTGTAACGCCTCCATGTGATAGAATACAGCATAAAGAGCACTTGAGGAACACAATTCTTTACAGACAAGGTACACGTGACTGGAAGGAAAAAGGCTGGTTTTAACACTGTAATAATCTCATCACAGGAACATTGTTTATTAAGTTTTATGATCAAGTATCTCAGCAAGTATTAGTAGGAGCCCTGCTTTTCATCTACCTGTATTACTTTCTGGCATGTTGCCCTGATAGAGTATGGCAGTGTTTAAAGGTTGTTTGTACAGATGAAGAAAGGCAGAAGACTGGATATGGCACCAGCTTTACAAGTTAGAGAAATGGGTTCATGCAGCAAAATTCACACCAGGGATGGATTCCAGTTACCATTTCTCCTAAAATACCATGCATAATCCATGTCCCATGCTTGCAAACATGAAAAAACTCTCTTCCTTACAAAGACACCCATCAACTACAAAATATAACATAAGATTAAAGTGAAGATTTTGAAGATTTCTTAGAAAAATGTCCAGGACTCTTAAGAGCTTAATACATTGTTATTTGAGATACACTTGACAATGCATCGAGATCAATAAGACCAACACTGCCCTAAAGAGATTACAGAGCTGATAGTGAAGCAAACTCACAAAGCAAAACGTGGAGGAATTCTTGTTAGGGAGGTGCTAGGTCTTGCCACTCTCACTAACACTAGCATGCAATATTTTGAAAATAGATCTACTGCACCAGTCAGTGCTTTTACTGACTTCATTATTACTAGAAGAGCAGAACTTGCACCTGAAGGTATGGAATTATTCTGCATTAAAGTAATAAAAATTGAGAAACTGTAGCTGGCTTTTACAGAAAATAATAGGCTTACAGTCTTCTGCTTAGTTCTCTTTGACACAGAAGGGAATATTTGCCATGATCAAACATTAAAAGAGTACTTATAAAAAGAATTTCTTTATCAAACAATGTGTACACTCATAAGAGATAATTTGCCATCTTTCAAAGAATGATGATGCAGAATATAGGGCTCTGGAGAATATAATTTACAATATAATTAAAGCTCCAGTGTCTTGAGCAACTCAACATACTGCCAAAATCAGTATTTTTGAAATACTGAGAAATACTCAGGGACTGTGATGACACTAGAGGAAAATGCAAGAAACAGATCACAGTTGTGATGAAAGCTGTAACTTATGGTAGATTGATGTCCCTCTGTTGGAGGAGGAATGACTCTCAACAGAAAAATTATGTCCTGAAAACTGTGCCTGAATAGTAACAGAAGCAGAAAACCATAGCCTAGAAGTAGTTTCTTTGAACACGTAGGAACAATTACAGAGCAGAAAGGGAAATTCATCAAATTTTAATTCCTTTGCTTTCCCATTCCCATATTGTTCATCCCTGAATTTCCCATCTGGTAGGAAAAAATTGCTAAGCCACAAGGGCAAATATAGTGCAGTTTAAACACAACTATCTTGTGAGAACCTAGAACCCAAGAATCCAGACAGAAACAAAAACTCCCCCCATCAACAACAACTGTAAATTACCTTTAGTGAATTTCATGTGCTGCCATCATATGGAAACTTCCAAGGGCAGTAGCCTTGTTACATTCTACCTCCATTACACTGACCAGGTTTTAAACTAATTTACACAAACCTTAATCAGAGATAGCCAAAGTTAATGAAGTCACACCCGCTATATACAGCAATGCAAGAAACATCAAAATCAAGTTCTTGATGAGCAACAAAATTTCAGGGGTATATAGAGGAGCACCACTGGATTTACTCAAGTTTTAAAAACTTCCTTTTTTTATAACTTTAAACATTGCTGAATATTCACTACTTACTGCTAGGTATCCAAGTTACCATGCACTTAACTGTACTTTCTATCAGGTTACCATTCTTGATTTTTATTAAGGTAATCTAGTACAGTTTTCCCTCTTTTTTTTTTTTTTTTTTTTGTGGGCCATTTCTCTGTCATCTCTTGTCACATATCTGTGTCCAAAGGGATTTTGAAATGAAATGGTATTTTGATTGTTTTAGTGGGACATGATTGTGATTATTTTTTCCACTATATTATGCTGAACTCTTGTGGCTCCCTGCATCAGTTAACACTTTCTTTAAAAAAAAAATAAAGGGGGTTACCTGGAGTTTAAATAGCCTTCAAATATGCAGCACATTCCTTCACAAAGGCTGCAAATCAAGGACCATTTAATCAAGATTTTCCCCAATGTACTTAACAGATTAAACTGGTGTAATAGAAATTGATAGGGGCTATTCAATTTTTCTGCAAGTCCACATTTTGTAGCAATATTGATGTTATTACACTGTGCTCTTTATGTTGGAAAACTGTAGAGTTACAAAGTGCTCAAATATTTGCAGGACACAACTTCCTTTTGGATTAACAGAAATCTCAGCTACCTGATCAAATTGAGGTGTTTAAGGGGAAAAAATATGTGGGAAAAGGAATCAAAATTACTTTATCTGTTCTGTTCTTTCTCTCTCCATTGATCAGCACTGATTGAAAGTCGAGTAAGTGGTTTTGAGAAATAATGGATGGACGCTAATCTGGTTAACCTTGAAACTTTGATGGTGTGGTTAGAATTCAGGGAGAAGATTCCTCAAGAACCTCTGAAGTTTAAAGGTGTCATTCCAAATGAGTTTAAAAGTTTGATTACACAATTAGATCTTGTAAAAGGTTTAAGTTGTACTCCTCAGTCCAGATTCATTGCATTCACACTGCACCAAAGTGCTGTGCCTAGCCTCCGAGCCTCTTCCAGGCTTTCAGCGGTATATCACCAAAGAAAAGCATCAGGCACAAAGACTTAAGTATAGTATAGAAAACCTAAACCTGGATGCTAGTGTGGATAGCATCAGATCATCAGAGCTCCCCCTAAACCCAAAACACAGCACTGTATCAGCTACTAAGGAGAAAATTAACTCTCTCCCAGCCAAAACCAGGACAACCAGGTATCAGGTCTTGATTTGATGCTGGGAGGATAAAAATTATACATTGAGAAACATAACTGTTCCTTCCAAAGAGAAAGAAAACAAACAAATGTTCTTGGTACTTCCGTCAATGAACTGGATAAATGAGTAAGAACTTGCAGTCAGACAGCATTAATCAGATGAATAAATATCCAGGATGGTCATCTAGCCAGAATGATTTGAAAAGGAACCCTTACATTTTGTATGCAGGTAAACACTGATTTCACCTTCCTCTTTTGATATGAGATAATTTTAAACCAGCATTATCTGCAAACTTTAGTCAAGTTACTTTCAACTTCAATAAAAGTAAGGGAAAGACCACCACTGACTTTCCTCTGCAAGAACTTACATATTTATACTTCGTTCTGGAAAACAAAAATTTAAATAATCAGAGAAACTTCCTGTCCTATCTGTCACTGATTCCCCATCATCTGTTTACTATGCATAAATTATTTCAACCTAAATCACAGATTTAATGATTGCAACAGGTACAGTCCTGAGGAACTATAGGAACTGGAGAAATTGTAGGAATTATAGGAACTTGGAGAAGCCTTGGGAAATGTCATGCTTCTGAAGCACTCTCAGAGGTTTCTCTGAAGAAGAAAGAAATCTCTCCATTTCTTTAGAGAAGTAGGATATCGCTAGTCTAAACCATCTGAGTTAACCTGCTCAGTGTGATTTGACTCTAGCCCCTAGCCATCTCCCCTTTCCTTCTTACTTTCTCCAAGAAAAGGTCCACATAACAGTGTGCTTCAGTGGAAGTCTGAGGAAGCCCACAGAAGAACTTACAGTGGTCACTTTCAAAGATGGCTATGCAACACAAGGCATAGCCAGGACTATCTTACTACATCAACACAAAAAACAGGCAAAAAAAGTTTTTTATGCCTCTGCAAATGAACATCTAGTTAAAAGTAGCACATCAAGCAGATGCAGGTATGAAGCAGATGCTGAGAGTGGTATATCAGTTTGATGCAGTTTTGAATACATTTGCTGATTCAAATCTTACTATCATAAAAGTCAGTCACTTCTTCAGAAATACTTAGTGATCCTTACATATTGCTTTGAGTCCTTTTTATTACCACTATTATCCAGTTTTGAGAAAAGCTCTTTTGCATATGTTTTGAATTCTCCAGTGTTTACATAACAGCCATACTATACCTTAAATATATCTTCATCGTTGGGATTAAACAGCTGGTGTCTCCCAGATCCCAAAATAATAGGACCAGAAGCTTTGTTTTCTCCGTAAGCGTAAAGGGACACTGTTGCTGTTGTGCCAGCTGTTTCAAAATCCCCAGTGACTACAGTAATCTTCCAGTCTCCTTCTGTAAAGTAAAAAAATAAAATCAAAATGCTTTTATAACTGTTACTGATATGTAGTTAATTACTTTAAAGTTACTTGAAAGATATAAATAAAAGTGTAGTTCATCCCAGGGACTGCAGCTATTTTTATATATATATACATATATGTATATACACACACACACTTGAAAGGTAATGATACTGGGAAAAGCAACAGAAGATTGGCTAAATGCTACATCATTCAAGCTCATCTTAGGCAGGTTGCATAACTTTAAAGATTTAGAAGGTTTACAGTGTACTAAAGCTGGAAATATGGACACAGAGCCTAGCGACATTCCTAGTGATAACCCTGTGGGTCACCACAGAAAAAGCCCAGACTCCAGAATCTGGATTATGACAACACCTATAACCAAGAAATGCAACAGGAAAAAGCTATCAAAGCATCCCAATTAAGTACAATTTCCTTTCATTTTATGTTGATGTGACATACCAAGAGCTCCATTTGCCTAAATGGAGGTATGACATTGAGATTAGCATGAAAAAAAAGATTTTTGAGAAAATTCTGACACTAGATGAGGACTCATTAGAAAATCATTTTATATAAAACTTCCCTGATACTAAAATGCCATCTCTGCTCTCATACAATGTACACAAGTTATTTCAGTATCTGAAAGAAGCTTAATGTAAATCTCAGTTTTAAAAAAGAACAATTCAGGATTGGAAAATACATTTCTACATCTGAAAAGCTGGGATCGCACTCTCTCCACCCCTCTTTTGGTTACAGCTTTTGCCTGTATGAAACAAGTTCCCCTTAGTGACTTAAATTCATTCTGTGCAAGGCAAACAACAAATGAAATACCATCCCACAGCCATCTTATAAACAAATGCTACAGCGTACACTGCAGTTTTATTAATAGAAAGCTGTCTGGTAGTGCCTGCATGAATTAAATCTGTTGTCTGACAGAAGCATTTATCTTGGGCCAACCCCATTATCCCTCAGTAATTTGCCCCACAAAGACTGAACTGGAGCAGGAAGTTTGATCTGTTTTCCAAATTTTTGAGGTCTGGCTGACACCTGGTTTTGGAAGATGGTAGATTTTTAAATACGCATAAATACGCAGCTGGGAATTCAGAAAACAGCAACAGCTTGTTTGGTTGGTCAATCGAACCTGGCCAGCAGGTCAAAGGAGGTGATTCTCCCCCTCTACTCTGCTCTGGTGAGATCCCACCTGAAGTACTGCATCCAGCTCTGAGGAGCCCAGCACAAGAAATACATGGACCTGTTAAAGCAGGTCCAAAGCATGGCCATGAAAATAATCAGAGGGCTGGAACACCTCCTGTGAAGAAAGGTTATCATTCAGCCTGGAGAAGAGAAGGTTCCAGGGAGACCTTATTGCAGCCTTTCATTGTATGAAGGGGGGCTTACAAGAAAGGCAAAGACTTTTTACCAAGACCTGCAACAGGCCAGGGAGGAATGCTTTTAAAAAGAAGGTAGATTTAGACAGGACATAACCAGAATTTTTTTATGATATAGGTGGTGAGACACTGGAACAAGTAGCCTAGAGAAGCTGTGGATGCTCTGTCACTGGAAGCATTCAAGGTCAGGCTGGATGAGGCTTTGAGCAACCTGGACTAGTGAAAGATGTCCATGTTCAGGGCAGGGGGATGGGCTAGACGATCTTTTAAGATCTCTTCTGACCTAAACCATTATATGATTCTATAAAGGAAGTGAATCATCTGATTTCCACTAAAAATTACAAGACTCCAGCTTGTAACAAACTCTTCTGTGCCTTTGAAAATTTGCATCCTCACAGCTTTCTCTATAGACTCACTTTCTTGACAAAAGAACCATAGCATCAGGCTACAAAAGGATCAACATCAATTAGAAGGGTGAAAAGCCTCTATACACCGAAGGTAGAAACAAAGAGCATAAGAAAGGGGCTCCTTGCCCCATAGAACAGCTCATTTACCAAAAAAGCCAGCCTTTTCTGTTTTCAAACATTATAATATCAATTCCTTAAAGACAAAGTTCCATTGGACCATTTGGTTGGAAAATAAGGACAATTCAATTTACAAGTGCTTATGAAGAGTGACGCAGACAAAGGGTAAAATATGACCCACTGCTCCTCCTAAAAACTAAAAAGTCATTCAGAAACAAATATTCATTTAAAAGCAGGTAAAATGTATTTTCTTTTGGACTTGTTCATTGTCTGATTTCTTGTACCTAAAGTGTTTTGGATGGTCTTTTCTATTCTATTATCCTCTCCAAGTCTCTCTCTTGTTAAGCAATGCAGTTTCGAAACCACACAGTTGGCACTCTTGAGACGGTATGTTCTACCTAGCTCAGCTCCTGCCTCCACAGGGTAAGTGTAGTAAGGGTACACACAAGTACAACTCTCAAGACACAAAAGGGAATCAAACTTCCTCAAAAACATAAAAAAGTTTTTGTTTGTACTTCTCTATATTGACTTTGAGGGGTTTTCTTTTTCTGGAAACAGGTAAGACTTTGTGTTTGAAGGTCAATGTGAGTACAGGAGAAGAATCCTAAAATTTCTAATGTCTTTGATGCCAGAAATCCTCATTGCATTCCTGCATGCTTCCAAATATGAACTGGAGACAGTAAGTATTACAAACACATAATTCTCATTCTCTTTGGCATAGAAAGCTGGTAGAATACCAATAGTTCCATAATGACTGAAGAGGAATACACATTGAGGAGAAAAGAATACAGAAAAATGTGTAATGAGGTGACTTTCAGTTAGAATACATGGAGGAACAGATTACTTTGCAGAAAATTTTTTTTCTAGAATTACTTCCCAGAAAAAGAATTCTGTTAAAAAAAAACAACAAAAACAAAACCAAAAACCCACAAAAAGTTATATAGAATGAAAATTAGATATTTTAAAAAGCTCATGGGAAAAAAATAAGTGAACAAAATCTCAGATCAACTACTTATCCAGGAATTGGAGCAGTCTCTGCAGGTATGGGTTACACAGTTTCAAGTCTCTTTCCCACTGTTCCATATTTCAACAAGTGCCCCAAACAAGAGGCTATTTGGTGCACGTGCTTTTAGCTACCTAACTCTCACTGAGACATTTACAGTAAATCCACCTTGCGTTTCCATGAAACAGATCTGTTTTGACAGGGGGTAAGTTTTGTCAATGAGAAAGCTGATCAGCTCTTCTGGACAGCACGAAGACATTTGTCTCACAGGGTCAGGGTGAGAGTGCTGTGAACGAAATGTTCACTGCAAGACCAAGCCCATCTCCACTGAAGACAGGCCGGTGGGATATACACTTAGTTTATTCCTGCTCTTTGTCATCTTTTGTTTAGCTTACGGGGCAATTTTTATGTGCTGCAATTTTTACTGTGTAACCAGACAAGCACAGCTTAAAAGACACAGCATAAACATCCAGCTATAGGTGCAGAAAGGACTAAGCAGAGTGATTTCATCTATGTAAAGGAGGATCTCTAGATGCATGCCTTGTGGAAGTGAGGCACGCAGAACAGCTACAGTACAAAGAGCAATGAACAGATAGAAAATTAAAGTCTTCTGAAAAAGACATAGAAGGGAAGAAGGACAAAGATACTTGTGATCCAAAATACAGTTTATATGATTTGAACATAATTTGTAAAATAACTGGGTACCAATTTTGTCATTAACTGCCATAGGGACACTATTTAAGACAAGGTATTTGGGTCTTTGTGGATATCTTGATTGATAAAATAAATTATGAACAAGCATTTTCAAACTTTCTCACAACAGCTTCTAAATTATTGTTCAATCTACAGCATGAAGCACTTCTCACAGCTGAGAAATTGTTATGTGTTATTAAGAAATGTAATTTAATCTGTGCTGGTTGCAAGGACAGAAGAGTCAAGCTGAACAAATATGAAATCACAGGTAAAACAGAAAATGAAAAACTAATGATGAGAACAAAACTAGATATAGCCCAGGAGAAAGAATCATGGTTTAAAATGTTAACTACAAAAAACTGAAATTAACATAGATCATCAATAAGTACTAGAAAAATATGAATTTTCAAACAGAGAGAAAATTAACATCATAGAAAGAAAAATGACAGAATAAAAAGAAAGCATAAAGAAAGTGATATATGGTTTAAATTGCAATGTGAAGTTTGGTTTACTAAAATGTTCAACAGTGTATGTAATTAATGTTTTAAAATAAATACAAATGGCAACAATGTGTAAAGCTATTTGTTCTGAAACAGAAACAATCTTCACTAAAGCAAAGACTCAATCAGCGTTTACCATTTGCTGCTTCTTGCATTTTCAGCTGTTGATTTATTTGAAATTCTGGGAAAAAAAAAAAAAAGGAAAAAAAAAAGCAGTTAATAAAGGATCTATCTTTTAACATTAAAGAAAAAGTTTAAAAAAAGAGGTGAAAAAGACATTCTGTGATTCTAGCCAATACAAGAAAACTTTCCTTCTCATTCATTCCCTCATGATTTTCTCACTATCACCTATACCCATTATACAACGCAAACACAAAGTGTATTCTCTCAGAAATATATCAAAGGAAGCTGCAGAATGGTTAACTCTGATACTTAAAGTGTAAATTTAGCCCAGATTTCTTCAGAGGAACTAGAAATCACTGATCTTACTTCCATAAAGTTACAATAAACCTTACCTTGAGGGTACAGCTCAATTTCTGAATGAATTACACCTTGGGACACAAATGGAAGCCACCTAAGAATAAGAAAGAAAGTAGGAAAGCAGGTAGGAATCAGCTTACTCTCCACCGTATTATGGTATAAATTTTCTTACTGAATACATATAACAGCAAAAGTCTCTACCTCTAATATTTCAGTATTTTATCTGATAGATGTTAAAGTACAAATTATTTGAACCAACAAAGAATTTTATTGTGCAGACATAAGAGCTGTGTAAGTATAAAATATACCTGTGTCAGATTAGAGACTCATGTGGCACAACTGTACTTATTTGTATAGCTAAACAGAAGACTATGGCACAGAACATTTTTTTTAGTACTATGGATTGAGTGCTAAGTATAATTTGTATTTATCTATTGCACTATTTCTTAAAATCAACGTTCAATGTTAAAAACAAAGATGGAACCAAATACTGCTCTTCCTTATTCCTTGTACAAATTGAGGACAGATAGACAAGTCTGAGAAAGTACAAATTAAAGGCAAACATCGGTTAGGTTTCTTAGTCATGTTACTCTAGGTTACAGATAATTTTAAAACCTTTTCATTCAGAACATGGATTACCAACTGGTTTAGCTCCCTCCTGCTTGGTAAAAAACCACCTGATTTTTAACAGGAAAAGAAATAATTCAGTAAGCTTCTGAGTGGTTGGTTTTTATTTACTCAGTCCACTTCCATGGACTCTCCAGGAATGACCTAAACTATTCAGTCTCCTAGGAAGCCTGTTGGAAATCCAGCATAAGATGGACAGGATGACTCCAGAGCAGCTTTTGAAGGTTCCTTATTTTTTGTCTTGAAAACATTAGCAGGCCAATTCATATAAGAACTAGTCCCTAAGAAATAAATTTTGTCTTACCAGATAACTACTTATTTATATCACTTCTGCTAAGACCTGACCACACAGGTATCTTCTGCAATCTTAAATGCTAAGAAGTATTAGTCTGTAACTAACAAATACTGTATAATTGAAATCCAGTAGGAGCTGTTGAATATTCAGAAACTAATATCAGATTTTTAAGTCAGACAAAATGCTGATGTTTCCTTGGCTAAACAAGAAAAAATACAGCGGTTTTTTCATAGCTTGGATCATAAAATAGCCATGTAAAATAAAGTTGTGAG
The DNA here is from genome assembly GCA_035590275.1 of Ibycter americanus. NCBI lineage: Eukaryota > Metazoa > Chordata > Aves > Falconiformes > Falconidae > Ibycter > Ibycter americanus. Next base: position 46,733,852 of record JAVJGI010000040.1, read on the forward strand.
GCTGAAAATTAATAAATTAAAGAGATTTCTGAAGGGCAAAAACTTCCCCCCTCCTTGAATAGAGCAGTGTTTCAGCTTTACATGTTGGCCAACATGGAAGCTACCCCTGACCCCCACCACTCACCTATTTTAACCATTTTTCAGTGGCAATGTTTCCTTGTAGAAAAGTTAGAAACAAAAAAAAAAACCACCTCTCTCAGTTGCTTCTTGACAGTGTCACTGAATTATTTTGGTGATCAACATCTGGGGTTAATTATCACAGAATTAATACAGCAAAGTGCCCTGACATGCATCGTTCCTAAGCTGTGTTACCCTGACATGCATCATCCCTAAGCTGTTGTTACCCACTGGAGGACAGCTGTGACAGCTATGACAGAGTTGATTTTTCATGATTGAGGTAGGCAGCTGGCCTGATTTCTCTGTAGAAATTC
>JAVJGI010000040.1:46734292-46746146 GCA_035590275.1 Ibycter americanus
GTCATTACATGAATGTGGCCATGACTCCAGTTACCTATATTTTTTTAGAAAAGTAGCAACCACAGCTAGCAACAACAGCTGGTCTGCATCCAAATCTACTCCAGAGAAATCCTGTGTTATACTACTATTTAAAAACATGTCACTGATTGAAGAAAGATCTCAGTTTTAGAGAGTTTTATCAAGGTGAGAGAGCATCTTGATTCCTGTTTTTGAGTATGTGACACCAAGGGTTGCAAGTAACAAATTCCTAAAAATCCAGACAAAATAACTAGGCATCCTGCATTTATTAAATATTATTAATTAAATATCATTAATTCTAGTGCCTTGTCAGATGGTTACATTGTTTCTTCACACTTCATTTCACTCGAATGAAGCGCATACCCGTGAGAGAGACTGCAAAACTGGAAACTCCAAATGTGGGAATTACCATAGTGTTCTTCCAAACATGTGAAATGCAACATTTATCAATTGACTTTCAAGATGCTCATTTAACAACTTAAATGGAAAAACTACAAAAGAATTCTGACTTTCGGACGTCATATTTGTCTCTCTAGCAATGCTGTTGTTTATAAAGAGAGTGAATGCTACTTCTGGATGGCAAATCTGTTTTCTTTCCCATTTAGAAATACACTTAATTTAGAATTTTTCTGTGTGGCTTATCTTTCCTTCCTGAATAGGAAAGCCACACTTATAGCACTGATCCTTATATGATAAGACGGCACTGTACAAGCTAGGAACATAGCCACAATATAAGCATTTAATCTTTGCTATGGTTCCTACCGCATATTAACTCAAGCAATCTGTTCTGGAACAACACATTTTGTGGATTTTATGAAACTGCAAAATAATCCAAATTTGCCTTTCCTTGGAAAATTCATATTTAGTATATTGATTAGCATAATACTCTTAGTGATATATATTTAAGAATATTGTAAAAATTACCTTTCACAACTGAAAACAAATTCGGAGTTGTTCTCAGTTTCTCTGACAATGACTTTATCACAGTACCAATACTGGGACTTGGCATTAGCCTCACAGCGCAACAGCACCTTCTGCAGCTTTCCAAGAGATACAGCTTCCACTTCAAAAGCATTGACCTAGAAGACAGAGACAGCACTCTGCAATTTGCCACCACTAAGTCGGTCCGAAAGTTGAAGACTTTTAAAAGCCTGATTAAGTCTCACAGTGTGCAAAGATTCCCGTTGCTTTTGTGACAGCTGGACTGTATTCAAAGTGTTTGGATCTGAGAAGTTAAATGTCTTTTTATTACGTATCAGAGCAAATGAGAAAACACATCTAAAAATCAGACTGCAGTAATAATGCCAAATAAATTGTGTTTTGAGCCATCATCCAAAATGCTGCACACAAACCTTCACTATTGTTTCAATACCATACCATTTACAATTTTTCTCCCCTAGGTAAGAATGAGTTAAAGCTCTTATCTCCTTTGTTGGTATTTATGTAAAATGTATTTAAAATGCTCTTTTTGGTCTCACCTCCTCTATTTACATTTTATTCTGCTGGAAGAAACTGGGATCTGAGATGTGACTTTCCCCTTGTTATTCATTTAAGCTTGTGCTTACAGTTGGAAAAGATTGCTTTCACAGGAGCATGAAGCTGATCAGGTGAAAGGTCAGGTTGCTAATTTTCTGTCACAGTAAAAAGCATATAGCTTTCTCTCTCTAAATGTAATGGTCCAGATCACTCTTGGTAAAAGGAAAATGAAGGAAAGCACTACACTGGAAAACTTGTATCTGTGAAATTCTCAGTCCTTAGCAAACAGCAGAATTGAGACTACTTATGCAACTTTACCTCTCCCTTGTGTATATGTAATATATGACCACAAGCTATTCTCTCTGAAGGATCCCTGCCTCAAATTGTGCACAGGCAGGACTACAGCTTTTCAATATTTCTTTTTATCTTCATTGTCTTTATGACTGTATGCATTATTTACTGCAATCACCCAAAGAGTTCAGTGAAACGGAACTGATGTCCCCAGTGACTTCACTTTTGCACTTTTTCCATAGGACCCTTGTTTTCCACAGATGCTGAAATCTGTTTTTTGAAAGGTCATCTGCATAATATTCCATTTTATGCAGATAGTTAAAGCACAGAGATTATTGTCAAAAGTGTCAAAGATGCAGAGTAGTTTGGGGTTAACAGAGGGGTTAATTTGTTGGCATATTTAACATCTCAAAGAGCTTACTAGGTGCAGAACAGAATTCTCTTTGAACAAATTTCAGTTACGGCTAAGGTTGCTCAGGAAACTTAAACTGGTTATGCAGCAAAACAGAAGCATACAAAAAGTGGTCACTCAGGGAAACTTCAGTGAATTGCCCAGTATCATGTAACATGTCTGTGGCAGGGATCAAAACAAGTTGTTCAAGTCAGCACTCAACAGCCTCTGTCATAAAAAGACATATCCCAGGCCCTGCTCTGCTGCTCCATACAATCCACTGTCTCATTCACCCTTCTCCATAATGAAATGCACTTTGAGCCACCCCTGCTTAGCCCTGTATAAATAATATGCTGAGTTTACTATCAATCTGGCTAGAATAATCCCCCCAGAAAACTCCACTTCAATTCTGAATTTCGGTTTGAATGGAACTTTTAATCTCATACATTAATAATATAATAAAATATGTATTTTAAAATAATATAGATACCGCTGCAGTTTCCCAGTGGGTTATTGCTATGTTTAGCATTTTAGATACTGCTTTTTATTTTGTAATTGAGTGTTCCACTAACAGCTTGATACAGTTTGTTAGATGTACAAGAGTTAATTCTCAATAGCTCACAAAGGAAGAAACAGGCTTAATGGAAGGTCATAATAAGGCTAGTGACAAAGCTAAGATTAAATTCAGTAGTTCCTAAAATTCAACCATACACTAATGCAGAAAATCAGGATGATGTATATTTTACTTATGGAGGAGCTAGGAGGTAATTGAAAGAAAAACTACTTTAAATCTGCCCTGTATTAATCACAATACTATATTATTATGCAGTAAAAGAAATACATAACAAAGTCCTACTAAGAACTGAATTAATGGAACAATTTATTGAACTTATTTGGAGCCAGCTGTAACTCATCATAGCTTGACAGAATATGTTTTAAATTCATAGGCAGCTCTTATCATCCTAGAGGGGTTCTTCAAATCATTTTTCCTCCCTTTTTCCTGCCCATGTTTTCATTCATTCTAGTCATTCCTGATCGGCAGAAAATTATTTTCCTTAGTTCTTAAAACTTGTTTTGCCAAACCTCTATGATCTTTTTTTATTAGGAACCTGTTCAGACCCATATATGTTACTTCATTATATTTATACATCTAAGCAAGTTGGTTTTCAGACTTACCATTCCTCTCTGAAGTGTCACTCGCATACCAGTTTTATGCAGAAGCCTTAGACCAGAATCTCCTCTCTTTCCATAGATACACAGATAAACAGCAGAATCTGTATCAGCTTGCTCCAAGTCACCAGTGTAGACATAAACATGGTATAAAACGACTTCCAAAAATATCCAAAAGAAGAAAATACAAGTTTCGCATAATCACAATTCATTTTACTCACTACTATAGCTTAATAGGAACACCACCACCAAGTTTGATTTGCAGTTAATTTTTGGAATATATTCTCTAGAAATCAGTCTAACTATCTGTTTTTAAGATTGCTGAGACCACATTTAGGAAATGGAATATAATTCAGATTTTATTAAAACTGAAAACCAGGTAATGGATATGTATGTAACTGTGCAACTGAAGTACGCACATACTTGGATAGATAGGTTTTCCAGCTTCCACTACTGGAAGTTCACAGAGAAATTCCCCGTCATCATGATTCTTTGACAACCATGTGTTTGCTGGAAAATTCAGCGTTTTCTTGCTCTTTAGATGTTGCAGTGTCACCTAGAGAAGAAGAAATTCAAACTATGAATCAGTTTACTCTTTCCAGTGCTTTGTTTCTCAAAAGCCAAACATATTTTTGTATATCTTTTCTTCTATTTCAGAAAACAATAACATGATCAGAAAATATGACATACATAACTGCGGTATGAAAACATTTTTTGTTTGGCCACTACTCTGCAGCCAGGCTCGTCACTAGAGAAGATCTTTACTCACACCTGTGGTATTGCAGGTGAAACTGCCACACTCTATTCTTTGAATATGCCCTGGACTTTAAAATTATCTTATTCTTGGAACAAACAAATCTGTAATTGAAATTTGCTTTTTTTGCCATAAGAAATGTCACCAATTCTGATTTCTGTCAGTGAACCACTTCTATGTGACGTTGTCTGGAGTACTGAAAACTAAAAACATTTTGGCAGGTGAGGTTACGAGAGACTAAGCTTTTGGAAGGTGTGGAAAGATTGATGCATTTCTTATATTAAAATGAAAACAGGATGAAATTCATCATCTACATCCTTCTGAAATTTGGCAAGAAGAGGTTATGTTGAAATATTAAATCAATTTCTATTATATTTGGCTCTTCTACAGCAGAACAAAAGCCAATCTGGGTACCAACACCCTCTACATATTCCTCTGAAAGTAGTTAGAATTCAAATTCTTGAGTTATTTGCCACTGTACATTTTGACAGCTGTCTTATTTCCTATAACTAAAGCAGTCTTTCCTCTCTTTTATGGGAGCATTTTTTGTTGGTCTTGAATTACAACAATGCTTACTACATACAGTTCTTTCCATAGGCCTTCACTAACAAAAGGAAATAAGAGCCAAAAAAATTGGCTTTCAGCAGTTGTGTTTTGAATGTGCATATAGTAAGCATAAGCCTTGCAAACAAAATTATGAAAACAAGCATTCACATTCAAATTCTAACACTTAGGGAATCAGGACAATATATGCCTTTATCTCACTTTTCCAATAAAATACTATTTTAAGTAGAATACACACTTCTTTTAACACCAAAGCATGTATTTATTCTAACATGAAATACTTCTGCAGTAGTGACTCTTAATCTCTAATGTTTATTGGCAGAGCTCCCCCTGCTGATTCATAACAATCACAAATATTAACTGCTTTGTGGGAAAAACACAGCTTTCAACCTGATTTATTTCTTTCTGTGAAAAGAAATATTTGAAATCCCGGGGTTACCCTATGAAATTTTTGGACCAAATTGTTAAATATTTTGTAACCACCCGGACGGAAAGTAGGATTCCTGCACATTCAGGTTTGGTACAGTTACAGTTAAGGCCTTTGGGTTAATGTAAAAATCTGTTACTACTGTGTAATTCTGCTTGCCTAAATCAGGCTTTTTAAGACAAATTAAAAGACAAAGGATAAACATGTGTCTTTTACAGATTCAAAATAAGAAACAGAAGACAAATGTTTATCTGCAATTCTGAAATAAATCTTACTTGGGGGTCAGTGTTAGCAAGAATTTAGTATAAATTTAATCTGGTGAACTTCCCTAGATATCATGAGAAAAATACAGTTAAATAGAAGCAGAGAAGAAGATTTAGTTCAGCAAATTGCAAAAAAACTGCAGTTTCTTTTTCCCTGAAAATGGTCGCAATTGTGAGCTATGTTGGGGCCAGTTAGGACTACCCTACTCCTAAGCAAACTTTGTTCATTCTTCACATGTAGTTGTCATGGAATAATTGCTGCTCCACCACTTCCAGTTTTTCATAGCTTGAATTTATAGCTATAATCTCCCCCTAACACACACTGCAGAGTACAGGTGAGCTTTCAGAAAGCAAAACTTGGTAGAACACATTAGTACACTAAAATTGGTATCTACAAACTACATTAATTCAGAATAATTGCAGAATAATCCTACATATTTCTAGCTCTCAGGAGATGGACTGTATCAGTGCTTTTGTCATCTCTAAAGCAACCTAAGAACACAAAGCAATAAGAACATATTGCAATCAACATTTTCTGATTCATTAAGCTATGGCTTCGTGAAAAGATAGGCTTGCAGTTCATATAAAAATTAATAAAACAGGAAAAAAATCACCATAAAAAAACTCACCCTTTGTAAGTTCCACTCTGATTGTTCATTCAGTAATCCATCAAGTTCAATTCTTATCTTGTAGATATTCCCAATGCTTTGTATTTTAACCTGAATAAAGCCAGAACAATACAACATAAAAATTATACCAAAAAAATATAACTTACGCTTTAAACTTGTGTCGTAGATGTTGCATGCTCATTAATCTTTGCAACTGGTTCTAGATTACTCTGAACCATTGTAGCATTGAGTGCACAGGAACAGCACACAATATTTGATTGGCAGATTTTAGATTATGGGATCCAGAAAAGAGACTGCTTCTATTTTGTCTAAGCAGATTTCTGTCTAAGCCCCAGTTTATAGCCAAGTGAAATTACGATGCTTGCCAGGGAAATGATTTGGCAGATATGTGAACTCTTCAAAGTCTGAAGAGTAAAAAGAGTTGGTGAGGGCCATTGATGAGAGCAATGAGAAATACAAAACTAAATCCACTGGTCACAAATCTTTCATAATGCAGCACAGCAATATGACCATAAACCCTAGTACGTCAAAACCAAGGATATAAAACTTTTGGAGATCTTAAAGAATAAGCTCTCAAAAGCTGGCAGAACATCTGCAAAACCTTGGAAATCAGTGATACTGTCTTCGTTTTCTGAATATGATTTGCATTCATTAGCACTTTGCACTTTCAAGCATTATATGTGCTCCTACTTATGAAATCTACTCTATGCAACCCTATCCCATCCCACTTACATAGGGTTTTATTTGAAGTTTAACCATTATTTAAAGTGAACATAAGTAACTTCAAATCATTTGTAAGGTACTGGTAGAAAAGGAAAAGTAATGGTGTTATAATGTTATTTCTCAAATAATTCTATTAATAAGAGGTTGGCAACAGCTTATTCCTCTCCATAATTTACGTCCAAAAAAGCTATTTATATTGTACAAAAATGATTTTCTTTTCATTCTTTTGGAAACACGTACTAGTATATTATCCATTCATTCTTTACCTTCATTAACAAAAAGCCCTCTTCTCTTTCCAGAGGTCAGAATTACCTCAGTTCCCATGCCAGCTTTTAGCTGTCTCTTTGTTCTTTTGTATAATAAATCTTTATGTTGAAGTCACAGCATTACCATGCTTTAGTCAAAGATTTCTAGAAGCAAATAACTTTTATCTTTGATTTCCGTAACGTTGAAATGCACTCAATAAATCGCAATTGTTATTTAAGAAATAATCTATGGAATCCAAACCTCTGTTTGTATTGGGATAGTTGCTACATTGACCTGAATTTCATTAACAAAATAAGTGCTAACTCCAGGTTTGCAATGCTGATGTGGCAATATGGTTCCTGTCTTTTCCATCAGCTTAAGAAAATGGTTTTGTTCTGTGGAGTCAGATTCTGATGTGCTTGTTATGCTTCATAATATTTCTCTCTATAAGTAGTCTTGTTAGAGGTAACCTGGAGACTTTGGGATTAAAGCAGCAGTAAAGTAAGGGCATATATACAGCTTGACTGATAAAACAATGATTGTAATTTCCCGCATTTCACAAACTAACCCACTTCTCAAGTAATATGAGATACTGTCTTCTCATTCACCGAGCTGGTGCTCACTGAATATACAGTGCTGTCATGTTGTCTGTTTATTTTAATGAATCCCTCTTTAGTCTTTTAGTTAAAAAAAAAAAAAAAAAAAAAAAGTTACATGATCATTTAATGTATCAATACAAAACATAAACATATTTGACATTGTCAGAATGCAAAGAGTGACTTCCGTCTAAAAAAAGCAGAGGTCTCACAGAAGAAATCCTCTGATAGCCCTGATTTCTCTCATGCACAGTCTTAGAAAGGATTAAGCAGGCAATGACTACTCACATGGGTAAGGTAAGAGATGGAAGGCCACATATGAATGGTTTTCCTCTCTCAAGATAGTTCCATTCAAGTTTTTCATAGTTGGGCATACTACTGATAAAGTGAAAGGTTAAAGAATACAGTTTCCAAATTGCCTGATTATTACAGGCTTTCAGAAGCTGTTTTCTTCCTAGAACTCCTGGCCAGAGCTAAGATTGATTGCTTTAAAAAATGAAATTTGGTATCATCTGCTCTAGAAAATACCAGTGAACACATATCAAGCTCAAAGATGCAAATGTTAAAAAGAAGATGTAATTCTTTTAAGTCTTACATTTCTATCTTGGTTTCAAGACATATCCTGCTAAACAAGTACAGGATGAAGTTTAAAGGGAAAAAAAGAAGAAAGGGCTCTTACTCATAGACTTTTTCTTTGTGGATTTATCTAGTACAGACTAGAGTGAAAAGCACTTTGGTGACATTTGCTGTTTCATGCCTGAAAGCAATAGTGTCAGTGTGATGTAAAGAATCATAGTAGTAGCCCCAGGTGCTCAGAGAAATATTCTGCTCTCTCACAAGATCAATATCCACAGCACACAGCCATAATGGGCAATATCTATTTTAGAGAAGAGAAATTGGTCCATCTCTTAAGAATGTATGGATTAACATTGCAAACATGCCATTACCCAACATTGCTTATAAATTATTTGCTAATTAACAGAACAGGATTCCCCATGGATCATAATATATAGCCTACATGCTTAGAAAATGAACATTACAGTTGGTTATCTTCCTGCCTATACCAATTCATAGAGAGTATTATTATTAATATTATTGACAGTAATAATCTTGGTTTGTGCTATGACTAAGTTTTAGAAGAGTTAATGAGTGCAGAAAAAAAATTTGTGCAAAATGTGGAAAACATAACTTCTGCTTCAGTTAGCTGAAGACAGCAATGAGTCACATGCATCTCAGACAGAAAGATTTCAGCAAAACAGAAATTTTAAGCCCTTTGGTAATTTCCTTTTGGCCTACCTAGACATAATTTCCTTATTACAATAGAGGTGGGGTTATTCTTAAATAATAGCAGAACTTGGTGTTGTCATGATGTGATAACATGTAGGTTTTACTGGGCTCTTAGTAATTCCATAAGTAAAGCTTCTGGCACTTCAGCTATTTATAATATGGCACCTGTAAAGACAGTTTTCTTCCTTAATAGAACCAATTCCACAATATACATTTTCTAGTATGTTTTGAAAAGTGTATGCATGAAGATTTAATTACTGAAGATCCCTAAATGATAAACAAGTCTTACATCAGACACGGTTTGTTAAGGAGTGGTTTCAAATCAATTTACCCCTGCAGTTGTCCCATTTGGACTACTATATAAAGGAGAGGGGGTTAAAAGAACGAGTATTTCCTCTGTTGCTAACTATATGCACCAAGCTGATTTAATGCAGAAATCATACAGATTAGATATTTATTTTATGCAGTAAACATAGGAGAAAAACATTTTGTCTTTTCACATGACAGAATAATCTTTGGAAAGGTACACATTAAAATAATATTCTTAGCCTTCATTAGCTACCTGAAATTCATCTTCTTGCCTGGGAAGAAACAGCTGCTTTCTGTTGTCCTTGCCAAGAGTTATTGGTCCAGCTACTCCTCCGTCTCCATATATCCAGAGAGTGACATTTGCTTCAGTTCCTGCACTTCCTGTCAGCATTGACACTTTCCATTCATCATCTGAAGGAAGGGGACACTCACCACCTTGGGGATTTCTCATTTCCTCTGTGAAATACAGAACATCAGTGGGAGACAAAAATTGACATGAAACTGCTAGTCACTGTTGTAACTTCAGCACATAAGAAAATAACTGAGACAGGACTGCATTTCTTCATGGCAAGTGAGATAGTCTGAAAAGATTGATTTATGTTTCTTGTCTAGACCAAAATGTACTGATTAGTTGAGCCACAAGAATCAACTGGAAAGGAAGTATCTCTCACATGTGCCATTATCCTATTATTCTTTACTACGTATTCTGATGTAGAGTAAGGAGGTTATGATGCAGAACTATGGCCATGAAATCGATGTTTCTGGTTGCTTAGACTTACATTTAGAAATGAGTAGAATTGTTTGTAAATACTCCCCTAATGCCCTGTGTTGGGACATTATTAGCAGAATCACGTCTGAGAATAGAGACAATTTTCATTTTAAATGAAAAAAAATTATTCAGGAAATTAACCTTCTTCAAGTTAAATATTAATTAAATACTGTAAAATACTCGAAAAAGAGCACAATATATCCTTGCCCAACCATACTTATGCATACAGTGCCAGCATTTGGGCTAAGGCAGGTTCTGCATGAATAAGACAAGAGCAGCACACTACCACTTTATGAATAAACCTCACAGCTTTAATGGCTGACAAATACAGTGTTGGAAAATGTGTATTTCACTTTAGGATAGCACACAGTGGTCTTCCATCTACCCTTAAGACAAAGATATATATGTACACAAAGATGTCAAATGACACTGCACATGGGATATGAAAAAATAGATTCCTTTGGGATAAAGGAATTTAGGTTTGAGTATTTTAATCAAAGTGGAGTTTACAAACATCAGGTGTCTGGAATACTACTTTTCAATCATGGGACCACTGACCATGAAGTCCTCTCCAAAAGAGGGAGTCCTTAACCCCAAGAATTTATAATCTGTTTTAACACAAGAGGCAGATATAAACCCTGAATTCAAAAAGATGAACTAACACGTTGTCTATATACTGCGTCCTGTAGGGGTTTACAAACTGCTTTTCATGAGGCCTTTTCATGTGACAGCAAAGAGTCTTTTTAATATGTTAACCATAATGAATATAATCTGTGTTCCAGATTAATTTTCTTTTGTAACCCCCAGCTCATTCTTCGTCCATTAATCAGCTTTCTATGAACCAAGATTTTGGAGGCCAGAGGCTCCAAACACGTAATGGAATTCACAATTTTGCAGAATTCATAAATAGCCACTGATACGAATCTGTTGAAGAATTCCCATTGCATCACTATGTATGTTCCTGCTGCATACATACCTTGCTATTAGAGCCTTTTGCTTTTTTATTTACTTGATTAAAATACTGTACTGGGTTTCTCTGGGATGGAGTTTTTCCCTTCGCTTATTCAACTACCTTTACCTCAAAGGAACAAAAAAAGAAAAAAGAAAAAAAGAAAAAAGAAAAGAAACAAAACAAACAAACACACAAAAAAAAAAACAACCTTCCCCTCCAACCTAAAAAAAAAAAAAATATCAAACCAAACAAAAAACAAGTGATGCAAAAGCAATTACTCACCACCAGCAGAATGATGCCCAGCTAGTCCCTGGGAAAAAACTGCTTTGGAAAAACTCCCCTCTGGTTTTACTTCTGAGCATGACAATATATAGCATGGAGTATCTCTTTGGTCAGTTGTGATCAGCTGTCCCAGCTGCTTCCCATCCCACCCTCTTGCCATGGCCTGCCCACCCACCCCTACATACTTGCTGGGAGTGAAGCGTGAGAAACAGAGATGGATTCAGTGCTGTGCAAGCACTGCCCAGCAACAGCTAAAACATTGGTGCGTTACCAATGCTGCTCTGTTCACCAGGCTAGAACACAGTACCAGACAGATTGCTGTGAAGAAAATTAAGTCCAGCCAAACCTAATACAAATACTAAAAAATTAATGCAATACCTGTGTCAGAAATTTGCAAAATTTATCTGACTGTGCTTTGTTATTACCGTTAAAATGTAAGTTTGAAGGCAAAGTGAAAAACAGTTTTGAAACCTTGAGACTTGCTTCTTAATAAACTTTTATGAGCAACAAATTCTGCATTCTGCTGAAACATCACTGAAGCAAATTGGGTAAGTGAAGAAGGATCAGGTAATTATAGAATTGTTTAGTTTGGAAAAGACCTTTAAGATCACCCAGTCCAACCATTAACCTAGCACTGCCAAGTCCACCACTAAACCATGTCCCTAAGTGCCACATCTACACATCTTTTAAATACCTCCAGGGATGGT
>JAVJGI010000040.1:46746246-46823229 GCA_035590275.1 Ibycter americanus
CCCCATCCCTCTGGGTGAGGGGGAGTGAGCAAGTGGCTGCGTGGTGCTGGGTTGCCAGCCAGGGTTAAACCACAAAACTCCCCCAAACTGTGCTAGCTTGTTCAGGGACCTGAGAGCAGACCTTACCAGTAAAAACTGAAGTAAAAAAAAACATTGAGTAACTTGACTTTTATGATATCCTTGATCACTAGGTCCCCTGCCCCACTAAGCAATAGGCCCACTGTGAAGAAAAGTACAAACTTAGGTCACTCAATAGGATGAGCCTTACTGTAGTTTCAGTGAGCTTTCCACGAACTCAGGGTGGGAAGGCACTGAAGCACGAAAGCTCAGCTAGTTATGCCAGCCTTGCCTGATAACAAACCTGTGGAAACCGGTTCTGAGCACGTAGCAGACAAAGGATGAAGAACAGCCCAGACCACTGTTTCTGATCACACAGCCACACAAAGGATCAGCCAACTATAGATAAGCTTAGGACTGTAATTGGGAGATAGCCCACCTGTATTTTCTATATAACCTGTGTGTTACTTATGATTAGGGTCCCTCAGAACTAGGCTGGGGCACTGCATGCGCATTGCAGTAAAGAATTTCCCTTTGTAATTCTATACTTAAGGGTGTCTGCATCTCCTTCCTTGGTCAGCAATAAAGAATCCTGCAACAGTTTTGGCACCCCAGAAGGGATTTCGCCGACTCACTTGAATCTACCAGCCGCTATGATCCCCTGCGAGTCAATGACCCACTGACAGCAAAAGGTGAGTTCACCTGGGGAACTTGAGTGCAGGGGGTAGTGGTTGGACGGATCTTTTTTTTTTTTACAGTGAGGAGGTGGGAGTTAATAATAATGGGGACCAGACACAGTATAGTGAAAGGGACACCTTTAGGTGAATTGCTAACCAATTGGTCGAAAATAGATGGAACCGAGGGGTTACCTAAGGAAAAGGCACCAGAAACTGCATCAGGATACCTGACCAATACACATTGACCACCCTTGGAATTGTAAGCCAACGGTGGCCTGAGGTGAGCAGTTTTGATTACGATAGGCTGTGTTTTTTGTGGCTTGAATTGGATGAAAAGTGTGCAGGGCAAATGCATTATTGGTATGTTTGGAATAATTATGTCTGGCAATGGAAACTTCCTCGTCCAAAAGGCAACCGATCTTGATGTGAAAGTGTGAGGAGGAAGGAGCCACAGAGACAAAATGTTATGAACTGACAGCAACCCCCATTCCCCATCACCCTGGGCTGCTTGGGGAGAGGAGAAGGTAGAAGAGCCGGGAGTGAATCTGAGCCTCAGAAGTGGGGGAGGTGTTTTTAGATTTGTTCTTATTTCTCATTATCCTGCTCTATTACAATTAATTGTCAGTAAATTAATATCCCCAAGTCAGGTCCATGACAGTAATTGGTAAGTAATCTCCTTGCCCTTAGCTCGACCCATGAGCTTTTCATCTTCTTTTCATTTTCTCCCCCTCCTGTTGAAGGAGAGAGCATGATAGAACAACTTGGTGGGCACCTTGCAGCCAGCTAAGGTCAACACACCACAGACATCCCTGGCAAATAACCAATACTCAGATACATGTCAATATTAACCTTTGGCCTATTAGCTTAAGTTACAGTTTCCAAAAAAATATTAAAACACTCTTCTACTGCGCTTAATTATTGTGCTAGAAATAACAAAGCTCAAAAAAAGGTTCCCGTCAAGTCTGAAGTGTATGGTTAAATTCAGATAATAGTCAGTGATAAAAGCAATATTTAAAAAAATCCTTCCAATTTTTGGGGTTTTTTTGGTGTTTGTTTTTTTTCTTTTTAATAAGCAAGTATGTGGGAGAGGAGAGTGAACCTTAAGGTTTGTGGTTTGGGTCTGTTGAGGTTTTTTTGGCGTTTTCAGTAAGTTGCATCACTTCAAAACAAGGAGCTAGATATATCAACAGCTCTAAGGGTGTACTCAGACTGAACATGAACCAGAACTTCTAGAAATAATTTTAACCACCATTTAACTGATATTTAACTGATTTTCTCCATCTAACCAAAACCTCAATTCATGAATGTGCCATCTTCATTTCACCTACAATACTAAGCAACAGGCATTACAGGACTTTTATTTCATGTCTGAGAAATATAGCAAAACACAGCTAGTGGCTTTAGTGCCTGACATTCAAGTTTGCACAGTACATTTACAGTGTTTGCTTAGTGTAGTTTTATGCATAGTTCTACGTGTACAAGTTTTCTCCTGTGTTGGAGAGGATAAGTTACCACTTGCCTAACAATCAGAGGAGATAAACTGCTCTGCTGAAGCTGCTCCTGGTTGCAGCAACCCTCCAATGAAGGACAAGAGTTTTCCATGTGGCTCAGAAAGTGTCCAATATTTTATCACCATCTGAAAAGTACTGTAAATAGATACTCCAACCTGCTGTGAGACCAACTTGCTAGTAAAAACCAACAGCACAATCTGATAACCACAGGAGGAGTGTCAAGAGGGTATTTGTAAAAAGATTATTTTTTTTTTAATGGACACACTTGGCTGTCTGAAGTGACCAAAGCCATCTCTGATGACACGGTGCATGCCCATCTACTTACGTTCTTTGTCTTTTAGATCACTTATCTCCAACCCTATCATGCACCTCAGTCATAGTATCACACCTGAATATTTCATAAAATCATAGAATCGTTTAGGTTGGAAAAGACCTTTGAGATCATCAAGTTCATCTGTTAACCTAGCACTGCCAACTCCACCACTAAACCATGTCCCTAAGTGCCACATCTACACATCTTTTAAATACCTCCAGTGATGGTGACTCAGCCACTTCTTTGGGCAGCCTGTCCCAATGCTTGACAACCCTTTCAGTGTTAACTTTCAAGTTGCCTCACTTAACTACTTTTAACTACAGCAGCATATGAGATGGCCAATTCACTGAACCTGAGTTATGATCCGCTAGCACTGAACTCTTAACTGATGAGAAATAATTGCACAAAGAATTGCAAAGGAACTAGGATCCAGTACAAAGTTCTGTAATAAATAAAGACCAACCTCTGGAATCAGAGGACATTTCAGCCCTAGTAAAGTGTTTAAAATTTGGTTAATCAGTTTTTAATTCAGAACTATGGTAATATGACTTTTACAGTAGTGCTTCTAACAGTAGAAGCACGACTTTGGGATTATTATAGTAATTTAGAAATAGGCCATAGTCATATGTCATCATAGTGTCATGATAATTACTGGGTTTATTGTATTCTTCATCATGACTGAAAACAAGTTATTCTGAAAGAAAAACAAAATCCATACACCAAAAACAAAGAAAAAGGCAAATATCTTATGTTTACCTGAATGAAAACTTAACTACACTTGTCTTTCAGTGACTGAAAGAACAGATTTATATAGCAAAGTAGTTGCTTTGGTATAATACATATTTTTGAGAACTTGGCTATATAACTTTCTGTAACTGCAGTTACCTAGCTCCTGAGTTGTAACTCTGTAAACTTGAGCTCCTTCCAGCTATCTAAATAGATAGCTATCTAAAGCATACCTTTTTTCACAACAGAGAGATGAAAATTTTTAGAAAATGCACATGTATTCAAGAAGCATAAGGAATGTCAGGCTGGTCTGTACGCTTAGCAGAAGAATTCCATACTTGGGCTATTGCTACCCAAAGCAGCTACTGCAACCTCAAACTACTACCTCTTGAAAAGAATTATAATGCACAAACAATTCACAGGCTTGGAGTGTTTTTTGCCTCATAATTTACTGGCTCTTCTTACAAACGGAAATCAGTGACATTGATTTGCTACAGGCTAAAAATATTCCAGTCTGAAAAGAGGATTTGATGGTTACCCTGCATTAGTCATGGGAGTTTACACACTTCATGACACCATGCTGTAAATCTATTGTGACAAAAATTCATGCTGATAGGCCTGCATGAGAATGATGAAGTCACAATCCTTCACACAGTTTCGTAAAAATAACTTTATTTTTTATTTACTTATCCTAAATTTAAAGAAAAAAGAATTATCTTGTCTCAGAACATCATACAAATGAATGACGCTTTTGAAATGATCCATCAGAGAAATTAATCTCCAGAGCAGAAGCTTGGACAATAAAGCTGATGCATTTTTATTACACCTTCTTGTATCATCATTTCCAATGTAAACAAAATGGAAATGAGATCAGATTTTATTTGTATCTTATTTTCTCTTGTAATTAAAAGATATTAAAAAACTAATTCCAGACATACAGGAAAGGAACATAGAGGGTGTGGAAACCATTTCTCAGAAATATAATTTGTTAATACCAACTACAAAAATGTTCTCAATGTCACAGTGTTTGTGTCATGGAAGCTAATGATATCTCTCCTCTTGTTTTCACTGCACACAGAGGGATGTTTTCACCACTGAAATTTAAACATGATTTGGGAAACACAAGGACCAAGCAAAGAAGAAATCCCCAGTAACAAGTCATTTGGGAAATCCCATAAGATTCTTGCATGCTCACTAGTTGACATATAATACAGCACAAGTCTGTATTTCCAGCAGGGCTGCTGACTTTGGCTTGTTTTTGCAACTGGTAACAGAAGAGTAAAAAGGGGTTCAAAAAAACCCTAGTTTTTGGCTTGAGGTTTTTAGTGTCTTCTGCTTCACCTCCTTCATCCCTAGACTTTGTGGTCTTCTAGCTATATACATATAATTTCCCTTCTGTTTTGGGCAGCACATTTGATGAGTCTTGAGTCTATAATGTGGTGCCTTGCAGGCATTTTAGCTGACTTGTCTTTGACACTCACTCTAACAACTCCGCTTTTAAGTATAAGCTGAGACCTGCCATCATCCTTGTACAGTGAAAAGAGTTTCTTGAGAAACAAAGAGCTCACATCGCAACAGGAGAAGCCCCAACTCCTGTGGAACAGTTTTCAGTTTAATTAATCCTAAATCAATTATTATTTATGAAAACAACAACCAAAACACAGCTACTGGTTAGCAGACTTGTCAGCCTAAGGGTTAATCTGTTCTGAGTTTGATGCTAAGCGTACTGCTGGATTGTATACTCAAGATAAATGTCACCCTTTTTGAATGTTAACTGGAAGTAAAAAAGCAAATGAGTATTTAATGAATATCAGTTTAAAAATTAAGGCTCACCTCTACATGTCAAAACTCAGTTACCTCTAAGGTATTCTAAGTGAAAATATCTTACTAAAAATGAGCATTTTCTTTGAAGGGCAGAGTAACTTTGATATTTCTTTTCATTTTATATAAGTAGAGTCCATATTTATGAATGTCAGAAATACTTCTTACAAAGTGCTATAGACTCTGTGTAACCAATTTCACAGCAGATATTGCTTCTATAAATTCTATAAAAAGATCCTTTGTATCCAACCCAAAAAACATCCAGCTTCCTTGAAAACAGGTTTGATGGCTTGTGTATTGTTGCCATGGGTTTCAAATACAGCATATCTCATCAGCTGTGGACAACCCACAACACTTTGGGAAGGCTTTCTGACACAATGATACAACATGAAGTCTGATAGATTAGGAATAGAAAGTGGGTGTTTTGAGCTAAGAATGGAAACAATGTTGCCAGAAACAATTACCAGTAGTTAATAATAATCCACTCCTATGCTTTAAATTTAACCAGGATACTTTGGTTCAACTGAATGTATTTAAAATCTTTCACGATACTTCACATTATGCCTTATGAACAAGTATGCCATATTTGATGTTTTGTCCACATTGTCAGACTTTTCATCTGCACTTTGAAATGACAGTCTGAGGATCAAGCTCAAAACCAAATCAGCAGCCCACCTGAATATTTTGCTACATGAATGCCTTTGGGACTACCTCTAGCTGACTAAGCATGTCTCCCATAGTGGAACCTCTAATATAATCTTGGTTTTAAAGCTTACTCAGGGTAATGTATTTTTCCACTATGTGAATGTGTCTCAATGTGCTTTGTGGAGCTCAATAGTTTCCATTTATCCCGTCTGCTTTTCATGGCAATGAAACACGGTTCAGGCTGTGTGGACAGGGTCCTTGGGTAGATTCAAATAAGAGAGAGGCAGGAAGCACACATGATCATCCCCACTCCTTAAGACATGTATCATTCCCTGTTGTGGTTAATTCCTTAGCCACACCTTCTTTGGTTATTAGGATGCAGAGTATTCCTGTAAAGTTTTTGAGTTGGGGAAATCATTGCCTTAGACCATTTATGCAACTTCTGTAGCTAAAGGAGAAAGTGGTTGTTTATTCTAGCTAAACACATCTGGTAGACTATCATTTCAGAAGCATGACCAGGACACTGTTTATCTATTCCTACCTACCAAAACATAGGGATAAAGCTAGCATGCCAAAACATTACTCTTTCCCTCAGTAAATCCTAAAGCAGAAAACGTAACTGTAAGAGAGCGTATATGAGAAATAATCTATTACTTTCAGTGAGCTTTGGATTGGGCTCTGTATTATATCAACCTCTTAATTTGACAAATGGTTAGTTAATTTAGAAAAAAAAAAAGTAATGTGAAGTTATTCAACAGTTACATACTGATTGTTGCCTTATCAATAAACCACATTCCAATTCCCTTTTAAAAAAATGAGTGGTAATGTGGTTTATGTTGCATGTATGCATGCATACGTGAATAGTCTAGAAAAGCTCTTCATTGTCTTTCCTGCAAACATGCGTGGAGGGCAGACATAACAGCTGCATCACAACTAGTTTGTAAACTGTTGCTTACTTGAGGGTAAAAAAGTTGAAGGTCTTTGAGATGCTGGCTTCCGGGCTTTTGCTGGTTGGAGTTGAGATTCTCCAATGTCTTTCCTCTCTTGACAGGGTGCTGCAGATGTTCCCATAGGCTCTTCCCGGCCAACTAAAACAATGAAATGTAAATTCTGTTGTTAGCTACAAATCATTTGCTTTTTCTTGCTTGGAAGCTTCCCATACATTCAGTGACAAACACTAATAACAAGTCTCACAATTGTTCCACACTGTGGACACCAAAATCTTTTTCTCTATGTATCACACAGCCACTAGCAACAGACTTCTATTGTTATCAGCATGCCACAGAAAGTGGGAAAAAGTCTGACAGACCAACAAAACTCCATTTACTGCTTTGAAAATCCAAAGTAACAATTTAACATTGATGCATGAATAAAATAACTTGTTAAAATGTACTTTTCCCCAAAATAAGCTTCTCTACCCTCCTGGTGTTTCCTTTCTTAAGAGTGGGAATGTTGAAAGGAAAACTGATAGGGGTCATTTCTGATAATATGAAGTGGCAAACAGACAATCTCGTTTGCTCTCATAGAAAATATTAGCTCTTATCTTCCTTTTACTGAGTAACAAGGATTCAGGAAGGAACTGAAGGTTGTAACAAAGCAACATTTAGCTTTATTTTAACTGCATCAGTAAACCCTGCTTTGTTGAGAATTTCCATTGAAAATGCTGCTTTTCCAAAAAGTACCAAAGGAAAATACTTTCACCGTTTCTACAAGGACAGAGTGACCAAAATATTCTTGTCACCTTGTAGCAAGTAGGGACTGAATGGTAGGGATGCCATTACAGTGACTTTCGTAATGCTTCTGCATGTCTCAGTCACAATATACGTAGAACAATTAATCGTAAGACCAGTTGTATGTTTTGGTACTTTCTCTTTGATGGTCAAAGCATCCAAGATGAGCTTGTTCTGCTTGTGTCTGGCAAAAATCTGACCAAATTCTCAATTTCACACTGATGTCCAGTTTAGCATTTTTATGAGATGTTTTGTTTCTTTATCTCCGTAACTCTGTCCACCAGATAAGAACACAAGTCATTCCACTGTTTTCTGCAGTTATAATCCAAGTCAGCTGGCTATGTTTGGTAACCAATTGTTCACCAAATTAAAAACCTCATTCTCCTGAAGAAGAGACAAGCAGACAGTTCAGTGACCACGATCCAGAGTGTGCTGAGAGCTAATTTCTGACTCCTGGCTAGTTGACTAGAACAGGTCAGCTCCCTAATGAGGAAGCTTTTTGACTGCAATAGCTCTCAAATCAGACTACGGGACAGAAGCATCATATAGTGAATATACTAGTGGGGGGAAGGTACAATGTATTTCACACCGTTAACAAAGAAACTGAACACTGCCAAGTAGGTCCTCTCTAAAGTTGACTACTTTCCCTATAAAATCAGGAAAAACTATGGTATAGCTGGCAGCAAGACAACATTGAATCATCGCTGTGTGCAGTTGTAGGAGCGGATGATTTGACCCAGGGTGCCTGGAAGAGGGGCTCAAACAGGGCTTTGACAAGATGCTTAAGGCTTTTGTTGTGTCAGTGCAGAGGGAATGGCCGAGCTGAATCCTAGCCTGGTTTCCACTCCTTTGCTTGAGATGGCTGTAGGGCCTGGCCAGGCACATGGTGTGATGGGGCCAGGGCCCTGTGGGGATGAGGCAGGTCCCTGCCTGTGCCCCCAGCCCTGCATGTGCCTTGGGCTGGGTGAAGGTGCTGGTATAGTGTGTAAGTGCGTGCTCAGGGACAGTTTGTGTCTTGTGGTGGAGCCAACTTAATAGAGCTAGATTTCTGAAATGGTAAATTTCTCCTAAAAGCATTACAAGCACCTTGAGGTGTGAGTCCAGCCCCACCACTTTGTGCTCTGTGTGGGAGCTTGTCTTGATTTAATATCATAAAGAGGAACTGGACCGGGTCCTAACGTATCTTTGGCACTAAGTGAAGTATTTGTTAAGTGTTGGTCCATGCTGACCATGGTTCTGAGCTCTTAGTGGTGAGGACATGACAGATGAGATGCAACAATGAGGCTGGGGAGCTGATGGACAATGGCTTACACAGTGAAATCCAAACACGCGTGGATATTTATTGTTGAGCTGAGCAACAGAACGGGAATCACTAATACTAATAACTTGCATATTGTAGCCAGAGTAAGGAAGCATTAGAACAGCCTGCCCAGGGAAGTGGTTGAGTCACTATCCCTGGAAGCATTTAAAAGATATGTAGATGTGGCGGTTAAGGACATGGTTTAGTGGTGGACTTGGCAGCGCTAGGTTAATGGTTGGACTCTATGATCTTAATGGTCTTTTCCAACCTAAGTGGTTCTCAGATTCTCTGTTTCATTTCCCAGGCTTCCATAATCTGTGGCCAGAATAGGGAATCAGCTCCGGAAGTCAACTTCATCCCTATCTTTTCATCTGCTTTGATTCTCATTTTCAGAAGTATATTAGTAAAAAAATTAGATTTCTTCTGCATCATTTAAAGGAAAATTAACCAAGTACATGGGGGAAATTAAGTGTGCATACAATAAACTTTTCACGTTCAAAATTACTGAAACAACAAGGGAAATGGTGTAAATTTAGCTTTTACACTTTTGCTTTGAATTTTGTAAGTTAGAAATACTAATCACAAAAGCAAACTGTAGAATATTAAGAAATCACATACATTTGATGACCTGTGGGTAGAAAAAAATGTTTCTTTCTCCAGTGTTAATGACTGGCTTAGTCTGGCCATCCGGCAGCAGACCAACATACATCCCTTTGTTTCGCACTGATTCTAGGCTTATAGATCCAGTTTCCAAATTCTTCTCAACCTTAAAGTGACAGTATTCATCACCTGTGCCCTAAGAAATTGAAAACAGAAACATGAATTCAACAATTGAATTGATGTGGCTTGGCAAGTTGGATGTTTCTGAAGACTGAAATATTACTACCTTCCAATAAAATTTCAGATTAACTTTAGGTTCTTCACAACATGTTACATTATTACACACATACACAGACATTATCCCTGTTTATTTCTTTGTGATCAGAAAGACTGATCACATAATTAAAATGAAAGGCCACATATGAAAGCATTCTGACTTATGTTAGGCTTTAGCCAAAATCGAGGATATATGCAAAGGAGTTTCCCTCTTAAACAAATTTCAGAGAGTTATGGAATGTGAAAATATCTATTTCAGAAAACAGAGGATATTTATATACAAATTTGTACACAGCGCAGATTTGCTAATGCTACACGATATAACATCTATTAAATATTTTGTTCTTTTCATGAACTGCAACCCCTAACATTTTTGCTCTATTTCATAGCACTTACAAGAACAATTTCAAAGCCTTTACTCAATGAGAACCTCAGCAGACTTCTACAAGGACCACACCCTTTCACAGCAGTAAGTTAGCATGTTTCTCAATTTCAAAGCACGCAGAACCATGAACGCAAATGTAGCGGTCATAGTAACATGGGCTGAGACATCACAGCTCAGCTAGTTTTCAGAATATCACAACTTCCTTCCAGCTAATAACAAGAAACAGACTATAAAAATCCCAGTTTAACGTGTCTCAGAGAGAAGAGCACTGACTTTCACATATTACACTTTTAACCTCAAAATACACTAAATGCTAGAGAGAAACATACAAACTGTGCATGAAACACTCCTTTTTATCCAGACCTCCTGGTCCATTGGTGAGGGCACTGCTGAAAAAGATACTCACAAGGCCTATATTCAAAACATGGATCGAATATTTCAATCTCTGAAATGTATTGGAGTCAATGGCAAAACTCTTACGGACCTCACATCCGAGTACTTACACAGCTCTATTTCATAGTCACTTCGGTTAAACTCCCAAATAAGAATTATGCAAAAATAATTCTCACATAAATGTGAGAATTTTAACTTCGACAAAGGGAATCACATTGCAAAAGTCAGTGCAGTATGCAGCTGCTTACATCTTAATTATTCTTTAGTGGGTTTTATCATCAGTTTATTTAGATTCAATATCTCTTCAAACCCCTGAACATGTTTGTGTTCTGCCACATTCAAAAAAATTGTATCAGTTCATATCAGCAAACAGACATAGGATTAGCAAACATTGAGTCTAATGAGTAAATACTAATGTCTCATTCTCTTTTTTGCTCTCAAATGTAAATCTGCAATAGTTACACTCCTAGCAGGTGGAGAATATTATAGGTCCCAAAATGAGAATATTTCAACCATCTTCAAACCTAATTTTATTACTAAATATACAGGCTACTGATGAGATATTTCAAGAATAAACTCTATGTGGTTGCCTGATGAAAAAAAAAACCTCAGGTTCTTCGTTTCAGACAAAACAGAATAATTTGTAAAAGCTAGGATGCCAACATCACATCCACATCTTCCAAACTCACACTAGTATAATGGTGATTGTTTAATAAAAATTAAATTAGCACAAATGAGTCTTAACAGACAGTCATCAGCTATCTAGCAACACATAAATTTTAACTACATCTACGTTCTCAGTAATTTAAAAATATGATCAGATCTTTACAGTCAAGTGCCAAATAGATGTGACAGCTTCTCTTGCTAGATTTTCCTGTCTTTCCTTCAGAAAATTAAGGAAAAGATCTGAAAAAAAATTTAAATCTGAACAATTTTTATCCCATTTTATCCAAGCAAGTAGAAAAAGATTCTCTCCTATCACTGACAGTTTAGTCAAATCATCTGCAGCAGGAAATGCAAACAAGAACTGCTTACTGTTCCATTACACTGGTCATCTTTGATCTTCAGGTACATTCTTGGGTTTCTCACACTTTCAAACATGCAGAGTCCAGAGCCAATTTTATGCACCTTCCAGTAGGATTCCTGCTGCTGCTGACCTGCTCCACTGCAGCTCCCGTCAGGTCTAAGGGACAGAGCCTGGCAGAGACTTGTGTTGAGCAGAATGATGGCACCATGGTGAAACACACCCTTGAGATCAGAGACAAGAACTCCTTTGTGAACAGCAAGCTTCTGTCCATATCAAACTTTGATACTGATATTGTTTATATTGGTTTATTTTAAGCACTTATTCATGCATATCAATGTATAAAACATAAAAGAGTGAGCCCCAAGTAATTCAAGTATACCTCCAGTCTTTGAATATTTGCTGCTTTCTGTGTAGACACTAACTTGAAGAGGGAAAATTCTTCCCTGCTCCACAGCTTCCCTGCTTTTTATTGTTCATCAGGGCAGCACAACATTCAGTGCCCAAGGAGTGCGGCAGATTTAGGAACTTTTTTCAACTTGAGTAATTTCTTGTGCAGCTATCCTGTATGTACCTACCTTCCTACTTTTTGAAGGTTTACTAAAAAGTTTAGAGACACAACTTTTGTGTGTTACAACTAACCCTGTTTGCATATACCAGCTGCAGTATAGGCACTGTTAGCCCCAGAAGAGCAGCCAAGTGCCACCTACCTGTTTAGCAGTGGTTTAGCTCCACCTGGTGAAAGAGGATCACTCATTTAGCTTGCACTACTCTGACATTTGATTAGGTACAATCCGCTTTATAACACTAAATTTTAGAAGAGTCTTCTTAACTTCCCTCTGCCCATCTTACCTTGACATGCACAACAAATTCTTGGGAAAATCCAGCATATCCTGTTGTTTCATCAGCTACTTCACCTTGAAGATTGAAAGTAACAGTGTGACCTGGGTTCCTGGCCGACTCAAGAATGGCACAACCATTAGGTTGAAGGTGAACGCAGAGCTCACAGCATGTCTTGTCTTTGCTCTAGCATAATCAAAGTAGGAATAATAAATTATATGAACTATATGGCAAAATCCAAAACAGAAAGCATCACAACTTAGTTTCTGTATTGTTCAGGTTCCCACAATACTACTGGTCTGGTATGAAAACGTCTATGTTTTTCAGATTTGCAGTCCTAATACTTCAGTCCCAAAATTGTGGACTCTGGAATTTCAAAGCACAGAAACAGTTCATCTTAAGATGACACAGATCTAAGGATAACATAAAAGATACCTGGGTGCCTCAATTGCAAAGAGAGTTAAGAGTCACAGCCTACACAGACGGTAAAGAAGTATAAAATTGACACAGACGGGAAACAAGCTAACAGTAACTCTCTGCCCACAGCCCTCCTCCTCTTGCCTCTGTGTTTGTCCTCATTTGTTTATACTGTTCTCACAGAAAATACTTAGAAGTTTTATGCAAAAAAGCAACGTGCAATCCATGCTTGCCTGTTCAGGTTTGCAGACTCTGTGATCCATTGTATAAAAGACACAATATACTCAATATATATTGAAATATTTAAACAACTCCATCATCTTCTCATATTTAAATAAAACTAGGATTTTAATAAATATAAAATGTCACTAATCAGCCCAATAATTTAAAAGACTTTTGGCTTACATGAGACTGCAAGGAATCAATATTTCTAGGGAAAATTTTCATTTCCAAGGCACTACCTTCTGAAGAAAAATCTTCGTACTCAAAAAAACTGTCTATCAGATTCAATGTACTTTTAAAAGTAAAGGAAAAAATGTATGCATTTTAGAAGTGGTTGTAAAACCAGTGAGCCAGCGTGTCCTCAAAGCGTAATTAACTATGTATGGTAAGGTCAGTTGCAATTTTTGTATCACATTTTTGGTTCACATTTACCTACATTCATTCCAAGGACATCAAAGTTTTAAATGACAACATTTTTCACATCCCCTGGGAAAAGGAACATCTTGTGCAACTAAAAATAAGAAAATTGAGATCCAGATTTTCCATAGGTTGCTCAAAACCATAAAGCATGTCAGTAACAAAGAAAAGAGAAAGTTCAGATTTGAAGTGCCCAGTTAATAACCTCTCTGTAGCAAGATATACAGCAATGTGACAGACTGTAAGGAGTTCTCTTTATCAGAATTATACTAATGAACATGGACACTAGAAAGTCCTGCAAGGAGATCTGACAGTTTGCCTGGCAGCCTGAAACTATCACCACTGAGAAACTTAACTCTGCTGAGAATACTCTATTCCCACCAATGCCAATACAGATCACGTAGAAGAGGAATGGGACCAGCTTTGACTAGAAATTGTTCACTGGATAAATAAGGGGAAGAATTCAAAAAAAGTAAAAGGGAAACAGCTTCTTCCCTCATCAGTAGAAGAGCTTCATCAGAAAGAACTAACTTCTAAAACTCCATTCACCTACTTGTATACTGCAAGTCCTGAGAAAGACAGACAATAGTAAGACTTTGAAGATGGGATGAAACAAATCAAAATGGATCCAAAAAAAATCTGGAATGTATCAGTTGGCTTATGACAGGCATGTTACTTAGAAACAGACACAAAGGAAAAATGGGCATTTAAAATCAATCCTTTGAATTTATACTTCTCCAAAAAAGAAGATATTAGGGCATTCCAGGTACCTTGTCAGCATGTGGCAAACTGATATAAATTACAGCTTGGAATGACCTGGTATTCCTGCATCAAATCATTTAGTCTATTAAAAAGTCCTACCAAAGACTAAAAAGTAAACTGTGAGAAAACAAAGCCCTACATCTAAAATCAACAATTCATCAGCAATTTCTTAGGTTCAGTTATGAATTCTTAACTCCTTATCTGACTAGAAGCACAATTATTTATTAGACAGATTAAGAACAGCATTATTTTTAATCAGACAATGACATGTAATTATGAAGCAGAAATCAGTAAAAGCATTTCCTACCTTTCCAATTACATAGCCATTGACAAGAGCAAGAGCAAGACATGGCATCTGATTACTGGTGAATATACATATATTTCCTCTTTTGACATTTACATCAAAAAGACCTAGGAGTTAAATGAAAAAAAACCCCAATGTTAGAAGTATGAAAGTATATTAATTCATATTTGCATTTAATTACAGTCGATGATTTATCATTTTCAAGGGAAAAGAATGAATTAAGTGTTTAACTCAACAGTTTGACCTCTTTGATCAATGAATCCTCTCATTCCTTCAGGAAAGAGCACCTAGAGATTACTGTCTGTTGCACTGCCTTCAGGAGAAAAATCCTGAGAGCTAATGATAAAGAACACATTTCTTTCTATCAGCATATATGTTTAAAAAAAATCCATAAAAAGAAGCTGAGGACTCCATCATAATGAACTGGGCTATAGCAAAGAATTCACATGATAAATAACAGATGATGTAGGGAACATAAAGCTCTCAGGTAGGAAAAGAGAATTCATTTTCTCTGTATCCATATTAGAATTTGTAAAGCAAATCTTGCAGCATAGCTCATGGCTTCTAAAATTTTAAATCTGACTTATTTTCCAAACAATTACTTCTTATAGATAGAAAATACTGATGAAAGCTAAAGTGGTGCCTTTTTTATTGTTCCCAGCAGCCACAGCTGATTTTAAACAACTGTTTAACAACCAATACATTACACAGCTGTCTCTGGAGGACTCCTGTGGTGGCCATAACATAAGATTTTCAGGGTATCACTGGAGCCATGAGAATTATACAGCCAAGGATCATTGTGCCCATCAGGATGATGCAACAAATCATAAAATACAGACAGGACTTCCAGTCCTTGGGGCAAGATAGGGAGCACAAACTGTTACGATGAGTCTCTGCTTTCAGATAGAGATAAAGCTTCCTAAGAAATTAAGAAACCCTAGACCAAATCATCATCCGATACAATTTGCCATCAGCACTTTGAGGGCCTTTGAATTATATTGCTTTAGATCTGCTGAAGACAAATAAACAGTGGTACTAGTATCTGAAATGCAGAGTTTTCTGCTAGGAAAGATGGACAATTTACATCAGAGGACTTCATTACAAAGCACACACAAGGAAGCAGGGTTCCTAAACAAACATTTAAACAGTGTTCCCAAATCAGTGCTTGTGGACTTCTGTTGCACATGACTACTCCAGATGCTTTGTAAATTACTGCACATATAAGTAAAACAAATGAATCTGAAAGAAGTTAAGGGAGAAAGATGCTGTCCTGAAGGCAGAAGAGTTGCATGATAGGTGTCTGCATTCATTCTGTACTTGTGTTCCTTTTGTACTCTGAACTATAAAAAAGGAATACATGGTTATTCCTGTGTCACTCTGTTCCTATGATATCAGGGCAACTTTATCATATTATTCAGAAAAATCAAGCTCTTTTTGATTACCAGTTTAATTACCAAGTATTACCAAATCCTTGGGAAGTTACAGATCACTACTCATTTTTCTGACTGCCAATCCAAATTAACAGTCAGTTTATACCAGTTTTTGTTTGATCTTTCTTTCTAATATATTTAATTATATTTATCACCTTTAACTACTGATATTTAGTAGTTATGCATCAGATTTGATACTTGCACAATTATACATATTATTCATTTAAATTGTGGAGATAATACTTATATAAATTTTACATGTAGCATGTAAAAATGTACCAAAAAGGTACAGAATGCAATAAAAACATCATGTTTATGTCTGAAAAATACCATTAGAAATGCATTAATTTATAGAAAGGAAAGCGCATCTAGATTAAAATCAGGAAATAACCTGCAGTGTGAACTTGAATTCTGCCTTTTAGAACATTATAAACCATGTGTGTGTCTAGATGACCTGATTGGTCTAAATCAAATCAGATACATCAACTGAACACACAGCATTAATGAGCAGCAAAGGTGTGTTTACTGCATCAATACAGGTTAGAGACCAAATTCCTACAAGCAGATAGTTTAGTCTGTCACCAAGTAATTCACAGTTTGTGATCCTAAATGGATCTCCTTGGAGCAGGGACACTACCACTCTGGGCAACTGCTCTCAGGTATTCAAGACTCATGCAAATCCTAAACCTGTAGGTAGGAGATTTGAGTCATTCAATATTTGAGTCACCAAATACTTTGAACTACAGCACCAAAACTGCTAACAAATAAGGAGAGCTTCTGTAAAAGAGTAACACCCACTTTCGATGTTTGTAATATTACTGATCTCGCGGATCGTACATTTGAGTTTTCTGGTGCAGATTTTCTGAGGTGCTTTCATAGGCTATGCTAAGGATTATCAATTGCACTGCTTTCCATGCACTCTTTGGTGCGTCCTGAAAGATTCTGTTCTATCACTTCCAAAAAGATATGTGTAACATCCCCGGGAAGATGTCAGAAACACTGAGCAGTTCCATCACTACAAAGATAACAAAAATGTGTGCTTAATATGATATATATTACAGTTAAGAGTTACTAACACATTACGATGGAAGGTGATAAAGAGAAGGAACTGGAAGAGTGCCACTAAAATCAATGACAAGGATGGAACAAAATGAATTTATATACACATACACAGATATATACATATATACTCCCTATTAATGAACTGTACTGGTAAATTTGAACTTGTTAGTTTAGATGGATCTAGTTATAAAAGACTGTAGCTGTCCTTGCCATGGCAGTTCCATGGAAGCACTAAACTGCAGATGACGAGTTTCTGTTTGGTAAAGGAAAGCCAGTGACAAGATACCATATGAGATATATTTTATTTTTTTGTGCCTTATATGTAAACCAAGCATATAATTTCTGCGTTCTTATAGCCATTGACACATGTAAATATTTTAAGCAAGAAAAAAGTTTATTATAATTATCTGCTCTTATTCATTACAGGAACCACTATATAAGATCACAATGAACTATAAAGTCCCCCTCCTTGTATCTTTTATACATACATTCACATGAAAAATACTTTACCATATTTGTTTTTCTTGTCACCAAGAGCATCAACTCTGCTATCTGGACTGAGGCAAATGAAGCCACGGGTGAGCCTGTTGTAAAACTGAAGTGTATTGCCTTTCTGAAATTTCCACTTTTCGGCAGCCCACTGGTTTTGTAAACAACAAGCAGAAAAGACTTATGACAAGGTGATACACAGGACTTTGACATACATGAGAACAGCTGACCTGATTTCACTCAAAGCATAATTTGAATGGTTTAAATGAAAATAAAAAGGTACATTCTTACAGTTTCTTGTCTCTTGAGTTCCAGCTCTTGTCCTGTACAGATAAAAACCATGTAATTAATTTGCAGAGCACCTCCATTCCATTTGGTGCAGTTGCAGTGAGGCTGGGTACTCCTCCCCACCAATTTTTACTTACTTCCTGGAAACGTGCTGGCATCTGTCACAGTCAGTTCTCTAGCAATATTGCCATCATCCTGCCCCTGGTCCAGCCACCTAAAAACCAAAACACATTTCAGTAATATAACCTTGATTGGCAACTACCACAATACTGTATACATGGCACTTGCACACTGATACTTCCTGTTCTATTTATTAAAGTCTCAAGGCTGACAAACAGCAATACAAAAGTCCAGCTTTGGTGAACTGTGGCAAAAAATGGTTATGTTTGTTTGTTCTTGATGAACTTATAAATAACTGTTTTCCCGGACTGAGGTACAAGAGCCTAAGCCAATTACTACAAATCAGAGAACTCATACTGATCCCAGATCAACAACAAAAGGTGCAGCAGCCATGATGTTTGTTCTGCCGGCCTGCAAGAAGGCCACAGCAGGATGCAAATTGTTCCACACCCCGAAAATCCCCATACAGGGAGGAAGATCCAACACTAGCAACACTTTTACCATGTTTGAACTATACTTTTACAATGCCTTTGTACTTGCTTCACATCTACTTACTTAAGTCTAACTCCATTTGAGTCAGAGGGATTAACACACTGAGAGAGCAAGATCAGCAAGCACAGCGTCAGGCTCTAACAATAACTAGCACATATCCTGTATTTTTCTGCCTGAAATGGATTTGAACTCTCCCTAAATTATGCATGAAGCTAGCATTATAGATCTCTTCATAGCAGTTCATCTCATCTAGAATACAGAATCAAAATTAGGTCAGGCAAAGATGAGGTGCTGTATCTGATAGGCAGAAAGCTGTTACTCACACATAAATCAGTTTCAGTGTGCATATTGCTCACTCCGAGCTGTCTCGGGCAGTTATTTATTCACTCAGAGAAGTGAGAGGAGGAAATAGAATTGGGGTGCCACTGGCAAGCTGCAGCTCGATCCATACGTGACTGGACTTTACCATTCCTGATAATTGCACTGATCTTTATCAATTACAATTTTTCCATAAGGTGTTGAGAATTAATCAGGCATAGATAAAATTAGAAATGAGCTATAGAACAGAAGATTCAGAGCAGCAGCATCTGCAGGAGAAAAGGCAGGGAAGTTAGAATGGCTTCAAATTACAATGCAGCTCAGTGACAGGCTGCAAGGCAAATGAGAAAAAGAGATGTGGTCAGGTAGCTGCATTTGTGATAGCCATTTCACAAGATCTTAAAGTCTGATATTGAGCTTGTTGAACCCCAGGTTAATCTCCATACTAACTTCAGCAAAGTGGGATCAGTCTGCTAGAGAGACAGCAACCCACTCTTCTGAAAAGCCTTGCATCGAATGACATGGTAGGTGTAGAATGGATGGACCTGCGGGTGTCAGATCCAAGGTGCTGGATATGGGGAATGTGTCAAGAAAGTACAGCTTGAATAGTTCACAAGGCACAAGAATGGAAAGCTCCCAGGCAGAACTCTTTATTGCTTTTTCATTAGCTCAAACACACCAGACCTTTGGGGCAGGAACAACTCAGCTGTAAAAAGGATCAGACCATTTCAGCTCACTTTTTAGGAAACACGTATTTCCCTTGACAGGGCATTTCAGAAGAAAAAATATGAGTAATTACAAATTTATTAAAAATCTAACCCAAATGAAACACCACCAACCTGTGACAAAGAAAAGTATAATCCAAATCTGTTGTAGGATCCTTGATTACAACTTTGTCCAGAAACCAGCCATTTCCTTAGAACAAATAATAAAAAAATCAACAAAAAAAAAAAAAAAAAGAGTTAGTTCATGAGAAGCCAATTTAGTGAAATCTGACTTCTTTTGGCTTTCTCTTTTCTACTGGAACTGCACACTCTGCAGCTCCACTGGCAGGTTCCTAGAGTCACAGCTGCCCTGATGGCTGGAGAGAAGACAGTACCTTTTCTAGGTGCTGTAGAGTTTGCTTATGGGCCAGCAAGCTGCTAGATCCTTCCCTGGCTGTCAAGATCCTGACTGCTACACACCACTCCCTACATTTAACATAGTCATTGTATAAGACTGGCTAGTTTTGCCAATCAAAATATCAACAAGGTTAGATAGCAGCTTATCATGGCTCAAAGTAAATTGCTATGGTTTACGATATTTAAGCTCGAGAGTTCTAAAAACAGGTCTTGTGACTACAAGTAATTTTGGTTTCACCATTAATTGGGTGTCTAATGACAAGATAGTGTAGCCAAAATCTCCAACTGCATCTTTACAGTGTAACTGATAATGCAAATCAACCTAAAATTATAATAGCCCATTTGATCTATAACAGAGACTGCACAAAACACATTCAATGTCTTATGCAGACGCTCCCCCTCTTCACAGTTTTTCCACAGGAATTAGTCAAAAATGACAGAACAGCAGCAGACTGTGTCCTTAACATAGTGGTTGAGAATACAGTGAAAGTGAACACAAAATATTTGAAATCTGTGATGATACAATAAGGTAGCCATGTCACTTGAACAGTTGGCTTAGAAGCCTTTGTCTTCCACTTCTAAAATGTTTTCATACATTTAGTTTTAGAAATACATATTGTATTTTGAAGAAAATATTCATAACTTTGCAGGCAGTATTCAGTGACTATATACAGAGATTTCTGACCTGATCCAAGACCGTTGTGTCCTATAACAATCTTGTACAAATGTCCAAGGTGCACAGCTTCAACAGCAAAGATGTCAGTCTGTAATCAATAAAAAAAATTCCAGTAAAATCTAAAAAGTACAGCATTCTTCAGCCACGAAATCCCAAAGACCCATAAACCCACAGAACTCTTCTGTGAGGGTCATCCTTTGAAATATCAGCTAATGATAAAGTGAGAACAAACCAAGAAGGACATGTTTCCTAAAATAAAATAAGCAAGCAAGCCTGATCACTTTGCTGAGAGTAGTTCCATTCAAATGGGACCAGAGTCAGAAAAGAGAAACCTGCTGAAATAAATCACAGCAGATTTCAACATTAGAAATGCAAATATAAAATGCAAAGTTTCATTTCCTCTTCACTTATTAAATCAAAATTTTAGAAGAATTAAAAACAAAAGTACACAGCTTACCTATTTTATATATTAAAATTCTGACTTCCAAAAGCACTGGTATAGCTTTAGAAAGTATTTTTGGCTTAATTTTGGGAAAACATTGGAATGCAGTAATTATCTCTTTTCTAATTGCACCTTGCCTGGGATAACCACCCACCTGAGAGAGAAAAGCCAGCCAAACAGAAAATGCCCTGTTTTTAACTTACTTGTCCTTTTAAAAATTTCTTGGATTTCTGTGACCTGAGAAGCTGTCTTGATCCTGTATCACCTCTTTCTCCATAGACAGAAATATAGACGTCAGCCTCTGTTCCAGCATTCCACAGTTCTCCTGTTGTCACATGTACTTCATAGACAGTCACTGACAATGAAAGATGACAACCTTTCATATCACAAACACTGTTATAGTTACAGCAACACGTAGTGTAAATGTGTCTGTAGAGCCCAAATACATCTGCGTCAAGGACAGTTAGAGTATAAAACCTTAAAAATCCTATTCAATATTAAGTAAAATAATGTACAAACTTGTTTTGGTGTTACATTTATGCTTTTTGTCCCAGACTGTCACTGTGGGGAATGCAAACCGAATTGAACTTTTTAAATGCACAATAATATGTCTTTGCCCTGCAGAATCATTTGAAATCATCATAAAGTTGAAAAGTAAATAACAAACCCCAGATTAGCCTCACCATAAGTGATGAGATCAAAACTATAACAAACAACAGGAGCTATTAATAACTTGAATAATAATTAACCAAGCAAGCAAAAATCTAGACCATAGTTTCAGTTTTCTAGGACCCTCAGAACTCAGAAAGCTGCATTGTTTTATTATTTTAGTGATTCATGCAACAGGATAGTATAGACTTCCTTTAAAGACTTTCCGTATGGAATGTAACAAAGACTGTACATTTGGGAGAAAAAAACTGGGACTTAAATTCAATCAACTGATTATTTTATAGAAATGGATAACACAATAAAATTAAATTTGTGTCAAAATTCAATGACACTGGAGTAAAGACTATGATACATAAAAATATGTATCAATAGAAAACTGTGGTCATTAAAATGCAGACATAGAAACGCCATAAAATGCAGAATTAAGATAAAAATATGCATTTATAATCTTCAGCAGAAACATGGTAAAGGCAAAGTTTACATCATGATACAGTGTCAATATTTTGGTAGACCAAGTGAGATACAGAGAGATCAAAAAGGGGAGAAAAAACCCTCTCTTTCTGGCACACCAGCTCTTCTTCCAGATGTAGGTATCCTCATGCTTCTCTGTTTTGCAAGTCAAAAAGTTTCTGGACCTTTTGATCCAGACCAACATCAACGTTATCATCATTCAATTATCAGTTTCCACTTGAAATAGGTTATGAAACTTGACTGTAATCTTCTGAAGGAGGTTGCTCCCACATCTCACTGATGGACAAATACCTTCTTTTAACAACCAGTCAAAATTTCTTCACAATTAGTCCACATCTGCAATTGTACTAAGTGGCCAGTCAATATTTACAACTTTTCCATTGAAGCTTATTTTTTTATAATTATTTCACATTTATTTACATGGCATTTGTATGCAGGTTACTTCACAAGCTGTCTTTAAAGAATTTAGTTTGAATAATTGTAACAATCTAGCTAAAACTATAAGCATTATACAAAGGTTGTCTTAATGTGCCCATGCAGAAAACTAGTGGTAATTTTCTTCTAGCATCAGAGCTAACTCATTTTGAGATGATGCCTGGGTAACTCAATTCTACTGAAGTATTATACCATAGACATATGTTACCAATAAATCCAGCAGAGAGGCTTTAAACAGCTAACAAAAACTCAAGCAATTTTCATAATTTTTTACATTTCTCTCTACCTCTCATAAGCCTAGGGGATTATCCCAGCTTTACAATAACTATGAGTGCTTATAATGCTTATAGTTTTATCCTAGGAAATAGTACTTTCTTAATGGAATATAGCTGCATCAGGGGAAGCTCAGATTGGACATTAGGAAACGGTTCTTCACTGAGAGGGTGGTCAGCCACTGGCACAAGGTCCCCAGGAAAGTGGTCACAGCACCAAGCCCATCAGAGTTAAAGGAGCATCTCAACAATGCTTTTAGCCATATGGTTTAGTTTTAGTTAGTCCTGTGAAAAGCAGAATGTTGGGCTTGATGATCCTTATGGTTCCCTTCCAACCTGAGGTATTCTATGATTCTTTGATTTAGATAGTCTATGGAAAAGTGCGTAGAACAGAGATTAAGAGAAGGAACTGTATTCTTTATGTCTATTTTTGTTTGTAAGCATAGAACATTACATTTGTAAACACACCATTCCGAAATTAGAAAGTGTAAGGGTTAAGATTATTTAATAACTTCAGTTCTTTCCCCTATGCCTATGAATTATGAGATAGAACAAGGAGGTAAAACATGTATGTTTTTTCAGATCAGCTATTATTATTTGGACAAAAGCCAGCCACATTTAAGGAACAGAAGCTTTTGATAGTCTAGTCAGTAGCATAGTTGTGTACTACTTTTTCCCAGCGTACACCTGTCTCAATACTCAAAATAGCTTTCATTTAGCAACTGTTAATTAATACTGTATTTTACCCACATAATCTACCATGTCACCACCTCATCTATTTAATTCCCCAAACTTTTTCTTTACAGCACCCACATGAACAGTTACCCCATGAAAAGACCATGGCAGAGGCAAAGAATTCATTTCACCAGATCAACAATTCCATCTCTAAGACTACAACAATCCTCTTTATTTCTACAATTTCCTCCTTCATTAACTATCTACTTCCCAGTTTCTGCAAGAAGAAAAGCAAAGGTCTACCAGCCACCAAACAATGTGTAACTCTGATTTATCCCAAGCATGTAATTAAAGATCACATCATAAAACATGAGCAGAAGGGGACAAAAGTGGGATAGTTGAGGATAAAAAGTCAAAGGAACTGTGCTTAGTCCCCAGCATTAGAGCCACAAAGTCTCTCTGTAATACTCCTTAACAGTTTAATTCAGACATTTTTTCCTTTGAATAAAAAAGGCTGTTAAATCAGAAAGTGTTTCAGCCTCTTTTTATTCAGGAATTGGTTTTAAAGTGCCTCTCATCATCTCTCTTTCAGACTGAACCCAGGCCTCTTCACTGTTCTGTTATCAAACTATCTTCTCTGTAGTTAAAAGCTATGTTCTCTTTTCACTGTCTCATGCAGAAATATAATATTGGCCAAAAAGACACAGAGGCTGTCTTTCAATTACTAAGTTAGAGATGAAACTGCCTTCTCCAAAGCCTTCAGCATGATCTCTCTTATACTGAGGCTGGCAGAAATGCACAGAAGTTCTTTTCTTCCTCTCTTGTGTGAGGGAGAAATTGTTAACTGCAAAATGCAGATTAAGAGGATGGTTTAAGTGTGCTGTTGTACTTTACAATGCACTAAGATTAATTGATAATAAAAATCTTTCATTATATCTTTATCTCAGAAACAAGGAAACAACCTACTCAGAAATAAGAGCCAGAAAATTAGAAGGTGGGTAAGGTCAGTGTCCCAGAATATTAAGCAAGAACATTTGGGGAAGAATAGATACTGTAAGTAAGGGAATTGAGTATATTCAGTATAACATGCTAACGATCATTAATTAACGTTTATTTAAAGGGGGTGTGTATGTTTGGATTTTATATCAATGTGCTTGTATGCTCCCCTACACTATTATCAAAGTCTGCTGACCAGAGAGACCAAACCTCCAAGGAAGTAGACTGACTGCCTCTGAGGCTTTTCATGCCCCCAAGGGTATGAAGATCTTAACCACTCAAGATCAAAAATCATTGTGATTGGGGTGGGCCAGCCTCTCTCTACAGCATTTTAGGAGCCATTTATAGCTGATAACTACATTACTGGAGAAAATCTCTTCTGCTATTCTTTTTCTCTTAAAGATATATTAATGAGGTACAAACCTGGTTTTCTGCTCTTCTTTTCAGGTTCTTAACCTCAGTGCTCAGTCATCATAGATCGGCATAAATACAGCTCCAGGACACCAGCTCTATTACAAGAGTGATTGTCTCATGGTATGCTTTCCTACATGCATGGGCCATTTTCTTGACTTCTGCCCCTCAATTTCATTTATATCCTCTTCCTCTAGCCTGCACCCACAACAGCTGTTACCATTGAAAAGCCTGTTACAATTTCAATTTTGCAATATCAACACAAAATATCATAAGCATACTATCAAGCATTGCTATAGTATTGAACATTCTGAAAAGGGGTTCTGTAGTTTTTACTTTGTAGTAGAACTTTGGATGGAAGTTTCTCTCATCCCATTAATCTTGTCCTCTACAGCTGATATTATTTTGGGGGGAAGAGAAGAGAGGAGGGTGTGGAATCTGTCGCAGGTGGATCTTACTCTAGTGAAAGCTCCAGCACAAGTAATACCAGTGGTGTTACGACTTTTCCCCCTCTAACATCACACCCTACAGGATGGGAATCTGCCCCAGCATTCTTCTTGCTCCCTCATCCACATCTCTCCTAGGATATACTGATCTTGCTATGCCTTTGTACTTTCCTTAGGCCGGAAAAGAATATCACTGGGAGAGAGGGAAAGAGCAAGCACAGACTTTCCACCTCCTTCCCACTGCTGAAGCAGAGAGACCACAGAGCAACAACACCAGCATGGGTGACAGGGATTGGTGTAGTATAACAGTATAACAGCAGCAACATCCAATAATTTTTGTATTATTTGGCATCATTCAGCTTTAGAATTACAATATTGTTTATGTGAGTAATGGAGATTTTAACACTTTCAGCCTTCTGAAATATTCTTAAAAGTTTTGTTCCACACCCAGCAATTAAAAGTATTCTGGAAGCCTGTCTTAGCCACTTACAAGAAAGAAACTGAAACAGCAGCTACAATAGTCATACTGGAGCTATAATCCTCAGTTACTGAAAACAGTTTGTGATTTGACTCATGTATGATGGCTTCATGGTAGTTACACATATGTGAGCTGCCTTTACTGTTGCCTCTTTTTTAAACCAATCACAAATGCTGAAAATCATACCAAAGAAAGAGTCTTTTTGAAGGACTTGTGAAATTCAAAGCATTAAAGACTCTCCCATCTCCTTTCCATTGATTTTTAACCTTTCACTTGAGTATGCCCAGTAACCACAGGAAAACAACAGAGAAGAAGTGTTGTGGCGGCCAAAAACTAATAGCAGACCTGATGAAAAACAACAAGCTCACCTCTGTCGGCACCAGTCTGTGGCCTGACTTAGCTGATGTGGTATTTTGCCTACCTGGAAGAACGGGCTGACCCTGCTGTAAAACGGGAAGCTCCACAGATATTGCCCCATCAGCCTGGTCCCAGGCCAGCCATCGGTGTGCAGGGAAAGAAAACTGCTCCCCTGAGAAAAGGTCCAGCAACTGCACCTAAACAGAACCAAGAATTGCAATTTATGTTGCTGATCTCAGCCCAGATAGAACAGAATATGAAACATGGGCATGCTGTCGAAATCTCTGCATGTAGAACTCTGTGGCATGATCACAGAACCATGGGTTTGGGGCAAGTCTGCTCCCTGGATACAACTGCTCCAATCTGACTTTTCACTCAGATTGGAAAGTGCAGGGCACAGTAACTCAAGTGCAGCCAAGAAACAGCGTTTATCAACTCAGGCGCAGTCCCACAAAATATAGCTGTCGTTCCAGCTGGTACATCCGCATGGGCTGGCACTAGGTGGCATGGCTTACCAAACGCGGAAGTTCTCACTGGGAAGCTGGAGTTTCTATTCCTGTAACTGATTTTCTTACCAGAACAGGAATTAAAGGAAGAGGTTTTGAGTCTTCAACACTGCTTGTGACAGAAATAATCCATGAAAGTGCTAGCCCAAACACCAGTCTGCCCACAGTTTTCTTCCATGCCCAACTTTTAGCATATAGCAGCAAAAGGACCACATGCACACCAGCTGAAGAAGGGAAGGAGGTTTCGTTATTTTGTAATTCAAAGTATTCCTTAGTAAGCACCTCAGAGGCTGCTGTATATCAGAATAGTCCCTGATTATTTTTGCTATGCTAATTTATATTAGTAACTACACTAGATTTTGGACCTGTAGGGAGAAGCAAAGACACTCCTACCTGTAGTTTCATCCCTTCTCTGTGCTTTGCAGAATCTAATCTCCATAATTCTAATATTGGCCAAGTTCGGAATTACTGGAAACATTTTTTTCCTTTTTTACTGCTTGAACACTAAACTTGAAAGAAAGATTAATCTTCTGTGAAAAATGTGACATATCTCAGCCTATCAACATCTACTGATAGATCTTGAAAAGGGAGCTTGGATTAGCAAAGCAGCACCTTTGTGGACATTTTCAGGCCTGATACCATCTCAGTACAGAGATAGACACAGAAACCATGGGAGACTGATGGAGGACTAGCACGCCTAGCTACCAGAAAAGCTGTGTTGTAGAGCACTCTCTTAATTTCAGATCTGCCAGAAAAACACAGGTTTTCCAAGGAATAACGATGTTAAGCATCTGACAAGCCTGCTGGAGGTTGTTTCTCTTTATGAAGTCTAGAAATCAGTGGCTATACTCCTGTGGCTCTCTACCATACAAAATGCTAGGTTACTTGTAGAATATGTTTGGTTGAATATATTTCTTTGACTTGCTGCCCAAAGTTGCAAAGAGGGAACGACCTAACCCTGGCTGAGGGACCACTCCCTAAAAACTCTGCCTGACTGAGATTTGGAAAGGAGACAAAATTTGTAAGCCAATAATCAATGGAACACACTGAAGTGTTGAATCCTTCTTTTGAAATTTTACTGTTGATTTCAATTAATATATCCTACCTGGGAAGTGAGAAAAGGCATAATAACTTCTCGTTCTTTCCCTTTTTCATCAGACTCCTTCAATCTCTCAATTTAAATGGTTGTCATAAAAAGCAGACAGTGCAGCTTCTATTCACAGGGATGGTGTACAACAAACCCGCAAAGGTCCATTTGTTGAATCAGACTTTATGATAACCAAAACTTATTTTATGATAACTCAATACCAAGATTAAGCTTATAAATTAACCTGTTCTGTAAGAGAAAACCCACTGTTCTCTTCTAGCTTCTCAACTCAGATACACTTTAGAAATTGCTGGTAATCTGTCTCACAGAACAAAGCTGTGAGGTATTTTCCACCCTTTCACTGCTTACACACACACATTTACGAAAAGAAAAATCACAAGAAACAGAAGAAAAAAGTATCTTAAATTATATTCTGACTCCAGCATTCCCCAAAGCACAGCACAGCCGGAAAACAAATACCTAGGCTTTATAATCAGGCAATCCTCACTTGAATTGAAAGAGATATAATTCTTATAATTCTTTCATGAAACCTCTTAGGCAGAGGGATACTACCAGTGACACAATATCTCAGTGTAGATGTGCATTGGCTAGAGGTGTGAACTCACAGGATCCTGCCTAAACTTCACTTAATACCAGCCAGACCTTACTTAGTCTTCTTTCTGAGTCTCAGTCCCAGATGAAAACAACTAGTTAAAGCATCGAATAGCCACAGAGTTGGAATACTGATCAGTGAATATTTGACTTCAGTGGACACTTTGCATTAGATAGATCTAGATTTACCCTGAAGTACAATTATACCAATTACTCTACCAGCAGCTTCTAAAGCCCTTCAGAAAGCGCTGTCTCTTAACTGAAGGATAAGAAACTCTGGCACACAGAGGGAAGTGTTTCAGACATACATAGCATATCACTGGCACAAAAAGTACATTGTCAATGTTAAGGATAAACATCAGATCCTTTCATTCCCGGTCCAGAAACCTATATCCTATGCTTCACAACTGAAGCTTGAAACAGAACTAGATGATTCTCTGCTTTATTATCGTTGCTTTACCTGCATCAAGATTCTATTTAAACAAGGATGGAAAAGAACCTATTGTCTTTTTCTCCTCAGAGACACAGAACCAGAAACATTTGCAATGTAGCTCTGGTGCTGTGCATGAGGACCAAGCATCAGCCACAGATCTGAAGAGGACTTGGCTGGACTGAGTTAATGATTTTCTGGGTTTCAGAAAACGCTAGACACTCTGCAGCATATAAAGACTATAGAAGACTCAGACTACAGCAGCCAACTCAAGCAGTCTTTCTTGCTGATCAGCCACGCATTTTTAAAGAAACATAATGCACAGCTCTCACTAAACTGCAAACATATAGCCAAGATGTACCATTGTGAGCTGCCTTTAATTCCACACAGAAACACTTCTTTATAAATAATATCTTAAATGAAGCTGCAAGCATTTAGTGAGGCCAATATACTTATCCCAGGGATTTTTTTCTGACTCGTATTTTGACTCCACTGCCATAGTGACCGCTTTTGGAAAGATAAAATTATTTCTTATTATTTACCTCTTCACAGTGCCAGGCAGGAGAGCTTCCTGTATTTGTATGTCCTATGCGTATTTTGTAGAGATGTCCTATGTTTCCAGTAATAACCTGCAAAAGAAACAGAACTGATGAAAGACAGAACATTTGTTAAAAGGAAAAGACATGCAACAGAAATTCATATAATAACTGTCAGGTGACATTTTTGCTTAGAGGATTTAAATATTCTGATATTTAAACAAGGTTTTCCAAAATATTTTGCTGTAGATAATCATTAGAACTCAGCATTATAAACAATAAAGAGAAAGAACAGCGAGGACAGACCAGAGTTAACTGAGATCTAGCAGAGAGCACAAACACAGAGGCTTTTCTCTTTCTATACATTTCAGAGGAGGTACTCCTTCATTACATTCAGAGCTATGGATACTCACATAAGATGGGAATCCTAGGTCCCAAACAAGGGACTACCTCCATATTTTGCATTTAAAAGTCATTGGGTATGAAAAGAATTAAGATAATGGGAGCAGGAAACAGAGGTAACAACATCTATTGTGAAGAGGGTACTTTTATTTGTCAGACAGTTACTTATTATATCTACTCCTTTCAACCTTACATCTTGGTTTATCTTCATCCACAGATGGAGAATAGAATACTATCAGAGGTACCAGGTTCTTCTGAGAAACTCCATCAGACTGAAGAGGACTAAGAACTGCATTTCCTACATCCTAAGCAGCTATGAGGCTATTGTGAAAAAAAGTGAGATTTTCATCAATGCTGCCATTAAATACCTTTTCTCGGAAGGAGACTTGTTATGCTGGATACTAACCATGAAAGCACCTGTTTGTTATAAGGCCCTATGGCCGGCACCTGCTAGAGACACTCATTGACAGTCCCATATACACACTCAAACTATGCAGCTTTTCATAAGAGAACTATTCTGGGTCACTTATGCCACAAGACTGATGGGGGTGAAATTTGCTTGTGTTACTGGGAGCAGAAGCAGCTTCAGACAGACAGACTTTACTACAGGTATGAAAATTGCCCTTGTTGAAATAAAGCAGCAGGTATTTAACAAAGTTTGAAAATTTACTCCATACCCTAATTCTTCACTTTCTTATTTCATTTTTAATATTGTAGCCCCATTTCAAATCTAAAACCTAAGCAAGTGTCTGTTGTCCTATATTTCTTGGTATTTTCTTGGGCACTACGTAAATTAACCAGTAGTTCTTAAACAGACAAGTAATATGTTGGATCGAATCAGCACTTCGGATAGGTGAATGGGAAAGGATACTAAATTTAGGTGTATATTTAAATTCTGTTTCTTGTTTCCAGATA
Organism: Ibycter americanus; assembly: GCA_035590275.1. NCBI lineage: Eukaryota > Metazoa > Chordata > Aves > Falconiformes > Falconidae > Ibycter > Ibycter americanus. Next base: position 46,776,803 of record JAVJGI010000040.1, read on the forward strand.
TGTGTACCATATGAAAAACTGACTGTCTTTTTATCACACAGCTTTTGAAATGTGCAATTAGAGAGCATACAAGAAGGCAATACAATGAATATCTATTACTTACTGTGAAGATGTCTTCATTGCCTCTCTGAAATAATTTTCCCTTCTCTCCATCAAGAAAAATAGGCCCCGAACTGCTGTGATCCCCATACAATGTAATATAAACCTTTGAGCTTGTTCCTGCAGATGGCATATCACTGGTGAGGACTGACACCTTCCATCTCCTAACTATCAAAAGATAAAAAGACTCACTGATTTACTTAAACTCAAAACTCTTAGGCAAAATGCATTTCAGTAATCAAAATTCTAAATAATATCATCTTAATGAATACAGAAATACATATTTCACAAAATTACAGCAGGCAAATATTGTGTTTGCTATGCTGGGCACACAAAAATCAAGACATGTCAGGCTGCATTCATATCTTTTACTCTGCATATGTCATATGACTAAGTCAAACCTGTATGAACATAGATCACTTTTCAAACACGGTTTTGAAATATTGTATGAAATTGTATTAAATATGGCTTTCTGTTTACTTAGGATATATCAGCTTTGCCCAGTGCAGTGCTGCATAATGGCAGCCATGCAGGCTCTTACCAAGCTATCTGTGGAATTATAAACTCATCACTTCAAGCATTAGGGTCTCTCAAAGCAAATTAGCTCTGCTGAAAGAGACCTCTTTAAGAAAGTATCTGTATCTCTGCAAAGGTGTGATGTGCTATGCAGATGTAACAGTTTGTTTGGAATCCACTGAAGGATTACCAATATATTCTTGCATTGCAGTGTTGGCATCATACCCTGAGATACCAATACTCTTTCCATGCTTAAATTTCCTAATTAACAAGACCAAGTGTATGGACTTAGGCTTTGGTTTAGTGGAAGCTGAGTATCGATGGCATGGAATTAAGGGAAATACTATCACTGGGGGACAGCTGATAACAAGAAGGAATATTAAGAAAACACCCTCACTCCCAATGTTTCTAATTAGCTGATACCCATCTCAAATTATAAACATTTAAGCACCTTCCAAAGCTGCTAAGATCGTTTTGCACCACTGATTAACATCACTGTGTCTTAAAAGGGAACTTTAAAATACAGCAGCAGTAATAAATGGTCTTACTGACTACAGAAGCCCCCTACCATTTAATGATTCATCTATGCTACACATTCTACCTGCATTACTGACTATTCCCTCCATTACAATATCTTTGATCCTGTCTGCACTGGCTAAAACTCTAAGAAACAATATAACGATGATGACTGAGCTCATCATGATATGATGAATTTTGTGCTTATTGACTATTTAGGATACTAAAAATAGATCTGTGTCTCTTAAACTCTAGTGATAAGCTATCCTGCAGGTCTGTTGTGAGGTTCAGTGAAACCACTTTTATTTTGAGTGTCACTCAGTGTTTCCAGTGCCAGTCATAGGCATTTTCTTAAAGGAGTCAGTGGACATTGGTCATGATACACAGAATTATGGTGCAGCAGAATATTATTTGAGGACTAGTGAAACCAATTATTTTAGGAATTCACATTTACTTTTCTATGGCATTCTGGAAAAAATAAGCTAGAATTAATATTTTTACTTGCTCATGTTTAGTCATATCCTCAAAGTAAAGATATTTAAGAAATGATAATTAGACTGACCTAGGTATGGTGCATGTCAGTATCTTTGTAACTAGAAAATAAATGAGTTGAGAGTATGTCCTTCATACCACTTAGTAGCTATGTTTGAATAATTAATACTGCTTTTAATAACAGGCAGAAAACAAGGCACAGTAAAGGCACATTATGAAATCTAACATATTAATGAGACCTGATAGTAGAATCTGTAAGTCTTTTTTGTGTCTTGCTGTAACCATTGGGCTATACCTACTGAAGAAATTTTTACTTCCATGTGGCCATTGTGCTTTGCATGTATAACACGTTCCTTGGGAAATGCAGCATTGTAGAATCAGTAACTACTAAAACAGATATTCTCTCCCACACTTTGAGGGGAGAGACAGGGAGATATTAACATAATGCTTGGTTCATCTTTGAGGACAAACCTCAAGACCTTGAAATTCCATAGTAGTGTTCTGAGATTCACTTATTTACTTGAAAAATGCTTGTAGGTCCATGACCTGAAGAGAATAGTGTGTAAAATTTTAAAAGATAGAGACAGAATCCAAGAGAAGTTGTATTGTTTAAGAGTAGGCATTGAAAATATACTATTATCATGAGAAATCTGGAGTATACACCACTACTCCATTTTAAAGAGATACTCTTAAAGCAGCAGTTTTCTGAAACTACTGTGAATGTGGAACTATAATACCAATGTTTCCTAAGTAATTATATTGTCATTATTAAATAATAAATTGCCAAACAGCTACTCTTACAAACAGGTTAAACTTCATCATTACAAGAATTGTCATAGCCTGAACACATGAAACTGAAAGAATAGGGGAAAAAAAGAGTAACTGTGAGAACTGAGGAGGAGAAGTATATGGCAGAATCACATTTTCCAACAAAGCAGTGTGACCCTTCTCAAAAGTTGCTGTAATCTGCTTTTTCTACAGATGATGTTAGCTTGCCGTTTCTGTTACAAAAGGATTTCTTTACTCTATTCAAAGCAGTGTCTGCTCCAACTTTCTGTGAGTCATGACTGATGACAGGTGACCATATAATCCCTCCATGTGAATCTCACTTATAACTGAGAAACTAGCGTATGTATACAACATCTAAGTCACTCTATATAGGTGTACCTAACTTGCGTTAATTTAGTTCATTAAGGCAAGAAAATTGCATTGAATAGTCCCTCTAATTCTTACTGTGGGTTAACATGGTAGTTAGACTAATGATATTTGATAACATCAGTGCTATAAAAGTCAAGTAACTTGTTTAATAGTGATAAATTAAACAATTAAATGTTCTTGCTTTCTTCTCACCTGTTTAGAAGTAAAGAGAAATATGCCTTATGCATTGCTGAAATGAAAGCCAATAAATTATACCAAAGTATTGTTTTTACAGACTGAAATTGAGGACCCTAACACTTCTGAGAAATCACTCATTTCTCATTAGTTCTTATGTTACAGATACTTTTAGATATGCAAAACGATGTCATCCAGCTTTTTATATACCACTATAGAAATGGTAGTGATTACTATAGATCACTGTGTGCAAAGGTTTTTTACCCAATACACTGTTTTCAGTCTCTTGGAGCCTTTTCAGTTAATAGTTTCCAGTCTTCACCTCTACCCATATGTAAATATTCATGTAAAGTAGATCTGTTTGACCATTTTTTTCAGATCAAGGGTAATAAAGATATCCAATAAATTCTCTACTATATAACTGTCTGTCATGTGTTGACCATAACATCTGTTTGAAAATTTAATTGTGAGATATTGCTGAAAGAAAAAAAGAAAAAAATCCAGAAAATACTGTATTTCGGTGAAATGCTCATCTTGACTGTTATTGAATAAGATTTTTGTATGATTAATGTTTTTTTAAATCCCTTAATAGTTATATTGGTTCAAAGTAAAACTAGTCCAGAAAGCCTTTGATTTAAAAACAGCAAATTTTCAAAACTAAGGGAAGAGATTAATCAAGTCAATTGAACTGAAAAGTGAGGTATAGCAAAGGAAAATAAAAAAAAAAAAAACTAGTAAAAAGGTTATTTAACCATGCACATTAAAGGATAATAAGCAAAGAAGGACTATGTACACTATATGCTGAATTTAAGAGCACAAACTGCCTCTTGCCATTGCCCCCCAATAAGAATGGTAACATATAGTTAGCACTGTTAACAAGAATGGGATATGGAATGGAAAATTTAAAATGGAAAATCAGAATGGGATGAAGAGCGCACTGAGAGACTAAAACCTATGTATCTCACAGCAAAGCAATACTAGGTAATGTTTGTGAACAAATTTTAAACCAATGGACAGTTATCTCCAGATACATATGGCTAAACAGAAAAAAAAATTACCATCAGTTTACTGAGATATATGACACAAGGTATTCAGACTTGCATTGTTCAAGTATTTGATCTCCATAATGATGAAAATTTATCTTTTTAGACAAGGAAATTACAGTAGCTCTAACCCATCAAAGCATTATATAAGAAATTAGTAGATTAAATGGACACGTGAATTAACGTAAGACTGTAGAGTAACAAATTAACTAGCTAAATGGGAAATTATATGTTTGTGCTGAAATCAGAAGTATTAATTTATAGGGATACTGGTATAGTTTCTCAGGAATCAGTGTTGGAATTTTACTGGATTTCATATTTTCATCAATATACTGCATAAAGTAGGTAATTCCTGTAACACAGTTGCTGAGAATTGTCAAAGTGCAAGAGGATCAGAAATCCAGAGTAGTAAAAAGAGATAGCATATAACAGCATAAAGTGCAAGAAAAAGCATTTTCAAAATATTACAAAAACTTAATGCTATTACCAGGGAATTTATAATTTAAAAACAAAATAGAGAAGGAGTGAGTCATTGATGTGACTGTATGATGCACCAGGAGAGAGATTTCCAAGCAGAGAAATTTTATTCTCAGTGTCCCAGAGTTCAGAGAGACAATACTGCATAAAGTTCTGGTAACTGTATTCAAAAAAAGATTTCTTGGAACTAGAAAACGTCCTGAGAAAGACAACCATGATGCTTAGAGGAAATGGAGAAAATATTTATGTAGGAGAAAAAGTTGAGAGAATGACTGATTTTGTTGATAGATACCAAGGAGGCAAAAGACATATCTAAGTAAATGACAGTGATGGCTTTGGGAAACACATATATAAACTAACCATGACTAGGCTTAGGATAGAAATTAGAAAACAGGTAAGACATCAGGAGAAGGACTCAAGCTCTAGAACATCCCTCCATTGGAAGCTGTAATGACTATAGACAACAAGTTTTAAAGTGAGATTTAGTAATTAAATGGAATTACTTACCTAATTTTGTCATTTCTTTCTAGCAGAGGGCTAAGCTAGATAAACTGAATCTTCCTGGGACTATGAACTATACGTTGTGTTGGCTGTTCCTTTTTTAATAATGACAAGGCAAAAACTCAATTCCTTCTAGAAGAATAGCGTAATCTATACAAAGGCCTTGAATGCCTGCTGAATTTTCTAGCCTGTTCTTTACACATTATTTAATATGCTTGTCGTTTCCCAGTATATTTTATCCTGACTTATTCAGAAAGCATCTATGCCTTTTGCAGTTAATTTTCAGAATTAAGCTACCTATATAAAGTAGCTCACATTACTCCTCATGGTGTTTTTCCCTCTGTCAATCAGCACGTTGCTCTAGTCACCAGTATTGTGAGGTTCTCTCTTCAGCCTTCTCCAATCTTACCTAATGAGAGCAATTTTATTTTCTCTGCATATATCAGCCACTTCATATTCTATATCTTCCCTGAACCATTAATGAATGTATAAACCCTATGACAGTATGGTATATCTCCCTGTCAACCTGTCGTACTGTTCTGAGGTGGCCATTTCATTCCTCCTCTTTCAGTTAACACACTGGAATCAGAAACAAGTCTTCCAGTTAATGTAACAATCACTTCACCACTTGCTGTGGTCTCTGATAATTGTAACCTCAGTCAGTACCTCACATCTCACCTTTTGAGTGGTCAGTTTGCTCAGTAATAAACATCTGATTAAAGGTTCTTGAACCTTGATCTGAAAAACTTAAGGTGCTGTAAATGCAGCACAGGGTGCTGTGAATCCGGCAGAAAGACTGCCAGTGATGGAGACATACATATAGCTGTTAATTTGCGTATCTAGCATTTAGACATTATTTACAGCACAGAAGCCTGGTACTTAGAATGCTATACAGCATTTAGTTGGATTCTAGTAATTTCAAGCTTCATTTTCCAAACATAGGTTTTACTTCTGTATTGGCAGGTCAAAGGATGAAAAAATACCTTCTTCACTTGGAGCCATTCTAAAACATGTGAAGGAGGATGCCAAAAAATGTGGAGATAGAGGGAAGAACATCAGAAACAAGGCCAACATAGGAAATAACACACATCTATTTGGTGTGAAATACATTAGATAATACATGTTGCTTTAGGGTTGTAATGTTAGTTTATTACACAGAATACACCGCTTCAAACAGGAATTTATCACTTATATATGGGGAAATATATCTGCCACTGGGCTCCTAAAAAGTATTGAAGAGTGCTTCTAGATTTCCCACCTATATTGCAAACCCCTTTTCCTCCATACTCAACTTCTCCTTCCCCTCCATGCACCTTTTGTCCCACAAGGGAGACAATCACAGCCTCTGGGCTGAAGTGGATTTGTGTCAGCCTTTAATTAGGTCACCAGTCTGGATAACCAAAGGATCACAGTCCAGGGCTTATCACAGTATGTACATGCCAGTTAGTCTAGACACAACCTCCAAGAGTACAGAATGGCCAAATTCTCAATGTCTAACTGAAAAATAACACCTCACTTCTTCAGGTATATCTCTGACTTCATTGACATTGGAGCAAGGTACTATGCAGTGTTAAGGATTAAACTCTAACCAAAAAACTGAAAAACTTTGCCTAATCACAATATACATTAAACATTTTCCAATTTTATATTTAAAAACATTTATGGAAAATTGTAAACCATATATAAGTGCTTACTATGCACACATAATATCAAAAAATGCTGTAAACAGGTATCCAAAATAATTCTATTAACACAATGAAAGATCCTGAAACATATTACATATGCCTTGGATTCTCAAAATACATATAATTATTTAAAAAAAAAAAGAAAAAAAGACACGGACCACCTTTAAAGAACAGAAGTTAAAGAAGTTAAAGAGGAACACAGAACTAAAACTTGTAGTGTATGCAGAACAATTTTAAGAGTCAGCGGTACTGCCTCAGTATAGAATATGGCAAGGGCAGTTAGGAAGTCCATTGAAACACAGTCTCCCTTCTCAGTTCCTGTGGAATCCCAGCAGCGATAAATATGCTCCTTTTCTAGTATCCTCTGGGTAAAACAGGCAAACTTCATTTGGGGTCTGGATGATCCTATATACAGACTGAAAGATCTCTCCACTCACAATAAATATTCTGAAGTTGGTTTTTAAAAGCTGAACTAACAATTTGATAATGTTAATCTATATAAAATTAAAATTACTTCTGTTTCCTACAGTATTGTCTTACAGCATTCGAATAGTATTTCCTACTTTTCAAATTAAACATATCAGTTGATTCTGTTCTGAAAAAAGTATTTCCACTGAAACACAGTTCTCAAACCCTTTCTCAAATGTCACGAAATAAAGGAATCTTATCCTAGTACTTGGGTGGGTATTTCAGATTTCAGTTCTCTGTTCTAACAAGCAGTAGTTGTTTCTCTACAAATGAGATGGTTGGTATGTAACTGAATATCTCTGAACAGACAACATTTCAGGGAAAAACTATTTTTTAACAGAGAAATCACTGTCTTAGAAGAACAGCTTTTCTTCGTATGTTAGATCCCATAAAAATCTAAGTAATTATCTGTATTTTAACAAAGATATGCAATTGTGATTTGTATTTATCTAGGTCTTGGCTGTGTTCACATTGGGAGTTTTATTGGGTGTGGCATTCAGCAGTTAATTTTGTGATTATTTTTGTTCTGAAAATGTTTTCACTGATCTAATGTTGTAGAAATTCCAAGATCTCAATTACAAGTGTTTCTTATATTTATTGTTTTCATTGTCCATTGCACAAAAGCAAACTTCTGCTTCTTCTTCTTCTTCCTCTTCTTCTTCTGTAGGAAAGGCATTTTCATTTTTCAGATTTTCAGAGCCATTATGTTCAATGTTATTTGAAGAAGTGTCACACTTTAGAAATGTTTCAGAATGACAGGTTTCTGCTGGATCTGCCAACATGGGAGAAAAATTTTCTCCAACAATGTGAATTAGGCTTATTCTTAGGGTTTGGCGTATTTCTGGCATCCTATTGAGTAGCTCACTATTTATGCCTGTCACAAGATCACCGGGTATGTTTTTTGATACATTATTTTGACAGTTGCTGACTTCCACATGTTTTGCATTCATATCTTCTATAACATGTAACTTCCCTAAACTGCTTGTGTCTTTCAGAGTTGACGATGCAAGTATTCCAAAGTTACTAATAAAATCTAAGGTGTTATTAGCATAAAATCTATTAAAAATATTATTGGCAATCTTATTGATACAGCTGTTCTTCAGAGTCACATGATTATTTTCATCTGTTGGTAAACCTTCACCAAGCCATTGTAAGTGTTTACTCTTTTTGGCCAACAAATATGGACCCAGCTGATTCTCAATATCAGATACCTTTTGATAGGCATATCCTCTCTGTTCCTCATTAATTGGTGTTACTGTCACCATTAATATTGGACAATGTTGGCCACATATAGCATGGAGTTTATCCAGAGAATCTTCTTCCTGAAGAGCACTTCTATTAGCATTACCAGCATAATTTGGCTGAGACTGTATGGGTTCATCATTTAAAGGCTGTTCCAATGGATGCACCTTGTTATCAGGCAATCTAAATTCTGCAGATGTAAAGGCTGTAAAACTGGTATCAGCCTGTGTAGAAAGATGTGCAGAAGTAGAACCTACCACAACTGACGGTTTGATCTTTTCTTTGTTTGCTGCAGGACAGGAGGTGATCTTACCATTGCAGCTAGGTTTGCTCTTTGTACTTAAGTCATCCTGAAAGGGGTCTGAATCACTATTATGAGGTATATTGAAGTAGTTGCAACAACCTTCAGAGGGTTTAACCATGTCTTCAAGTTCTGAGGAAGAGATTTCATTGAGGACTGGGTACTGATTCAGATTGCCAAAGTGTGAGTATGGAACATCATCACTGTTAGTGTCAACGACTGTGTCTGTTGATGTTGTATCCAAATTACCATACATTCCAATCCGCTCAGGTGGTGATCTTCTTATCAAATGATTTTCTTTGAGAAGCCATTTGCCTTTATCTATTAATATTCCTTCATCTTCATTAGCTCGTACCCTAGGTTGACGATGTTGCCTTGGAGAGTCCCCTGAATGGTCATTAGTATAACTTGTGTCTCCTCTGTTAAAAGTAGGTTGTGGTGTTGGTAAAGAAGTTTTTTCTCTTCTCATTATAGAGTCACCTTGGTTTATGTTCACTGGAAATTCTTGTGATGGTAGTGAAGAATGTGACAATTTCTCTGAAGAACAAGACCCATGTTCTTGAGAAAAAGAAATGGTTTTTTCCATTACTGCAGAGTGGAATTCTTCAGTATCCTTTTGAGATACTTTTGACATATAAGGAAATCCTTTGTGATAGTCAGGCTTAAATGAAGCTTCTGACTTGCCATAAAGTCGTTCAATAGTTCTTTTTACATAGCCAGTATTATAATGTTTTTCAAGTACTGCTTCCTCACCACTTTCATTAGTCAAATCACTGGATGCTCTAAAGTCATGCTCACTCTCTTCAGTATCTGGTCTGTAATCTGACCAGTCTGAAGTAGCAGGACTTTTAAAGCATTTTTTTAACTGAGAACTGTCTGAACACATTTTATTCTCCAGTTCTTCCACTTGCAATTCCTGTTCTCTTTCGCTCATATCATATTCTGTAATTTGCTTTGATTCATAACAAAATGATAATGGAGAGACTGTAGATAACCTCTCAGAGGTTTCCTCCTCACAGCTTTCTGCATCTTCCTTATCTTCCTGTACAGAATAATCCTCATTACTATATTCTACAGAGGTTTCAGCAGCTAGTTTAAGTTGGTTATTTGGGTTTTTGTCATTACCTTCCGACTTTGGATCAACTTTCTCATCTTCACTTTTATCAGTAGTAACACGTATAGTATCTTGTTCACCTTCTAACTCAGAAGTATCCTGATCTAAAATACAATATTTATCATTAGAAGTTACACTATGAACTGTTGAGTTAGGGTCCACTGAAGTTTCTGACTCTTCATTAGTGAATGATGTATCAGTGATTTTATCTTGAGATTTTTTGTATAAGCTATCAGGCATTTCTTCATTTTTTTCAGTCGGCTCTATAGCTGATGTAAGGCTACAGGTATTTGAATTAGTATTGGCATATTGACTATCTAGCTGTGTTTTGAGAGCACTCAAGTCTGAAGTCTCTGCTTCTCTACAAAGATCTTTCTGTATATCAAAACAGCTTTCTAATTCACCAGTCAATTTTAGAGCTTCTTCAGAATTTCCACTACCCTTTGGAACACAAGGGTCAACTGATTTTTCATTTTCATGCAAATGTATACCATTATGAATTTCAGATATGGGCATATTCTCGTGGCAATGTGTGGTGTCCTGGTTTTTGAGTTCCTTCCCAAAGTGTGATAAGTTATTTTCTCTTGATTGTTGAAAATGTGAGAAGGCAGCCTTCAGTTCATCAAATTTTTCTATGAGTGTAGTTTGTTTCAGAAATTGTGACTGAGTAAATATTTCAGAACAGCTACAGGTAGGTTTTTGCATATCTTCTTTGATTGTCCCAATCAAACTCTCTCTCAGGTTCAGCATGAGTAGCCAGGATAAGACAACATTGGAGGAAGAACCAAAAGATGAAGGAGAAAGATCTGAAAGGCTGCAAGCTTTCCCTATACATCCGCTGTGTTCCTTCTGGAGACCAAGAAAAGTTGATTGTAGTTCACGCAGCAACATGCTAGACATGCAACTGTTCTGAACATCAGTTCCCACTTTCTCATTGACAAATGCACAATCAGCTTGAACAGCAACTTCAGATTTTTTTCTTTGAAATAGGTTGGTATCTTGAGTATCGACTTCTGACATCTTTTTATCGTTGTCTTGTGTTTCATGAAACAAATGTGGCTTACCCTCATGATGAAATTCTGATCTCAGTGAATACTTGGCTTCTTCTACTATAGTTGTATTAGCATGAATCAAAGACTCAATTTGTTTTCCACCTGAATCCTTGGCTGATTCTTCTGAAGTTCCCAATCCACAAATAGGCATTAATGTTTTTGGGGTTAGACTATGTTCAACCAGATGGTTTTTTCCAGTCACATGCACTTTATTTGTGATAAATCTTGTTTCTTTATCTATAGAAGCATTAGTATTTTCTTCAGGAGAATGACAGATGCTACTCTCTACATTCCCTTCCTTTTTATTTATAGGAGGTAAGACAGAATTTGGTAACAAGTTTTTCAGCCAAGTTTGGACATAGTTTTCAAGTGAATGCTCAACAACCTCCCCTTGAAAACCTTCCTGTTTTAGAGCCTCTAGTGTAATGGCTTTCTCTGACATATTTAACTTATTTCCCCCTTTACTTAGATTTTTCTTCATCCCCTTTTGCTTTTTTACTTTCTTTGATGACAAATTTTCCAAAATATTATTTTCCTTTTCTTTTTCAAAGTTGAGATTCTTTAGCACTTCTGACAACGGCTTTAAAATCACTGATGAGTTAGGTGTCTGTTTGAAAGAATTGGTTGTGAGATGTGTGCCTTCTTTCTCAGTACTTGGTGTATCCTGACTATGTTCAGATTCATTGTTTGAATCAACTGTCATCAGACCATCTTCCTTCTTTGCAGATGAAACGACACTATTTTTTTGGCCTGACTTCAGTTTTACCTTGGCCAACTTGTTGTTTTTGCTTCTTGGTTTTTTATTAGATGATAATCCATTTTGTTCCACTGAATCCTGGTGATAGAACTCATCTTCACGACGTATGCTTTTGTCTGAATTGACAGACCCATCTTTGTTTTTTATGAAAGAATCCATTCCTTTTTCCTGAGGCATTTCAGAATAATTATCCATAGCCTCTGTTGCAGAACCCTGTGTGGTTTTTCTTGTGATATGCATTCCTTCACCTTTAATTATCCCTGAAATTTCTTCATCTTTTTGAATTTCATATGTACCTTTCTCTAGAAACTTAAACGATTTTCTCCTCTTCTTCTTTTTGGTGAGGGAAGATGCAGATTGGCTGTCATCAATGAGATGTGTTGCCATCACAGATCCAGTCCTGACACTGATGTGATTGTCACTTTCAGTAACAGTAGGAAAGAATCCAGCTGTTGGACTTATTTTCTCAGTAGGAGGTTTACTACATGGAGGTACCATCATCTCCATCTGGCTATGTCCAGGACAGGCTGTATGTACTGAATCTTGAGAAACAGGTAATATATCAGCAGGTTTGCATATTGTTTCTTCTTTTGACTGACACAATTCTGAATATCTAATGAAAGAACTCAGTGATCTTTTTATTTGTTTAATGTCACCTGACTTATGGGTGTAGTCTGCTGAACCTGGCCTAGCTGCCTGGCAAATTTTTGATGATGGTATTAAACCACAAATGTTAGCTTTGCAGGTTGAGAGTAAACTATTATATGTACTTTGTTCCACAACTGATTTCTCTAATATACTCTGTACCAATTCATCCTTGTCAGACACTTCTAATGTCTTCCTATTTGTGGTTTCTATTAAATCATTACTTTTGTGGCTTACTTTAAAAAGCATTTCTTCTTTTATATTCTCTGAAGAAAGCTTTAATGAACCATTCTCACTCATCTCACTAAACTTTGGATAATTGACACTTGATTTTTCTCTGCTTGCGTGTGCTACCATGCAATACTCAGACTTATTTTCTCCCTGCTGTATTTCCTCACTGTAGGAAAACTGTCCTATTGTCTTCTCCTGAACCTCTTTCTCAGATACCAAGGTGACACTTTCAACTACTGCTTTCTTTTGTCTAACACGCCTTGGCCCAGGGGTGGGAGGCCTATAAAAGCGAGGCCTGATATGACCTTCAGGTACATTGCTTACATCCACATCTGCAGAATCACTCTTTTTACAGATATTACAACCAGCATTTTTTAAATCAGACTCTGATTCTTTGTCTGACACTTCTGCATTGAATCGCTGTAACGAGTCTCCCTCTTCTTTACTGCAGCTTTTCAAAAATGGAGTATCTTTTGGGTTTATACATTCGGATGCATTTACATTGGATAAGCAGTCTTCCACATGCATTGCAGAATTGCAGATGGTGGTATTTTTGTCATCAGAAAGGCCAGCACGCCTTACAGTAGTTGTCCATTTAATGGTTTCTTCCTCTTTAATTTTGAGTCGAACTTTCATTTCCACTGTGATACTGCCATCTTGATTAAGGTGAACAGATTTCTCAATGTCATCTTCATACTGTGCCACAGATAAGTCTTCACCAGTAATGGACTGATTTCCTCCTATACCATTATGACTGTCAGGAACATAGGAAGAATCTGAGTTGTTATCATTGCTGGATCCTTTATCAGAAGAAACTGAGAATACCTGAGATCTTGAGCTAGAGCCCATTTGAGCTCTCACTACCAATATTTATGTTGAAAGAACCCAAATTCATTCAGTAGGTGGAAAGTAGAGCAGACATATATGAATAAGGATCCAGATGGTGAGACAGCAGACAGGCAGCAAAAGAAGAAAAAAAGAAGAAAAAAGAAAAATTAGTAAGAAAGAAGCTAATGAAGTGTGTGTATTTTACCAGAGTATTAGAAAGTAAAAAGAAAAATACGGCTAATCTTGCTGTTCATTTTAAGAAGTTGTTAGAGAGAGAAATATAACCAAATTTTAACAAAGAATCAAGCATTTAATTACTTTTCTACTTAATTTTATTTTGCAATAGGTTCTTTCTAATGCCAGGGTATAGTCTTATTTGAAGCTCCAGAGCCTAAAAAAGCACTAAAAGCTCTCATTTTATACGCAGTTGGGAGCTGAGGTTGCCCTGAACCTTTCAAGGGATTCATTCACAAGCCCTTGCTTGTTTGGGCTTCAAGCCACCAACTTTACTTCTTCTTCATGCCTTAGCAATCGTTAATATATCATTTCCTATTAGTTCTCATAAGTAGTGCTAAAATGTGTCAGTCAAGTTGAACATATACCTCCCTGGTCTTAACCCAACAATCTACAGCATATGAGTAATTACTGTGAGCATATCAATGACATGTGAATAAAGGGCTCAAATCCAATGCCCTGGACTGACCTTCTTTAGAGAAGTAAACACGGAAGCCCTTGAACTTCTTATAAAATCTGAATCTAAATCATGACATTCTGTGATACATTTTGTGCTACAGTACTGTAGACAGCGCTAAACTCACAAAGCCCATGAGAATACTTCCAGACTACAATGAATTTTGAGTATAGCCAAATATGTGTTTGCATACACATTAAATATTCCCAAAATATGTTTTGATTGCTCTGTAATAACTTCTCTTTTTAAAAAATTATATCTCATCTCTCTCAAGTAGTTGTCACTGAAGAGGTGAGAGAGATAAAAGAACATGACATAAAAATAAAGTTTTGCTGTCTTCCAAGGAGTTCTGTATGTGTGAGGGAAACAGTGTAGGTACACCCACACAGAGAAATCCACAACTGCTACTGATACATAAATATATAGCAGCCACCAGTTAATAGACAGGTTTCACTTGCAGAAAGGTATTTTAACACATGTAAGATTAATTTATTTACATTGCTTGATACTAAGCATATTATTTTTGCTCAAGTGAGTCACAAAGGTTTTCACAGTTAACATATTACTATTATAGATACGTGTCTATAATTTCAGGCAGAGTGTCTTGCAAGTTTCCCAGGCATATGCTGTACCATGAACTAAATCAGAAATAAAAGTTTGTACAAACTCCTCTAACACAGACTAGATCCTATGCTTCCCAAAGTAAAAATCTCACTTTCTCTGTCTCAGGAAAAGAAATTGGATCAAAGTGCCTGAAATTTGATTTTTCAGGCTCTCACATCATTAATGATGTCTCCTACACAGGATACCTTTGAATTTCTCAGGTTAAAGACAAAAAGAGGGTTGTTTTTTCCTCTCTCTTTCTGTAATTGCTGTCAGCTAAGGATTAGAAGAGGACACGTTCTCAGCTACTCACATTTTCTACCATTGCAAGGTTCAGTCTCTGGCTCAAATCAAAATTTGGGTAGGATTTTTTGTTTCTGCAGAACTTTCATTCTCAAAATGTTCCTATTCATTCTCTCTTGACTCAGTTATGCTCTGCAAACAGCTCTCAAGCTGTGCAAGCCAAAGAACATGAGGCTGAGAAAAACTAAAATGAATAGTTTGGTGGGGGCATAATAAACTGTGAGGGATGTAGAAGAAACTCCTTCAAGTAAATGGAAGCCAAGTGTCTTACGTATCAATGTGCTCCATGACACAGTCAAGACTACCATGGGAAGTCTCAGTACAGAAAAAAATACGTTGTTCCCTGGGCTCTGCAGTGCAGCATGCAGCTGTATCAAGAGTACAGGGTACCTCTGGATTAAACAAGTTTCCCCCTAGACAGCACCTCTGCCCTACAGGATGCTCTGATGCCAAGGATTCCCACACAGCTTAAAGCTCCGATACCACAGCGTATTTTTTCCCTCAACCTCAGGCTATTCAGCTAGCTTGGGTTCTCTCCATATTCTTGATCATCCACTGGCCACTTCACACTCTTACAGACCTTGTCAGTGGCACAAGTCCACGAGTAATCAAAGGGAAAGTACATGTTTGTGTATCTTTTCCCAAACTTATCCAAAAAACATATATCACAGCCATGAGGATATAGGAAAGGATGGCACTCCGTTTAGACAAAACCATGATGAATTTGTGAGTGGAGGGGTGCTATAATTTTTTTTTACTGTTTATGTGGAGCATGGGACATGGGAAAAAGTGAAAATCATGACAATGACAAGTCAAACCTCCACTTGCTAAGTAATTTCTGAAAACTGCACAAAAGTTTTGCTTGAGAAATTCAGTCAGTTAAGAGCCTGAAGTAGCCTGTGGTTTTTCATTTACCACTGCTGTTATTAACCATGACTCCAAAAAATTAATAACAGTGACCATCAAGTGCATTAAAATAAAATATACTTTACAGATTTGCATCCATGTTCTAAATAAATCTGTTTGAAAGAAAATATGCATACTAGCTGAGTACTTTGCAGAAACTTACATTTTAGGAAGAACATTGACAATTCGATCTTTCTTATGCTTATAGAGGACTCAAGCAGATATAAATAGTTCCAGCTGGATTTTTTAAGTATCCTTGATCCTAGTAAGATTGTCACGGTTTATGTCTTATGCTGACAGAGATAAACCCATTAATAAAATACAAATTAATTCAAAAACTTACTATTTTCACCTTCTGACTTGGCATTTGCTTTTGGGTACACACGATTTGCAATTCCAAGCAATTTAGCAGGCCGTGAATACCCAAGAGAATCATAATTGCTTGGTTTAAAAGGCTCTCTCCCCGCTGCGACTACAGTTCCAGAGCACAATATCAGGGCCTGAAGATTAGGAACCTGGAAAAACAAAAGTAACATTAAATTCTCTGCCTTAGTAACCACAAAAAATAATGCAAGATTTATCCCTTTCATGCTTTAGTATCTTCACTTCGTAGTCTCTACGTTAGTTTGCAGCAGACTATTAAATATGTATCACAGCACAGGATTTTTCAATTCCTGTAAGGCAATTCCTATCTCTGTAAGGGTATGTCTTGTTATATAAATATATTAGAAGAAGACTTCAAGAAGCAACTTGAATCCAGATCAAAATTTTTTTGCAATTTAAGTGTTTACCTATGTAATTTTGCTTCATCATTGCCCAGTGACTCTTCATAGCCATGAAATAAGAATATGCATTTGGAGGTAGGTATACATATGAACATGTATTTGGAGGAAGAAAGGGGAAATGCAGAATATACCACAACTACTTGGCCTGTATTGACATAGTGGAATAGGACAGAATCGCAGAACAACATATATTGGAAAAGACCTCTGAAGGTCTCAAGGCAGGTCTGACTGGATCAAGGTGCTCAGAGCCTTGTCTAACAGTTTTGAATTTATGTTCCAAAATATATTGCAAAATCAAGCTTACAAACTGCACTTCACTGACTTATAGGTGAGATGGACAGTTTCCCAACCTAATACAAAATTTCACCAAAGGAGAGTAAACACAAGATTTTCCTTGAACTCTTGGAGCTCTGCATGGAATTCTTGTTCTAGATACCTGTTAGGTATAATCACAAGTGTTTTTCTTTAGTTAAACAATGCACACATAAAACACTGAGAGAAAAATATATAAAACAGCATGTGAGATGAAAATTGGGATTATTAGTGTTGTATCATCTGGGTTTAGAGGTACAGAACCTGGTTCTTGGTTTGAAAACTATAATAGATAATCAGGTGTCATAGTTACAAGTTATTAATGGCAAACCACTCTGCACTTGTGTAATGACAAAATATGTGTGACTGCTAGATGTTACTTATTGTATTTTTAAGGCATTAAAATTCACAAATAAACAGCATTAAGACTAAAAGAAGTTTCTGTGTAAATGGGTGAAAAGATAAAATTGAGAGCATGCCTGAAAGAGGACTGAGTAAGAAAAAGATAAGTGTTTTTTCAAATGTCCTCACTGGCTTCTCTCTAATTGCAAGATTCCAGTATATTTCCTCCAAGCTAGTAGCCTTTCTGAAGGGGAAAAGGCATAGAAAAGAAACCGCTGAAATTCAGCACATCAGGCCAGCATCCCAATCTTATAACTGATAAACTGATAAAATCACCTTTTTAATTAAAAATAATCTAGAAGAAATAGGAAAATTGTCCATACTCATCTTTATTCTTACCTTTCTGCCATCAGTGGTATATAGTTTCACGACTGGATATTGCATTAACTCACTCATATAATCCAGAAAGGCCTCAAATGTTTGCGTATTTTTCTTTCCCAGAACTATGGTACGCCTGAGTCTTACATCCCCATTTTTGAAAACAAGTATCTTTTTGGGAGTTGTTATTTTGCTTTCTCGATGGGCAAATCCATCTTCATTCTCCCTTGCTAACTGCACAGCTCGACGACGTGCACTGACAGGCCTACTGATCTGCCAGGGCAGCGGCTTTTTGCTAGCCTGTTCCAGGTTGATGGGCTTCATTTTCCTCTGATGGGAGCAAATATAAGATTTTCCATCTTCAAGATCCTCCAGATTGGTGACACTGTGTCTCCCTTTTGGTGTACTAATATTCCTTACTCCAAAGGGTAATGGAACCCGTTTGGATAAACTATCCAGCAAGGCATCAAATGTTTTGTACGACCGGTTATTAATGACCATTTTGATCCCATTAAACTGAGGATCTCCACTTTTATAGAAGCAGATCCGTTTTGCTACGACAGGCTCAGTAACATTGAAATGGCGCGTGGATAAAGTCTGTTCACTCTCGGAGGAGTTTGGCTGATTCACCGAGTAACTAGTTGAAGGTGTTTCACTCATTTTGACAGCAATCTGGAAGAAAGAAGAGATGGATGTAAAACTCTTCTTATGACTAGTAATAATAGGTCTTCATTTTGAAAGGTGCAGAAAGAGAATTTATAAGAAACCAACAGCATCAAGTTGTGCCAAAAATCATTGGAATTAAACAGATCCAAGCTGTTATCTCTAAATTCCACAAAGACTCCAGTACTGTCAGATTAAGTTAGCATAGCTTTACTTGCAAATATTCCCAAAACTTTCCAATGTAATTTCAAATCTTTTATCATTTTGGTACAAGAGACTTTTCCTTAGAATAAGGTACATTGTCAGTCCAGAATGATAATTACACGTTTTCTTTCTTGAGGATGAAGTTAATGACAACATTTCATATTTAAGATGTTAGACAAATCCTTATTAGGAGGGAGTAATTTGTGCCTAGGCATGAGCCATATTTAGTCCAAAATAACAAAACTGAAAGACAATAAAATTCATTTTGATCTCATATACTAGTTTTATACCAGGGAAAATCCATTGGAGTCAGAGAAAACACTCCTGATTTACTACACTGTAAACTATACCAGAATAAGGCCCAAGATGTGCTTTAGAGTTAAGTTGCTTCATAAATTGATGGACCATTTGCTTTTCTATTATAACTTTTATATTTCATGATATATAAGCCACTTTAATATTTACATTTACACTGAGGGATAACCTACTGATCGAATAAGGCTTTTTCAGTAAAAGAAAAGTCTTTAAATCCTTTATAAAGACACAAAAATGTCAGGTATTCTCTAGTAGAAGTAGCCTTTAAATTTAAGTATTTGAATATCAGGCTTTTAAACAACAGACTGTCTCTGACAACTATATCAGTAGTCTTCACACATGAAAATAGAGCACTCTTGCTACAATCTTTCCACCTGAATCCAACCGCTAGTGTAACAACAACCCTTTAAATGAATAAAATCACTTTGTGTTAATGATCGGCTTGCTTTGGCTGGAGCACAGTGTAGGAATGGCTAGTCAACTAATCAGCCTCAAGGAAGCAGTTTTAGTAGAGTTCTACTGAAAAGCTGTATAGCAGTCTCAAGGAATATGTTTGTCATCAAAATAGTATAAATCAAATTCTTTGACAATGTCACCTTGATGTAGCTGCCATATTGACTAATGGAACAATCTCTCCTGGCTACTACATATTTTTCTTAATGAAGCTATGGCAAACAGTATTTTGACTATTTTACTGCTCCATACATCACTTCTGAAACTGATAAGCAAATGTTGCTATTTTTCAAGACAGTCAAGGTTCAAATAAAGTCAGATTTGACAAGATTTTGTCTTACTGTGTTCTTACAGCTTTTCCAATAATGCACTGTTTTCAGCTTGGGTGTTTTGCCTTCACTAAGAGTTAATACATTTTTAAATGTTCATTATTTTGAACAATGATCAGAGCACAAGAAGAAATGTCTCCTTTTAATACATTATTTGTGTTGTAAATTGTGGTCATTCTAAGTGCTAAAACTGAAAAATAACCAAACAGGTCTGCACTAGAATGATGTACACCAAGATTGATTTAGGTAACCACAATTCCATTTTAAATTTTTTAAAAAGTTTAAAAACATTTCTAAAATATTTAAAAATAAAGATTTTAAAAAACCCTCTGAGTATTTAATTAAGGAATATGCAGAAGGAAATTTTCAAGCTTGGCTGCAGCAACATGCAACCCAATCCATGATGGCTAGTCAAATGGCTTACTTTCTGTGGAAGGTAGGAGTTCTATTTCAACTGAAATGACTGAGAACTACAGTTGCTCATCTTTTTTGACACATCTATTCATTAGCTGCCTAAATTTTCATTACAATTCTAAACTGAGAGGCTGACAGGTGAGTTAAGACTAGGGACACAATTTGAATCAGCCATTTTCTGCTTCATGCATCATTCTGTTTATACTGATATTTCTAGAGGAAATCTGTAACAGCATTTTGACTGCCAGCTGCAACACAAACTTTCCTACTCTCTTTGCAGAGCAAATGTTCTAATCCAATGAAAGCAGCAATGACAGTAGTAAAGTTCTTGAGTGAACTGAATGTCATGTTACTCCATTTAACCTGAGCTCACTAAGATCCAGGATCTCTGGGGAAGGGGAGAAAACTGTTAAGTCATCATGAGTAATGGTCAGAGACAGAAATGAACAGACATAGCTCCTCAACTACTCTGTACTACAACTTTTTATCCTTTATGAAAAAATGGAGTGGAATTTCACACAGGCTGGTCATTCTTACTTCTGTGCCCAGCAATATCATGGAGCAGATCCTCCTGAAAACTATGTTAAACACATGGAAAATAAGGAAGTGATTGGTGACAGCCAACATGGCGTCACTAAGAGCAAATCATGACTGGTAAATTTGGTGGCCTTCTGTGATGGGGTTACAGCATGGATGGATGAGGGAAGAGTGACTGATGTCATTTACCCGGACTTGTGCAAAGCATTTGACATTGTACTGCATGACATCCTTGTCTCTGAACTGGAAAGACATGGATTTGGTGGCTGAACCACTCAGTGGGTAAGGAAATGGCTGGATGGTCACACCCAAAGAGTTGCAGTCAATAGCTTGATGTCCAAGTGGGGATCAGTGATAAGTGGTGTTCCTCAGGGGTCAGTATTGGGACCAGTACTGTTTAACATCTTTGTCAGTGACATGGACAGTGGGATTGAGTGCACCCTCAGCAAGTTTGCTGATGATACCAAACTGTGTTATGTGGTCGACACACTGGAGGGAAGGGATGCCATCCAGAGGGACCTTGACAGGCTTGAGAGGTGGACCTGCGTGAACCTCATGAAGTTCAACCAGGCCAAGTGCAAGGTGCTGCACATAGATTGAGGCAATCCCAGCACAATTACATGCTCGGCAGAGAATGGATTGACAGGAAAAAGACTTGGGGGTGCTGGTGGATGAGAAGCTCAACATGACCCAGCAATGTGCACTTGCAGCCCAGAAAGCCAACTGTATCCTGGGCTGCATGAAAAGAAGCGTGGACAGCAGGTTGAGGGAGGCAATTCTCCCCCTCTACTCTGCTCTCACGAGACCCTGTATGGAATACTATGTTCAGCTCTGGGGCTCCCAACATAGGAATGTCAACCTGTTGGAACAAGTCCAGAGGAGGGCCAGGAAAGTGATCAAAGGGCTGGAGCACCTCCCCTGTGAGGACAGGCTGAGAGAGTTGGGGTTGTTGAGCCTGTAGAAGAGAAGGCTCTGGGGACACCTTATAGCAGCCTTCCAGTGCCTAAAGGGGGCCTACAAGAAAGCTGGAGAGGGAATTTTTACAAGAGCATGTAGTGATAGGACAAGGGGGAAAGGCTTTAAACTGAAAGAGGGTAGACTCAGATTAGATATTAGGAAGAAATTCTTTACTGTGTGAGTGGTGAGACGCTGGAACAGGTTGCCCAGAGAAGTTGTGAATGTCCCCTCCCTGGAAGTGCTCAAGGCCAGGTTGGATGGGGCTTTGAGCAACCTGGTCTAGGGGAAGGTGTCCCTGCCTATGGCAAGGGGGTTGGAACTAGGTGATCTTTAAGGTCCTTTCCAGCTCAAACCATTTTATGATTCTGTGATTCTGTGATTCATCCAACTGTATGATTATTCACTCTTACAAAGAGATAAAATAAGTGGATTTTCTCACGAGACTACTGATAACAATCACTTTTGATTAACCTCTCAGAAGTTGTTCTGGATATTTGTACATGTGTAAAATATTCAGTTATGTAGGCATCAACATTTGGAAGAAAAATACAATACATTTTACATAAAGATAATGATTAGACTGAGTCTTGACACTGTGGAAGTAACAAAATCCAAAACAAACAAGGAGAGAGTACACATATAAATAAAAAAGACAATTTTCATTATAAAAATGAAATAATTTGAATTCACAAAAGTAACTAATAAAAAGAAGTTTTCCTTGGCAAAACATAAAATGAGCAATAAAACAAATAGTTTTGGCAGAGAACTGAGAGTTGCATAGCATACCACATATGAAAGAACTGATCGTTGTTAACATATCATGTATGAATACTTTCTAATATTAATTTCAATAGTGGAAATTACTTATGCATCTTTCAAATATCTTATAATTGCATCTTACAAATAATATTTCAACAAATGAATAATCAACATATTGTGGAAGTTACTATTTCATATTACAGGTGATCACACTGTAATAGCTTCATTTCATCTTAAACAGCATCAATTTTCTTACTTAAATTATTTTATCCTAAAGTTAAGAAATATCTGCTATTATATACTATTATATGATACAGTATGTCTATTAAAATACTTCGGCAATTACAATGTTAAGAATTTTATTCTACAAGAAAATCAAACAGATTTCAGAATTGAATCTTTTTGCCTGCATTCTCACAAACAAAACCACTCATTCAAAGTTTATGCACAAAGCTGCTAAATTTTATAAGGACAGTAAGTGGAACATTTTGTTCTAAAAATATAACAATATGTCTTATGCCAAATAGCTAGTAAGTATCACACATAATTTCATCATACTCACCCGCAGTCACATCCTATGTAAACAAAAGAGTAGTTAGCTTGTTTCCAGAGATTTATGAATTGTACATGTGGTTGTCTGTGCCATATGAAATGAACACCCTTAGTCTTATTCCAAGTGTGCTCAACTAGAAAAAAACATCATAATCCATTTGCTTAATCTCAGCTAATGTTAATCACCAGACCAGGTTCACCTCAGGTAGCCATTGTTCAGAGCAGAGTGTCTAACATCTCATTCAGCAAGTCCCTTTATATTATTTTCAAACTCTATCTACCTTTTAAATATTTCATTTGTATAACTTTCTTTTACTTCAATTGCTCAAGAGTCTCACAGAACCACATAAAATAAAAATGTGGATGGGGAACATGGGTGATCTAATCTGTCTTCTTATCCGTGGAAGTTTATCCTCCAGACTAAAATCTTTAGTGATATGAATTTTAAC
Organism: Ibycter americanus; assembly: GCA_035590275.1. Taxonomy (NCBI): domain Eukaryota; kingdom Metazoa; phylum Chordata; class Aves; order Falconiformes; family Falconidae; genus Ibycter; species Ibycter americanus. The sequence goes on from JAVJGI010000040.1 coordinate 46,800,054, forward strand.
TATATTAAAATGGAGCTTCTACCACTCACCTTCTGAGACTATTTATTAACTATCTCCTGGCATTCATTCCTGCTTTTGTTTAATCATTTGGTCAAAATGATCCTCTCTGTGCAAAAGATTCTCCCATATTTTCCCTATTCAGACACCACAGTGAAAACAGTTCCACAGTTTCTTTCACAACACTCAATAAAACATGATAGTCTCAAGGAGTTTCATCATCTATGAGGCATTCTTCATTTCAGCATGTTGGAAAAAGGGCAGAGCAACGATTATAAATGTGTGTGAGTATAGTTTATGAAGAGATAAGGAAGATTATGTCTAACTGTAGCTTAATTATACCGTAGAATGTGGTGGGGGTTTTTTTTCCAGTGGAAATACTATGTCCCCAGATGGTAACTTCCATCTAATTGTCACCAGATGTATAATCCTATTTGGAGCTTCTTTGCTTAATCAGGATTACAGCAAGCTCTCAAAACTAGCTGTGTAGAACAGTAACAAAAACACTGCTCAGTAGACACTACCATTGCATGGCATAATGAGTTTTTAACTGTTTTCCTTAGTAGAGAATTGAATTTTTATAGAATTTTTAAAATACTGCTTCGGTTCCACTTCCATAAAATGCACAGGTACAAACATTAAATTATAATCTTGCACAGATATTTTGCTATAAACACTGCTTTCTTAAATATTATATTAATATAATTATTTAGGTCTTTAATCTACCTTAGCTAATGTGCTGCTTATATTCCAGTCTGTATTCTGTTGTTTATACTTGTTCAGAAGATGTAAAAGTGCAAAATTATGTATTCTGATGTCTTATAACTTAACCACTTATACAATAATTTTTACAGAGTTGTTCTTCTTTTAAGTGCAGGATTTAAAATATCATTGCTGCTCTCATTAGCATTCCAGTGCATGCAAAGCTGCTTTCATTAACCAGCTAATCCATCAGCAGCTTCCGTGTACCACTGGAATTTGAGACCCAAGAGATAATACTTCTGGGACCTGGTGAAGATGATAAACAAGTGTCACCATTTGACGATGTGAATGCCCCTTAATTCCCTAAGACTTCAAAAGGCTTTCAAAGCTTCTGTCCAGACATAGCTGCTGTCTGCTGCATTTCTTCCTGTACTACAAACACTCCATATACTTTGAAAAGATAGATGAAATCATCAACTTCATAGTAAAAACAGCATCAACAATAATCATGTTTAATTCAGACTTAAAGCTAACAAACCACTAGTTATCACAGTCCTATAGCAGTCAATATCAACACAAAAACACTTTTCATCCATTCATGTGGGCAGCTTAACTGGCATCCTTGGAACTACTAAAATGATGTGATAAGGATTTAACCTTAATATTTGCAAAACAATTGTTCTTTTTATATAAACCATTTGCAAAGAAAAATTGGGGAATATAAAATCAGTCCAGAAAACTTAAGAAAGCAAATTCAGGCCACATGAGAAAATGTATCAGTGATTAAAATTGTAGTTGCAAGCCGGATTACAGTTTTCTGGGTTGCTGTCATTCTCACTTTTAAATTACCTACTTGTTTATCTCCAGAACATCTTCAGCTCTCAGTTCTGATACTAAACATTAAATTTAACCTGTACTTGATATCCTTCTTGGTCCTACTTTTTTGTAAGCATTATTGACTGGTCAATAACTGAAATCATCACCATATCACTGTGAGGCAGCCACTAACTCCAGTTCTTGTCTCTCACTGAAAAAAGAAAAGCTCACACTTGGCTCTTTGTGAACTCAGTGACAGGTGAGTACAAAGGATCTACTCTAATGACCACAGGCATCAGTGGCAGTTTTCGTTTTGATTCCAAAGGGTGTCCTCTAGGAAGACAGCAGCATGGAGATGGCCAGTTGAAGGTCCCATGCTTGCAGTTAGCCTGCAACACCATTCTGTATAGCAAAAGGCCTAGGTCAAGCACCCTAAGAAAATACTTGACCTGCAGTCCCCCAGTTGAATCGAAGCTCAAGTGGAAGTTTTCAAGGTCAAGAGAAAGTTTCTGGCTGACTCCAAAATTCTTTGTATCAGCCCAGAAAAGTACAGCATCAAAATAATTGTAAAAAATATTTTTATCATTGCTCTTTCTGATTTTGATTAATTACTCCTCTTTTTCTATGGACTTTGCTTTAGTAACTGAACTGATTAAATGCTACAAGTAACTAAATATAACCCAATACTTTCCACCTCATTCTATGAGCCTTCAGTGTTTCTCAAGACCAGCATCATATCCAAGAAACTGATGCCTAAGGCACAAAAAATATGCTAGCAATTACATTATCATGTTTGCTGATATATTCCTTTTTCCTTAGCAAATAACCAGCATCCCAGTTTGAGAAACATAAACAGCCTTTTCTGCAGCATTATCCTGAGTAAGAGCAGGGTCAGAACCATGTGCGATGTGGCCCTCCCTGCCTGGCAATCCTATAGCCCTTGAACGACACCCTTTGTTTAAGTCAGAGCCATATGGAACAGCAGTTAACACTTCAGTATTTTTATCATTCAAGTGTGAGTCACTTCTCTAAAACGGGTAGTTGCTACACCAGTTAAACTATTACTGTTGACCTCATGACCCAAGAAAATCCTGATAATGTGCCTTATACTTCCAAGCCCTTTCAACCTCTTATACTGCTGCTGCTTTTTTTTTTTGTTTTTTTTTTTTAATCGGGCTGCTCAGTAGGGTATGGAACTAGGAAACTGCTATCAAGCTAAAAAGGAAATTATCACATTAGAAACAGGGGCCTGGGTCAAGTTCCTTGCAGTGTGCCTAGCCTGTTTACATCCTTTCCAGTAAAGCTTTCCAAAAAATGTGCCACTATTAGTATGTTACTACTGATAAGATTTTGAGCCATTGCATTATACGAGCATTTTAGTGTTTGATATACACGAACTTCTTATCAAGTTAATCCCCACAGACTTTTATTCATTAAATTCTCCAACATAGATTTGATAACCAACAGCTGGGGACGCAGAATGAGAAAAAAGAAAAAGTATGCCTCTGGTGAGGAAAACAAAACAAAACAAAACTAAAGCCCTGCTTTTAAGAGAGCTCTGCCTAGATGGTTAGATGGACTGCAAAACTCCCGTTTGAGCTGTTCTGGCTTTTGACCACCGCTAAAATTAACTCAAATCTGAATGTCTGTTTGTGTTCAGAAGACAGCTTCCTATGGGATATTTCTGGCCTGGCAGAAGTACAAATGAACCCATCATCTTTAAGTGGGTTAGAATTTCATTCTGGAGTGTATGGTTTACCTCAGAGCTAAGTGCATAATCATTCTTAGGTTAGTTTTCCTTATTTTATTGCCTCAGGTGTATTTAACCATCTACACTTCCCTCTGTTCTGTAAGATATGCTAGCTGAAAGGAAGGGTCAGCTATATTGGTTACAAAAAAGTGTGGACCTTAATGTTTTACTGAAAAGTTCACTCATTACGACAGCTAGGGCTGCCACACATGATTTTGTTACACTCTTTTAACTTCCTTGTATTTCTTACCAATCTGTTCATTTATAACTATAATTCTTTGCATCTCCCAAAGAGCATGGTCAAAGAAAAAGATTAAGCAGGCAGCACATGAGTTCCCTGGTCAACTTAGCTTGAAATTTAACCCTATGTGCCCCAGTTTGTCTATGTGAAATTCTGTGCAAGGTACTTTGCCAACTTTCCTATTTCCAAGAGACATTGTGAAGCATAAGCTAAAGAAACCTGAAGAAGCTCCACCAGCATAAGTGACTATGAGGGACAAATATTTTCATTCCTCCTTTAGGACATAAAATCCTTTGCTGGGATCTGGTGTTATTTCCTTGAGGGAGTTCAGAGGCTGTTTCTGGAGAGAGTGAGTTCATAAATTCAGGCCAAGAAGGGAAAAAGACAAGGCTTAGACATGTTGTACAGCTTTGCCTCCTACAAACACTTTAAAGTTATATATCAAAATTTACATCTTCAAACGCTTGCTCTGATCTGCTGCCTGCTCCTGCAGGTGCCCCAGTTCCTGAGGCTCCTAAATTGCTAATGGTACAGCTTTTTTGCTGGGCACGTGTACAACCATTCCAGCTCTGACAACACTAAGCTAAGCTACTTAATGTCTTAGCCTTAGTGCAACGCACAGCTCGTCATTGCTTTGCCCATCTTGCCTGAAGAAACCTGACCGTCCCCTCTTACAGCCCAGGCAGCAAGCTGTTGCTGTCCATTCCTCTGGCTAGTAAAGAGATCTCTTACCACTTTGGCAAGACAAACTTAACTTTAAGCTGGAGGTTAGATATCCATTTCTTTGACAGACATAGAAATTGTATCAAATATGAACCCCGATATAAAGGTTCTGTATCTGCTCAGGATGCAGGAGCCAAGACGTCTAACTCAGACCTGAGGATGACTGGAGGAAACAAGCCAACCATCTCCAGTCTTGTACCACTGTGCCTGAATCTACAGTACAAGTCTAGCTTACTTAGTTTTGTTAACTGTAGGTGCAGGGAAGAAGATCTGAGAAAATACAGGTACTAATAAATTATATCTGACTGTCATACTTGCAGTACTAGATGTTAAAAATGGACCTGAATGCATGTTCCTAAAATCAGCCGAGGATTCCCACACCGAAGACAGTCACCACTTCTATTACTGTAGCCCTCCAGGATACCTCATTTTCTCCCTTCTGCATTTATTCTCCCTTACACTTATATACAAATGTTATAAGTAGATATTTCCGCATATGCGTGTTTATATCCAAGTATATAGAGATGCACATAGACACATACACACACACACAAACTCTACTCAGCTATCTTCAGTTCCTTTCATATCCTTTGGATTAAATTGTCATTTTCCAATGTCTTGACTGTATATTCCCAGACCTGTTGTTTCCTTTTCATTTTATTTTCATTCCTCTAAATTCCCTCACATGCAGGGCCAGTATTTTGTCAAAGGACTGACTTCATATATATATTGAATTTTGAGCAATTAGATACAAGAATATTTTTTTTCTATGAAGACATCCAGCCTGTATTTCTGCACTGTATTTTTGGCATAGTGCCAGTTTCTAATCTCAAATAGTACTAAAAAGTGACATTAGATGGATAAACATTTTTGGACATATGCTCAAGAAAAAACAGAAAGGCAATGTCCAGCTCCTTCAAAAATAATGAAAGCATATTAGGTGTTATCACCACCAAATTTCCATCTATCAGCCTTTCCCCTTATGCAAATGAAGCCTCAGATGTTGTCAACACAAAATTTTCCACACACAGTAATATTGATTAGAAATTAAACATAAATAAAGTGGTACTAGTTCATTATAATTAAACTTTTGATAGTAAAATTATGTGTTTATTTTTATTTAATTAGAATATTTTTATATTGATGTTATTCATTTTTAATCATGTTAGAATTAAATTACCAAAAGCAATAAAAATATTTGTAAGTAGGAAGTCTGTGAGTTAAATACATGACCACAGACAGAACGGTAAAAAGTATCGCTGCTGTCTTCAAGCAGTTCTATCAGTAACGAAATAAGAAGAGTACTTTAAAATTTCATTATGTGAGGCACTGAAATTAAACTAGATAAAGTATTAAAAATTCATTTTTTTTTTAAAGGAAGGCATACGTTGGCACAGCTACAGAATAAACAACCCAGTAATATTTTTTTCTATCTCTTAAGACCCTTTAGACAAATAATTTACCTTGTGCTTGAGACAGATATAGTCCCATACACACAATTTGTAATGGAAAGAATCTGTTCATTTCCCCACTTGATCAGACTGATCTCCAGAGTGATCCTTGTGGTCATTTTCCAGTGAAATACCATCACAAAGTCAAGAAAGAGCAGATAAGTTAACTTAGAAAACAACATATCGCCTACCACTAAAAACTAAGGAGAGGTCAGTGATGGAAAGGCCTGACTGTCAATACAGTTTCATGTTTCTGGTTCTGCTGCTCCATTACAGCAGAAAGTTGATGCATTCTCAGGCTTCCTCCCTCTTACTACTCTCATCCTTCATTTCAGACAAATAAAAAAACTTTTCTGTCCCATCAACTATTAGTTTTTGACATTTCCCTTTATAAATTCTTGTCAGGGAGCCAAAATCTCAGAAAATTCATAAACTAAAAAAAAAAAAAAAAAAAAAAAAAAAAAAAATTAATTTTGAACCAACTGAAAAGCTATTTTTTTCCATAATACTGAAATGTTAAATTTGTACTTTTACTTATTTTAGATTTTGAAAATATATACTCTCTGCTTTTGCACATTCTATTCATCTCACTTCAGCTCTGCAGCCAATCACCCATGCTCCTCTTGCCTAATACAGCATGAGCAGACCCAGGAATTTTACCCAACTGTATTTCTACTCTTTCTGCTTTACTTCCTAGATGAGAAAGTCTGTCATGCTGCATCAGCAACATCTGTACCAAGCATCTAGCTCATACTTGCTGTAAAGTGCCTGGGGAATGTGACTGCATCTGGAAAGGAGATATGCTCAGGTGCTCCATTCCCCTTCAGGATACAGCTGCATCATATTGTGCTGTTTTGTGAAATGTATTCAGGCTCTTACCTTCACTATACTGAATATTGAACATTAACAATTTTCAACTGATTTTCTAATTTAAAAACAATTTTTAATTAGTTTATTTTTTATGTCATTATCCCTTAACTTCTTGACAATGTCAAACACTGATTAAGAATGAATGCTCAAATTTTCAGACCATAATGAAGGAAAGTAGTATTCTCATATAGATCTAATATTGTCTAAAGGGATGCTAAATTGGAGAGATATATTCAGATGAACACATTGGAATCTTGTGACAATGATCACATACAGGCTTGCATTATACTGACAAAGAAGGTATGCTTTATAGTCAATATTGGCCATGCTTCCATAAGACTCTAAAGGCACATTTATGTGGTTACACTTTTCTTCTAAAGAGCAGCAAACTCTTTTTGCAGGCACAGCCATCTCTGTCTTCAGAGACAGAGAAGACAGCACCAGACCACAGAGAAGGAAAAAGTAATGCAGAAATACAAAACCCCTTCTGCAGCAACCTTTACTTGGAATCATAACCCTCGTAATTTTCACTCTGAATGTGTTAAGAAAAAAGCAACTTGCAAGAATTTATTTGAATATTACTGAAATAAACCAGTATTTACAAAATCACCTCTGATAAGGTCACCAACCAAGGTCAATCCACAGCAATCTCTCAGGAGCCGTGACAGAACAATAGACCCACCGCACTGAGCAAGCGGGCAAGCACGCGGGCTCTGCTGCTCTATCTTAGCAGATAAGCAATCCTTGGGACTTCAAATAAATCACGGGGAACAGCTAGCGGAAAGAGTGATGTTGGATAGATCTCCTCTCATGTTTTTCTTAGCAGACCGCCACAGGGAAATACTCAGATGCTGAAGGATGTCTGTTTACTTAGAAGAGACTGATCTAAAAAGAAGTGGCATACTGTAATCTGGTCACGCAAACTGTCTCAAAGCAATTAGACTGTCTTCTTGGTTTAATGTTATTTTAGGTTTATTTTTGCTTCTGGGAATTAGACTTGCTCCTTGAAAAACACGGTATGTGTTATGCCACGTCATACATCCACTTATGATGTTATCACAGGATATTGTATTCGTTGCATCGTTCTTGCAACATATATAACCTTAAACTTTTGCTTTTTTGAACTACAGAGAAAAAGAAAATGTAATAGGATTTGCTCAGAATGTTTTCTGGATACTAATCCTTAACTTCTATCTCCCTTCAGAAACACTGTAGGGAATGGGGGTGAAAAGTAATTTTTGTGTGGCCCCATTTCAGGCCTAAAAAGCAAATTCTCCTTTAGATATTTCTTTCGTTTTATTACCATTGATACTCCTTAAATTGCAAATTTTCATAGACTTTTTTCAAAGTAAATATTTAAATTGAGAGATAATTTCCAAGATACCTGGATTTGTTTATACTGCAATAAATAACCACAAACTTGTTTGCAACAGAAAAATAGCTGCAGAGGGAAGAAGATAAGACGAGGCAGTACTAATAAATAGCAACATGTTTGTACTCTACAAAAGCAGCTGATTCAAAATAGGCTGGTTTTTATTGGTGAGAACCATTTCCACCAGCTTGGCAAACTGATTTGCTAAACAAGAACCACACCCAAGACCCTTCTACACCTCCTGCACACACATACACGCATGCATGCACACACATCCTGGCATAAAAAGTTACAACTGGAAGTATATTCCTGCAAATTAGAAGTGAAAAGCATTATTCCTGAGACTGATGCACCTTTCAGTCACATCACAATTATTCCTTAGAGCAGAATCCAGATAATTTTTAGACTGTTTTCCGGTGAGCCTCATGATGGATTCCTTGCTTTCTCTGGGAGACCAAGCTGTCGTGAATGTAGCTCAGCTACACAGTCCTTCTCATAGTCATCTGAAGTTTGTCTTTGTTGCCTTTCCCAAGCATTACTTATATACTGGTTTTAAAATGACTCACAATCATTCTCCTACGTTCTCACAATCTGCTGTACCATAAACCATTTAAGTTTATTTTACTTTATTTAACATTTTTTATGACTATATACACATATGGAGAGGGAGAGACAATTAGTATATCCATTTAAAAAGGGAAGTATATTCACTGAGAGACAGACGTATATTTGTTTGTGCTGAATATCCTGGCAATAACTGAATTTAGATCTTATTGCCACACCACAAAATTTACATTAAAGATATGAAGATATCATTAAGTACACTGTCAATTTAGCAAATTAATTAAATATATGCATAAGTCTTTTTCTTACTCAGAAGAACAAATACACATCAGTTTAGCATAAATGTCAGCACAAATACAGATCTGCATGCTACATGCAGTAGTCAGAAATACCTGTAGCAATGGTATTTGTATGCTAGCCAGATCCCAGGGTTTATTCCTCTTACTTAGTGCATGCTTTCTGACAACAGAGGGTCTGCAAGGTCAACCTACTTTTGGATTAATATTTATTAACTCTGAAGATCAAGTGGGAAATTTTGGATATATCTTGGGAAGAAAAAAAGGGAGGTTTTTTTCTCCCCCATTTTTCAAATAGAGTCACAGGTTAATTTTAAAACTTTCCTAGTCTTCTCTGTTATCAGTGCCCTCCGGCCCTTAATTCCTATCATTCTGCTTGAAGTTATACCACCATTATTTACTCTTCCTCAGTGCATTTGTGCATTTTCCTAATTTTAAATACATCAGAGCTTTGTTGAACTGACACATTTTGATATATCTTTTATCTATCTTTAATAATTCATTGTGTTGCATGTGCTCCCATTACATACACTATGCAAATATGTAAGACATGTCACAATATAAATGTTTTAGTGATCACTTTAAGTGAGAACAGAAGTGTAAATCTCAAAGTTGAAGAATGGGATTATGGAACGGGTAATGATGAGTCATAATTGATCTTCTGCTCTCAAAAAGCATGTTTAATAGTTAATAGTAAAAGCTGTTCTTTTAAAGGGACTATGTGGTTTATACACATATATGTACTCAGAATAAATAAATAAATATATGTTATTAGATAATGGAAGGGCTTTTACATGCTGTCAAGTTCAAAGATTTGTTACTTCCACAACAGTCTTAGACTACACTGTCTTTTATGGTATATAACAAAGGTATATTCCCTGCTTTATTTTTTAAAAGCACTATTGTCAGAGTTGCAGACAGACAAGCTCATGCATTGGGTGTCAGCGTCAAGGTTTCGGTATGGGGTTTCAAGATGGGGGAATACAGGGAGGAGTGGGAGAAGGCTGAGGTTGCTCTGTGCAGGACACAGCTGATTCCAGCCGGCTCCAGCAGACCCACCACAGGACACAGCTGAGCCCGTTAGGCATGTGTGGCACATATGTAATAACATATTTAAGAAAGGGCAAAGATGATGGTGGGTGGGGAGGAGGGAAGAGAAATGGCAGTGTGAACACTAAGATAAGAAAAGAAGGAGGGGGAGGAGGTGCTCCAGGTGCTGGAGCAGAGGTCCTCTGCAATCCCTGGAAGAGCCCACAGTGGAGCAGAGATTTGGCCTGTGGCCTCCAGAGACCTCATGCTGGAGCAGACTTTTTTCCTGTAAGACTGCAGCTAGTGGAAAGACACACATTGGAACAGAGGAGAAATATCAGATGGAAGAAGAGGCTGAGGGGATCTGTTATGGACTTATTGTACCGCTCCCTCCCTTGCTGCACTGCTTCGGGGGGTGCACGGAGGAGTCCAAAGTGCCTGAGTGAAGCTGAGCCTGGAGGAGGGAGAGGAAAGGTGTTGTTTTACTGTGTGTCTTGTTTCTCACCACCGGAACCTATTTTCACTGGCAATAAATTAGATTCATTTTCCCCAAGTCACGACTGTTTTACCCACAACAGTAATTGGTATCAATTTCTCTGGCTTTATTTCAACCCATAAGCTTTCTCATCCTATTTTCTCCCCCTGCCCCCTGAGGAGGGGAGTGGGGAGCAGCTGGGTGGGTGGTTGGTCCTTAGTTGAGGCTAACTCACTGCAGCTCAGAGAAACAGATATTCTGGAATTCAGAAACTGTAGCTCCTCGTTTGTGCAATTTATCTAGCTGAAAATCAAGGTGTTTCGTGAGAATTACTGCCTCATAAATATTCCTTTTTTAGACACAATGCCTAGTAGCAGCAGATGTAGATAAGAGGCAAATGAGGCTGAAAATACTTTTTGCCTTCGTTATCTCCAAAGGACTCAAAGCTAAAATTCTCACTCTTTTAGTCTTTAGTCATAGCGATATTTCCCTCAATACTGGTGGATTTCAGACAACCGGTCTGCAAAGTGACTCAGACTGTGTCCATTGGCTGAGTAATCCCATTCAAGTAAATGGAGCTGATAGTGTGACCAAGGGTTTATAACCTTAGGCCACATAATTGGAGCTTAAAGTTGTCTAAAGTGAAACTGGAGGAAATACATTGTTCAGTGCATTTCAGGACTTGAAATGCTAAAAAAAATATGAAGCTGTCACATATCTTATTCTGGTATTTTCTAAATGAAATTTCAGTTCTTTGGTTTGAAGACATTTTTCTTTTAGGAACTTCCCATATGTTTAAAACGATAAAATAAGAAAAGATCATAATCAAAATAACATATCAAATCATTTAACTGAAATATTTCAAACTGACCAGAGCTTTTTCTTCTTGGTTGGTTCCCAATTTCCCTTTTTCCCTCTTTTGAGATTTTAACCCTGGCTTCACTGAAAATGAGGAAAAAACCCTGAAATCTCAAAAATGCTTGCATGATGGGAAAGGCCATGTTTAGAATTTAACAGGACCATCCGCATTATGATCACATCTTAAAAAGTAAATGTGGTTTTTCATGACATCTAAAACTAGAATATAAAAACTGTAACTGGGAGATTGCCACATGCCAGCTGACATAGGATGGTGTTACTATCCTACTGCCCAGGGATTTGTAGTAAATTGTGCCAGCAGAAAATCAAGTGGATCTTTCTGTGATATTATAAGCATGCCGTTCAGTTAATATCTACAAGCAATTCAATATTACTGATGCATGAAAAACTAAAACATGACTTTGAAAGTTCATAGTTACAATAACAGAGAAGCTCAAAAGAAAGCCAACAAACATTACTCAGTATTAAAAGTACTTTTATGAAAGCTGAAAGGCAGATTAATATTTTTACACTAGCAAGCAGTGTTTCTTTCATGCAGACAAACTACACATCAAATCACTGCTTCAATATCTTCCTCTTCACGACAATGTCAGTAATTAGCCAATATATTTCAATTTAAAAGGCAACTTTTTCTATTTGAAGGAAATTGAATGTAAGTTCACATGAAGTCACTGCATAACAAATATATATCCATCTAAGAATCAAATTTAGCCACTACATTCACTTTAAGAACATGTGCAATAAGAACAAATTCTACTCAGAATCCTAGTGTAAGGTCAATGGACAAATACAGAGAAAAAATCTTCGTACCAAAGTTTGTGATGAAGTAGTAGCATTGTATTTCCTGTATTTTGTCTTATTATTGCAAAGGAGAAACGCCTGTAGCATAACTAATTATTCACAAAAGAAAGGAATATATTAAAACAAGCTGCCTCACAGGGACAGAAAAGACACCTAAGAGATCTGTGACATGAGGGATCAACCCTGTCCATTGTAGGCAGGCAAGGCTAAAGTGAACTCTTTCCAGCAAAAAGAAATTCTGATGCAAAATCTGTATAAGGAAAAGCAGCCCATTAGGTTTCTTCTCCAATCTTCTGCTGCTTCTTTATAAAAAGGAGAGATTTGAGCAAACTGATTATACCAATGGTGAATTTGGCCTAGTGCTTTCAAGAGCTCTTTGTTAACGTCCAAGAATGAGACTGACTTGTTAAAGCATAAAGTTTGTAATATTTCTGGGACACATTCTGTTGCAAAACGTTCTGGATTGTGGATGCTCAGGCATATTTTCTATCTCAGCCCCACCTCTGGCAAAGACACATGTCAAAACATATAAATCTGGTAAGTCTTATTTCACAGTCATTTGTGATTCTGTATTTGCTCATATTTTTAGTATCAGACTGATGAAACATCTGTAAAGGGGTACTTTTGAAATGTCATATAAAATTATTCATATCACTTTACTTCATCAAGTAAGATATTTATAACTGATGACAAAATTTGCTTCTGTGCTAGTACGAATATTTTCTCCATCCATAAGCCTTTTGCAGTGCCTCATTTCAGTTTGCCTTCGATGCCAGAGACTTATCTATGAAACAAACCCATCAATTTTCAGACAAAAGGTGGAAGAAGATTAACTCCCTCCCTGCTGAGATAAATCACTTTCCAGCGTATTCACTTGCAGACTTCAACATTTTTCATATGGTTTTCATTCTGACTTGATCTGTAAAGGAATGTTAGCTTCAAGAGAATTAATACTTGTGTGATACAAACCTAGAACTGCAGCTCAATTTTTGGAAGTGATTCGTAGCATTAATCTTTAACTGCATATAAACGCAAGCAACTGGCTACTTATTTCACATGAATGAGCATAGTGGGTTTTGAGCCAGGCAAAAAAGGAAGAAAAATACACTTTTTGCGTGTGTTCAGATTAAGTTGATAGTTAACCTTTATAGATGATGACTTTAGAAACTCTATTGTAAGCTGAAAATATATTCATGATTCCACACGTGAACATCATAGCACAAACAGAGATCCTACAAGCTTCTGGAAATACTCAAGTTCGTTATCACCCAAGGTCCCAGTGCAGACCCCATTCTCAACCATGATTGCTGTGCAAATTCTTGCATTCTAAAGGCAGTTACAGTCTTTCATTACTCCAAAATAGATGAAAGATTAGAGGATATAGTCAAATGCACTGAATTATATGTATGGAATAAAGAATATTGTCCTCTTTTACAATAAAGAAAGCAAATGCCAGTTAGTCCTTTAATACCCAGACTAAATTGTCTGTCCACCAAACATTAATTCATTTGTTACAAGTGCCTCTTGAGACATACAAACAAACAGATATTAGTGTCCCTTCAGATCGTTATAACCAGACTGTTAAGATATATTTCATAAGGGTTTTGGCTTGGAATCATAGAGCAGCTGATGTTGGAAACTGCTTCTGGAGATCGCCTAGTCCAACGCACTGCTCAGAGCAGGGTGACTTAGAGCAGGTTGCCTGGAACTATGTCCAGACAGTTTTTGAATATTTCCAAGGATGGGACACCACAGCCTCTGAGCAACCTGTGCCAGTGTTTTACCACCCTTACAGTAAAAAAGATTTTTCTTCCGTTCCAGCAGAATTTCCTGCATTTCAATTTGTGGCCGTTGCCTCTTGTTTCACTAGATACTACTGAGAAGAATCTGGCTCCATTTTCTTCATTCCCCTCCCATCAACTATTCAGATGCACTGACAATATCCCCCTGACTTTTTTATTCTCATGACTAAACAATCCCAGCTCTCTCAGCCTGTCTTTGCATGTCAGATACTCCAATTCCTTAATCATCTTTGTGACCCTTTGTTGGACTCACACCAGATGTCCATATCTTTCTCGTACCAGGAATTGTTTTTTCTTTTACTTTTTTCCTTCTACCTTTAGATTTGAAATACATATTTCAAGTACAAAATATCTACTATAGCAGAGTAAACTTTGTTCCCAGGGTTTTTACCTCCTTAGGCTATGGAAAATAAAAGTTCTTGGCAAAACAACAGGTACAGTTTTATTGCTGAATGTACCTGGGAGGGGGAAAAAAATTAAAGTAATCACACCAGCACAGCAAAGATCTCTGTTTTGAGGCATTCACTTGTTCATCTGCGTCCAGGTAACAGCCTAGAGGAGGAATCACATTTTCATATGTCCTTTTCTGGACCGAATGTATCAGATGAGGGTCAAGGTGTCAGGGCCACAGAAACAGCCAAAGAGCAAGAGCTGCCTTAGGAATGGGAGGAGGAGAGATGATTCTTCTCCATTGCTGCTGGAGTTACATACTGACAGCATCTTTCCACAGGGTGACACTGTACAAAGGATTTGAATGCAAAGATTTTTAACATGGATGTTGGCATAAAAGAGAAAGAAACTTGTTTAATGACTAGCCCATTTCCGGAAGTCCAAATAATCCTTTCTAAAATTCTTCGTAATCCATAATCACACAGCAAGTAAACCAAGGTACAAATGCTGGCAGCGTTTGTTTTGAGTTTTATTGCCTTGGGGTTTTAGCAAACAAAATCATCAATTAAGAGCATTAGGTATCTAACGTGCACTCACTCACAAATCTATAACCCTGGAAAAGAAAGATGGGGATAGGCTTTGTCATGAGATATGAATTTGTATAACAGCTGTTGGAAATTAAGGACCACAGATCTCAGTTTGAGAACAGCAGCAAACCTGTGACCACAAAAGCTGTGTCTAAATTCAAATAAACTAGTTAATTATTTTTCCCCTACCCTTGTTATTTTGATGCCATTATTAAACAGTGTGCAGGCAACTCTCATAACAATTCAATTCTCATTTCTCACTGAAATAACTGCAGTCGAGCCTTTAAAAACTGATGTCTAAGCAGCTCACGCAACAAAGCTAATGAACGTTCAAATCCTGTTTTGTTTCCAAAATAGTTTTGGAAAGACTAACTGGAAAGCAAAGAGTATGCATCATCTAAGCTGCCATGTGTCATGCAGCTTCGAAAAAACCTGGTGACTGATTTATCTGAACACAGGTAAGCCATCTGGCTTACTGGGCACCCTTCCTTGTTATGAAACTGTCACTGTCTCATTTCTTTACATTTTGCCATGGTAGAGAGGCCAACAGTTTAATGTCACAACCTAAATCACAAAATATATTTTGGGTTGTCTAAAGTTCGCCTATTAGCAGATAAGACTTGCTTCAAACAAAACCTTATGTCTACCTAATAGTGAAGCTGGAAATACACTTTGCATTTCTCATTCATCAAGCGAAGGATGTAATAAAGTAAATCTAATGTTCTGGGGTTTCTACAGAAGTGCAACACTAACGGTCATTTTAGGTGCAAAAAAAATTACACAGACAAAACCTTTCCATTAAATTTTAAACTGGTTATTACGAAAAACTGGAATTTGCTGTGTCTGAGTAAGATAGTCAAGACTGATCAAAATCCCTTGAATTTCCTTCAGTCCAAAATGTAATTGTTATGTGAATATTTGTCCATTATATCAAAGGTATGAAACTGCACTTGTCACGATAGTGTATGTACATTCCCCAGTATTGCAATGAATACTTCGATTTTCCTGTGTCACATGCTGTCTTCCTCTTCCCAAAAGCAGAAGTATGCACAATACCGGCTCTTTCTTTATGGCAAGCTTTAAAACAGGCTTTTGTTTTACATACAACACTAAAAATTGTTGGTAAATTCTGAACTGGAAAAACAAGCTTTCTTCCTGTGAAAAACTGTGCCTTTCCTACTAAAACCTTGTCCTCCGCAAGACGGAAAGCAAGAAAGGTGGAAGCTGTCCATTCGCATATTTGAGCTGTCTTAAAAAAAAAAGTTTATTTCTAGTGTAATTCCAGTCTTTGTTTAGAAAGTTTCTTTTTGCAGATGAAGGATGTTATTGCTTTAATCTATATTTAAGATGGTCTAAGTCCAGGCTATCAAGCGTCTTTTAGATAACCTGATTCAAAATTCTATGGGAAACCAGCAGAAGGCAAGCTGGCGTGTCTACAATACATGGTGCTGCTGAGGAGGTCTCCAAGGGACTCCATGCCACTTTCCTAAGCAACCATGTCTAGTTTTATCACATGCCTACGGGCAGATCAACATTCAGACCACAGTCCACCAAGACAGAAGAAATCTAGAATCTGTAAGGAATACAGGAGAAGTCCTCAGCTACACAGTCAAAGGGCAGGTTATGATCGTGTATCTTTAACCCAAGGAAGACTCCATCATGGGCAAGAGCTTCAGTATCTCCTGTTCACCAGTAATCACGTCCATCTAGCTCCGCTTCAGCTTCAGTTAACCTGGGGCTTTATCCTCAAACCAATCCTATTCAGTCCTCCTAGCCAACATGGTAATAAATGTAGAGCTGTAATGACCAAAACAGGTAAAACTATGCCCAATGTTGATAGAAGAGCTCCTACCATCTGAATAGCTCAACTTCTGTTATAACACATTATAAATGTCTCTGACGGAAAAACCCAGTGAAATAAAGTACCTAAATATCTGGTAGCTTTATGTTTGTAGCCTGATCTGCCTGAAGTCAAAATTAAAGGGAGGCAAACACTTAAGTGATTAACAAGATCAAAACTTGAATTTTAGGCAGGCAGATCACATGCAATGTTGAACACCTTCAGCTACTACCAAACTCAGTACAATTTGTCTAATGTATCAGCTCTCAGCTATGGTCTTACAACATTCCTTCTTCCCTGTACAAACTGATAAAAGTAGTCTTTAGAAAATAGTTGTAACTTAAGCTGATCAGAATAAGAAAACACATTTCATGTCTAAAGTTTTGTAAAATTATCCTTTTTTAGCTCTTAGTTCTTGCTTCAACCTTTTCTTCCTCTAAATTTGACATTTAAAATAGATTTACGTACCTGATTTGAACAGTGAAGTATATTGTTTGAACAAAGGCCTCAGCACCTTCCTGCAGAGACCTGACGTCAAAATATATTTTAGAATAAAGTGCAAATATAATGTTGAACATATTACACTGGCTCTTCTACTAGAATTTGTCAAAATGTACTCTATGAATTTGGGGACCTAGATCACTATGTAACAATAGGACGTTTGACTGAAGAGGCTAACAAAAGACACGCAGTAGATACTCATTTAGAATGTGACCAAAGCATACTCACATTGAGGATACTGCTTTGTAAGAGAGAGCTGCCATAGGAACAAAAAGATAAACTCAAAGCAGAACTATTTTTAAGATGAGTGGGCCTGCATATTCAGTTAGAAGTACAACATTTTTACTGCTTGGCAAATGTAAATCACTGGGGAAAAAATCTGTACCACAGACTTGCTGTTTTCAGCCGCAGGTGGTAGGTAATGAAGTTGCAGGAGGAAAATATGTTCTTATGTTGTTGCATTGTCTTTGGTCTTTTCAGTGACATTGTTTCCTATTAATTTTTATACTCCTGATAACTATGTTGTTATTGAAGCACATAAGATATTCATGACATCTTCGTGGCATTTAAAAAGACAAGGCCCAACACTGAAGTACCTACAATCTACTAAAGAAATTTACCGCAATGAGCAATGATGACATGAAACACTGCAGAGTGTGCTTTGGCAAAGGGACAGAGGAGGCACGTACAGAACAGAAGTTATGCAGAAAGTGCTGCTTTAATGGAGTGTTACTTTGAAAGACTGCTGCTAATGCGTTGTTTCAAACAGCTCACCCTAGCAACTTGTGGTAGAAGGTATCTCCTAGACAGCTCCACCTTGACATGTAGTTTTTAGAAATTCTTCAGCAGCAGAGACATTGGGTAAGTGGATAGAATAAAACAATCCTGTTGGGTCATCTGTCAGCAAAAAAACTGGAGGGTGGAGGAAAGAGAGATTGCTTTAAGTCATCATGATAAAATACCATGACTGAGTTGGATCTTATAGATACAATACCTGTTTTAGGTGCTACTATTCTGTACCAGGATGGCAAAAACAAGATTTTCTTCTTTGTTAAGAAAAAATCTTTGAACTTAAGAGCTCTGGGGCTAAGCTAGACCAAACATCAGCTTAGCCAGAATCCCTGACCATGGCCAGCAGCAGTCTTAGGGAGGAAGGCCACAAACATAGCATCTACAGATATTTTCTCTGTCCCATCAAACTTTCCAGATTCCATGATTGAGTGGTATCCTGAGTCTGAGGTTACTTGTAGACTGTAAAGTTCAACGGCTGCTGATGAATAAATTTTCCACTAACATTTCCTTATTCCTTCCTTTGTCTATTTATACTTTTGAGCATCCATGACAGCTTATGGGAAAGATTTTCACAATTCCAAATTTTGTGAGGAAAAACCTTTTCCTTTCAAATTTACTGCCTGAAAACTACATTGGCCTAGTTATGAGAAAGAGCTATTAATTCTCAACATCATTCCTGACTGACTTAATTTTATTGGATTTTATTTTTCTCTCACACTTCTTTTGGTCATCCCTTTTACTCTACTAAACCAGCACAACACAACTGAAGTTAGATTGAAGAGTTGCACAGACCACCTATTACTCTCCAGTACAGTGAAGAATGTACACATGAAATGTACCAGAAAAGATTTCCTGAAATACTCCACTAAATTTAAACACTTTCATGAAATCTGGAGCATTATGGCCAACAGAACTCAGTAGAGCAGATCAGACACAGAGAAGGGAATTATGAGGATAAAATTTTTAAAAACACTATACTCTAATTTAAGCGTCTACAATAAAGCTGCAGTGGACACTTTCAGTTCCTTGGGAAATGTTCTATTTTACTAACTGCTTTTAAACCATCAGAAGGTATTTCTTCCATGTGTTCTCAAGTTTTGCCTTGTTTGGTGTGAGTTATCTGTTTGAACTGTCCACACAAAATGTGCATGTTAGATAGAAAGAGAATGAAATTCTACAACTATTTACTCATTTGAAGTATTTCATGATGAAAACAGAAAACAGAGCCCGGTCTTACAGTTCTCACTTGATCTATTTTTAGTCATAGTTGTATCATTACAACATAATTGGTTCCTTGCACAACAACAAATACTTTTTCTGTGCTCTCATTCAGGTAAAATCTCATGGATGGCAATCTGCTCACAGTACAAGTACAACTATGACTTGACAAGTCATGCCCAGGTGATCTTTATCACATTTCAGAACACAAAATGCAGTCACAAGCTATATGGCACCAATTGTGTTCCAATGTTTAGTTTACAGTTTCTAAGGATAGTATTTATTTTGCACGTTCTGCTGACACAAGTGATACCAAGGCAGTAGAATGCATACAAAGAAACAGAAAGTATGTATTGCCATGGCACAAACAGTAAATGTATTGAACATTCACTTCAACAAGGAGAGGCTCATTAAGATATTTTTGTAAAGGGTTATAACTGTACAAATAAGCCACTTGCTTCTTGATGTGCAAATAAAATTGTTTACACCATAGGAAATAAGGTAACAAAAGTTGAGTGCGTGTTTTGCTATCATTAGGTTAGTTAAAATAACTTCGGCACTATAAACATGGTTACAGCTATGTCATTCCCCTTAGCAACCATCCCTAAGCACAATCAACAGAAGTAGAACATATTTGCTTCTTAAACATATCACTAAGAGTTAAATCCATCTAGCCACTGTGTCTGCGGTCCCAAGTTAGGTATCTAGGAACCTGGAGAATTCGGCAACTCCAGAACTGTTTGTTAGGTTCATCTTTAAAGGCAAGCACAAACTTGCTGTGTTTACACACTCAGCTTTGAGACATATGTGAGCTCCAGATCTATGTCTGCATAACATAGCTGGAGCAAAATCAGAAAGAATGTACTGCTGAGTTCAATTCTGCAATAAGGCAGATCCATACCATCCCGCATCCCAGTAAAATACATTCACTACTGCCTATTCTGGCGTGATTCATGGCTTTTCTTGCTGGATTTTGTCCTACATGGCACAAATAATTTCATATTTTCTAAAAAAGAAATTTTAGTTTGGCTCTCAAACAAACCTCAAGTCAGGTCTCTGCCACTCAAATGCAATATAAAAAGTTCAGATCATCTGTGTATTGGTTTCCATTTGAATTTACCAGCTCCAAAATAGAGTTCAGTGATCATGTCATCCAAACGTGCTCTTTCGTCTTCACTCCCTGGCAATGGGGGTAACAAAACACAAGTATCTCTACATAAGAATGATCAGAACACAAGTCCAAATTTAAGGAAAGGCACAGTTTTCCCAGCCCAGCACTTTGCAGGCTTGTATGCAAACACTTACTGCAACAATTTAGCCATATTAAAATGAACAAAATTGATTTCTTTACACAAAAGCAACTCCTTCAATCAAATATCTCTTTCATCTTATTAAGCCACTGTATATATTAGCCATAAATTGATATCTTATCGTTTTAAGGTAAGCTGACTTCATGCACTATAAAACAAAACTAGAGAAGCTGCCTAAAGAGTTTCCACCTACCCAATTAGATGGTCTCCTAGTCTCCTTTGCAACCTTAATCTTTATGGTTCTGTATGTTTTAATGTTTCTAAACTATGTCACTTACACTGAAAAATAGGATCTAGAAGATATGGCAGATAAAAATCTTCTATCCCTTCATCATACCTTGGCTCTCCATATTTAGACTGTGGGTGCTGAGATAGAAACCTTGTTCAACAAGATGTTCATACAGTGCCTAGCATCTTAAGACCCTGATTTCTGTATGTTACTGTGTATACTGTTTATAATGTTATGGTTTTCCTGTATAGACAAGGATAGTATATCAACATGTGCTGTGTGCAAGCTGTGAACAGTTGGTAAAGCAAGAATTGTGTAATTTTAAAAACAATGTGAATAAAATCCAGTGGAAGGAATATAACTGCTACTGCCCAGTACAGAAAATCTCAAGCAGACCACTGGAAATAGGTAGTAAAGACCAGCTAATACAGCATGCTAATCATAATGTCTGAATTAAGAAGTTTCTAAAGCAAATATCTGGCATCTCAAGAGCTTCAAGGTTTTTCCTCCTCTAATCACATAGAAGTACAGCTTATGTATTTTGTCACTCCTGTTCCTAGAGGAAGTGCATAGCCAGAAGTGCAATCTCCCAGAATTAGAGCTTAGGACACACAGAGACGGAGCATTTTACTGTAAATCTTCCAGCCAGATTTTTTTTCTAGAAAGAAAGGTTTTGGTGTCTGTTTTTCTCTAATGCTGCAAGCAACATTTTGAAGATGTATCTGGCCACTCAACAATACCTTCTTGTTGTTCTCATGGATTTGGGGCAAAATATTTTTAATATATTTTGTCAGGCTGGAAAAATCCATGAACTTGAATTTATAATACTATAAATACATAATAACACTGACAGAAAACTATCACTGCTCGGTAATGTACATCTCACATTCAGCCAGGAGGCAATAGCACTATGTGGCAGGAACAAAATAGACAATTACTGTGCTCAGGCTCACTGCTGGCACCATAAGTATAAGAAACTATCCTTTTCATTAACTCAGTAAACATGGGAGAAAATTTACAAGGTAGGCCACATAAGCCAGTCAATGGTTTTGGTTTGTCTATATACCAATGTGGTTTATAGGATTTTTCAAAAATTTTAAATCAAATTTTCTGCAAATTAAACTCTTTTAATTTCATTTGAGCTGTACAAGTGGTGAGATTGATAATAACTCTGAAAAAAACAGTTTTCACAAGGGCAAAGTATTTTATCTTGATTAAAAATGCAAAGGAAGAGTAGGTAGGACTGCAGTTGACATTTACAAAGGAAAATATGAAACTATTATTTTTTATTTATACATTTTCCTCAATTTTATGCTTTTTTAAGTGACATGTCGCTTTTTTAAGTGAGATCTCTTAATCTGATCTATTCTGAAGGTGTATTCATAATCACTAACACAAAATTTTTCAAATATAGACATCTAAGATTAAGCATCTTAATAAAAATAGTCTCTGAAGTCAAAGAAAGTTTCAAGGCCTCTGATCCTGTGGGGATGGAATTAACCAGTAAGAAAAATAGATATGAGGTAACATGATTAACTTTCCTAGCCAAATTTAAAAATACTGGTATACATCTTTCCTAAGGCTGACAAAGAAAATGTCAGGTATGGCAATGAATACATTAACAAATTTAACATTTATCAAAATGTTACAAGCAAATATTTTGGCCCAAACTCTTCCAAAAAAACCCTCACATATATAATATGCTGCAGTGTAATCAGAATATAAATTCATCCTGATATATTAATACTCTATAGAAAGAATCATCAGGAAAAAAAAAGAGGTATTACCTGGGGCTCTGGAAAGCAACTTGATAGCCACCAATGTCTTTGAAGTACTATAATATGTGAGAGAAAAATCAAAGTCACATAGACGTCATTTAAGTGATGGATACTGCTTCTTTCGGCTCACACATATTCCAGCTACGGTGTGTTCCAAATGCATTTGCCCTAGCTGAAAGCAAATGTTGATGTTAGTGTAGTATAATTTCCTACAGTACCTATAGCAACAGCAAACACGTTATTGAATACTTCAGCAACAGACTGATTGCGCCCTTATCATACTTTCAGCTGTCAATCTTGAGTGCTGTGTGAATGACTGGTATTCTGTAACATGCCTTCTGTACTGTAAACTTGCCCTTATACAAATGTTTTCTTTTGAAATCTAGTTCATCAGTGTAGAGAAATATTTGATTTAAACTTTTAGAAATGTAGTTTATTTAAGAACTTATTCTACACTTCCAGTACTCACATAACAGCTTCTAAGTATCACAAAGAGTTTGGCACCTCTTAGAATCTGACGTTACATATTGATGAGATAGATCAATTACACTAGCAAAGACAGCACACAAAATATTGCCCAAATGTTAGTTAATGAACCTTTATAGCATTTTCATGAGAAATTATATTAGATGTATGTCGTGGTTTCAGCTGGGATGAAGTTAATTTTCTTCTTAGTAGTTGGTGCAGTGCTGTGTTTTGGCTGTGATGTGAGAGCAATGTTGATAACGTGCTGATGTTTTTGGTTGTTGCTGGGTGATGTTTA
>JAVJGI010000040.1:46823329-46838062 GCA_035590275.1 Ibycter americanus
CCCATCTTTCTGGGTGAGGGGAGTGAGCGAGTGGCTGCGTGGTGCTTGGTTGCCGGCCGGGGTTAAACCAGCACAATGTATTAAAAGAAGAAAAAGGCAGAGGTTAGTGCACCAGAGAGGCAAAGTATTGGAGGATACAGTGGCTAAGAGATACGTCATATTACCCTGACCACAACGGTACCAATTTATTTGCTTCAGTTAGATATCAGGTAAAGGGCTTTGCTGTTTCAAGAATATATGACTTGCTGAAGGTTTAGGAACTGTGGAAATCCAAGGCCAGTTTTTGGAGAGTTTAGGAACAGTACCAAATCCTACACCAGGTCAAACAATCTATGCAGCTTATCAAATTATGTAATAAAAAACTATGTTGTATTACTCTTTTTAAATTATGTGACAGATGCAATAAGGTACTATTGAGAACCTTACTGAGAAGCACTGTAGTTTAGAATATTGTTTCATTTAAATTGCTGCAGTTAAATGAAAAAGGAGGAACACTCTTGTGAATCAGGGCATAATATAATGCCTAAAATATACTAGATAATATATTCATATTTCAGTATGTAGATAAACAATTTCTTGTCTGAACTAGAAACTGGTTTTGAAAAGCAAAATACCAAAGCATAAATCCTGGTCAAATCCTGAGGTATTTTTCCTTCTTTTTTCAATATTCTTTGAAGATGTTCTTCCGAGCACCAAAACACAGGGAAAATTCAGAGGAGCAGAAAGTACGTTAAAACTATGATTTTTTTAAACAGTTCCAAAATTAATAGTGATCTACAATTAAAATAAATAAGCAGGATGATAAATAGCAGGCTCTGCTCATAAGATTTTATTTTTAAATAGAGCAAAGATTCCTCCTTCCCTGACTGTATATCTGGTACTCTTCAGATCTCCTTCCACATCCTATCTCTGCATTCCAGGGTGGATCAGTAACAGAATACATTTCAAATGCAGGAACAAAGTAGCCTCTATCCAACCTAAGTGAATGCCTGCAGAATACAGGTAACCCTGCATCTGTCCCAAACTTCTCTTCTGTTTAGAGAAGACTTGCTGTTGAGATGGGATTATGGAAGGCAAGGTGTAGCAGGAGACAGCGTGTGTACAGCCTGTGTCTAGGCAACACCACCAGTTGTCTCAGTTTTCTTGTGGCTTTCATAGCCTGTGGTGTCTTCCATAAAATCTGACATTTAGTGAGAGTTTCAGCTTCATTAAGAATAACTACATCTCCACTCATCTTAGTCACAAAGACAGTTCTGAAGAGACTAGCCCAGAAGTGCCCTGACAACTCACAACCCAAATGCAAATAAATGTAAAACCAGAAATCCTTCTTTTAAATATCATGATTTTCAGATGCTGAATTGCAACTTTAAAGAAACTTGGAGATGGGAATTCTGGACTTTTCCTGCTAGTGGAAGGGAATAATATGTTATACATGTACAAACATATATCACAGTATCTTTCTGGGATAGGTAAATGATCCAAGTGGCGTTTCTTATCCTGATTTCCTCTCTACCATTTATCACCATCTCAGCATAACTTCATATAAATATTGCATGTAAAAACTATAGTAAAATCTTTGTCAAGTAGCATACAGAAAAACAAGCAGAATACTAAAAGTATGTGTTCAGAAAAACAGCAAGCTGAAATTATAGGATATGGAAAATGGGCTCTAAATGTCAAAAAAATTGGAGCGTTCTATCTGTAGTTGGTGATCAGAAGCTTTCACAAAAAGGTTCTACTTTCCTTACTTACCAGTCTATCTCTTGTGCATGATGATGAAAACTACTGTAGTTGCAAAACACATGATGGACAGTTTCTACAGAGCCTTAAAGCAAATAGAAGCGTTTTTAAGCAGTGCCACCCGGAGGTGAAAAAGAGCTTTTCAACTCCCATGGCATCAAGGCATGTCTATCTAACTTCTGCCTTTTACATCAGCTATAATGATACCGTAAATGCAAAAATCCCTTACTGGTCCTGCAGTGGAAATGGTCCTTCAGAGCAGTCACCAGTAGGTGCGGGGAGGCATGTAATCTTCACTGACCCAAGTCCCATCCTAAATTTAGTTTCACATACCTGAGTCTCACAGCTACAGTAAGGGCAAAATCTCACGGTTCATTTAGTCATCACAGGAAATAAGCCTCTTTGTCCTATCGGAGGGCTGGGTGTTTGTGCTGTGCTATAGAAAACTCAGCTCTCAGACCTTTCCTTCTTACACATGCTGCCCTAATGAAGTAATGTGAAACTGGCCCCCTGGCCACCTTAGGGGCCCTCCACTGAACACACACCAGTCTATTGTTTTCTTTCTTGTATGGGGGGTCCCAACAATGGACACAGTATTCTAGCCACAAGTCAGATAAACTCTGCCAAGAATGACCCTGCATTCATATGAGGAAACTGCAGAATGCCTTGAGGTCCTCGTCTCTGTGTTGACACGGACTGATGTACAGTGCATGCCCTAACAGAAGTGAAGGCTGGAGAGTTCTACTGCTATATAGGACTCCGTTCCCAAAGAAAAAATCCATGTCCAGCACCTCTAACAAGGTACATGCACACATGCACTGACCACCCCATCAAAGCCTGTTTCCAATAAAAAAATCAAAGCAGCAGCAATCTTTTCACAGCAACCTGTGTCATGTAGCACAGTGTGGTGGCATGATTTCTTTCTAGAAATATCTCCAGGCCTCCCTATATGGGCTTATCACATAGCAAACACATCTTAAAGTCATCTTTAGCAAAAGTCATAACAAACAAACAAAAAAAAAAAACAAACCAGAAATAAAGCATAAATAATTGAAAGGAAAAAAAGGAAGAAAATGTTTCATGTTGCCAGAAAACACATTACTCCTTCCCATTATCTTCATTATGGATGCAATGAGCTAAATGTCAACATAATGTAATGACAAAATAGAAATGAAAGTAAAATAACAATAGAATAAGTAAAATGTGGTGTTAAGGTAAAAAAAGGAGTTACGTGGACAAGTCTACCAATGCATCAGGTCAATTTACTCTGCCAAGTGACAACTCTTACTTAGTCAGATAAGAATCAAGAGAAACTGTGCAGTGAACATTTCCCTTGAATTAGAAGGCAGAGTGTGTGCAGACCCTGAGTACTGTGGTTGCACAAGGAATTGGGCTCAAAATCTGTAAAGACACTATGTCCAGTATGAATGTATATATGGACAAGCACTTGACACAAATACTTTTTGCTAGACTTCCACTGAAATTCCATTATTTTAGAGAATATTTCTGTTTCAATAAACCAAAATTCTTTAACAAAAATATTCCTTCAGATATGTTTCTCTGACCTTCTAGTTAGGCCTTGCAAAAGATATTCTTAAAGCCTGCTGCCTCAAATTAGAGTTAACTGATATCAGAAACAAACTCACTGGGTTCATATTTATTAATTTCAAGCAAAGAGAAGATTTTCAAGCACAGTTGTACCAGTTTAACAGTTAAAAACTCAAGGACATACATAAATGGAGTTTCTCATCTCCCTGCTAAGCTTTAGTCCTCAAACACTTCATATTTAGCAACCGATGTAGCAAGACATTCTGTTGATACCTTGCACTCTAGTAAATACCATATGAACTCATACCTGTTTGTGGGTGTGAATTACAAAATAACTGAAGATAACAAAGTCAGTGGCACTTTTAACACCTTTCAAATTATTTTTTCGCAATCAGGGTACAAGTCTCATACAGCAGCTGTTTTCCTCCAGGAGAAACCTGTGCTTTTTACCAAAAATGTAGTGAGCTGCTCTGTGGTTTTGCGTATTCCAAAACTGCCAGATGGTTTTGAAGCTGATTTCTAAATCTAATTCATCCTATAACTTTTTAACAAGGTCTATCCTGAGAACTACAACAGCATGAAACTCAAAAAATATGAAGAATCAAGTATTGCCAAGCCATTCAAGGTTGAGGCTTTGATGGCACTAACAAAATTCACTGGCCCTGACCAGCTTCATCCAGGACCCACACACTGCCCCAGTCCCAGGACCCCATCTCAACCCCCTGGGTCTGTCAACGCCTACCCCAGAAATGCTGCAGCAGGTTTGGTCTCCGTTCCCTCCCCAGGGAGGTGTCTGATGCCCAAGACTGAGGTTGCTCCAGTGTCCCTGGCTGCCCCGCTCCTGGCCAGGGTGGTGGGAGCTTGGGGACACCACACATCTCCAGACACCCTGGCCCCAGAGAGCCACCAGCCCCTGCTGCACCCTGACATTCATAAGCAATTAATGAGACAACCTCTTCAACCTACTGAGATAGCTACGGCACTATTTACCTACTTAAAATCAATGAATGGCATAATAGTCTCAGTTGCACAATTCCCATAAAAGCCAACAGTGAAGTACACAAGCACCGTGACATAATCGCCTGTCAGATGCTGTATCTCAGATCTCTGTCACTGCGAGTATTTCAAATGTGAGAGATGAAGGCAGAGTAACATGAGAAGGAAGGTTATTTGATTACAATGATAAGTTAATCTTTACATATATTCTGTTCAACTGTACAGTTGTTTTTTGTTTATTTAAAAAGTTTTCTGCCTCACTCTGCAGTGTAGGCAGCTATACAAGACAGACTGTTTCTACAGTCCTGTAAAAGTACGCTACCAAAAATAAATGTGTTAATTACGCTCTGAAGGTTCTGCTACACCACAATGAAAGTATAAAGAGAAAAATGAAGTCAGGCCCATACAGCACAGACTCCTAGAACTAAGACAGAAATCTGCTTCTGAAAGAGGATTACACCCAAATCAAAAATATTTAGATTAATGATTTCAAGTTGCATAAAACCAGACATGTTTTACATGGCTTTAGAACATCTGTCCTTTGTCACTAAAAAGTTACGTGCAGATTCATAAAGACTTTAAAATTAGTATTAGCATACCTCTATAATATACTGAGTTTCTACACTTTAAGTAATAAAGATCCTATATATCACTTTTTTTTTTTAATAAGTAGTGGGATCGATAAGATGTCATATCAAATTAGCAGTTACAAGTACATGTCCAGTGGCAAAACTAGCATAAGCAACACATATTGAAGTAATGAATCCCAAATGTTCCTTTTCTCTTTTTATTGATGATACATTGATGATATAAGCAGCAGAATATACTGGAGTAGTTGAAGAACAGCTAAGAGAGAAGGCAGGACACAGAATCCAGACAAACCTGCTTCCGAATACTCTGCTACTCCCTAAATTCGGGCTTTTTTAAATTTTTAGTTTTTAAATTAAACCTCAATTTTTAAAACATGTCAAATAGTCTAGAAGACACTAAGCTCCATCAGGCTACTTGACTCGGTGCCACAGTAGAACCCAGTGCTCAAAACAAAACAAAATCCCTTATGGCTCTGTTGATGCCACCTTTCAACCCAACCAATGGCCAGAGCATAGAGCAGGAACAGAGAGAGCATCTGACTTAATTGTCAGAGGAACAAGACACTATTATATTACCACTGTTTTAAGGGAGGATCTCTCTGTTGTTAGAATAAGTGCTTCTCCTTCATAAATCACTCCTTGCTTCAGAGAAGATACGTAGTTGGACAAAAAAGCTGATCTGAACGCTTTTTTCTTCCTCTTTAGTTGAAATCTGTATCACAGATATCAGTCACAGATCCTTAAAGCTTTATGTCAAGGCAAGCAAAGGAAAAAAATATGTTCCCACTCTAGAATCCTACTAAGCGGTTTTCATGAGTCTGGCAAAAGACTAGGCTTATTCATCCAAGAAGGGGTAGACCTGGGATCCTAGCTCACTGCCACCAAAGAAAAACCTTTTCTCTGAAACAAGGATCTTCTACAGGGGATGGAAAGCGAAGCCCAACATCATCTTGTGCGTTTGACTGTAGATTAGTCCACAAAACTCCCACAAGCAAGGACCGCAAAGGCTTTGGGTTTTGCCTGTACAGTGTTTTCAGCCTCACAGAACAGTTCAGCTGCAATGAAGTTAAACGAAATAGCTAAGCGATTACTATTATTTTGTTATTAAGAAAAGCATACATATCACTTCAGTACAGTTATCTGCAACAATTGCCCACTTGTGTCTGTATACAAACATGTTATAAATTACCTAAATCACATTTGGATAGTTTCCATCAGATGTAGCAAGCAGAAAGTTTCTTCCATTAATGCCTTCCGTTAGGCCTTTTAAATGGAGAAAAGGGAGACTCTTTGCCACAACACTATCAGAGGCACTACTCAATCCTATGTGTGCATTTCAGCCTTCTTGCATGCTCAGTCTCACAGCTATGAGACCCAGCTGGCAGTGGGCCTGCCCAAGCACAGCAGCTTGCTCTGCCATAGTACGTTGTCACATTCCAAACAGCAGCTTTTCAAGTCAAACAGAGACTATGTTTAAAAATAAGCAGGAGTTCACCTGCTTATTCAGGAACTCCTGCAGGAATTCACTAATGAAGAACATTATGTATTTACCACAGACCCAACATTTACATCATGAATTGTAATAAGTGCTAGGAGCATCTCTTTAGTAGCCTGCTCTTAACATGCTTCTTTCCCTATTACACATACAGTTTCACCATTTTTGCTACCCCAGGAGAGCAAAATCTAAAGAACCAAATTCTGAATTTTTTGGCAAGTGAACAGTAGCTTAATAGTGATAGTAGGTTTATGCACACAACCACTGAAAATTTAGATCAGAAGACTTCTGTACAACTAGAGTAAGCTGAAAAACATTTAGCTTGCAGCTGTGACATTCAGTAGAGAAACTCATTAATCTTACTTCTGAATTTCCTCAGGAGCAATGTCTGCAGATCTTTGATAAAAACAGTCAGGTTTGGCAAACAAGTATATTTGTTTCAGTCACTACAGAATTTCACACCTTACCCTTTGCCAGACCCACTCCTACAACTTCAGCCAAGCTCATTAGTCTAACAGAAATACATGATCTTTGTCTCCCCATTTCTCAAAAACAGCTTTTCAAAACACTCACCATGTCATTGTTACCCCAAATCCCGTTCTTCCATAGTATTTCTTAGTCCACTTGAAATCAGCCTAACCATCCTCATCTCCCAAATAACTGTACCCTAACTGTCATATGAAAAAGATGTTGCTATCTCGGATTATTAGCTCAAAGTCACTGAGTCTTTGAAATATTGAAAGGCATTGAGCTCTGAAACCAAATATCACAACTTTTAGCATATTCCTGGTACTCCAAAGCATACGTACTTTATTAAGTCTGTTAACCTCCTTATTTCTTGCTTCTCATTCCAGTACTCTGCACAATACCAAGGACTTCCCTGAGATGACCAAGCCTGATGCTTGGCCACTCCAATGGCAAGTGAAAGATAGCAAGGAAAATCTGCTTTTCAACAGGCAGAAGCATGAAGTGAGCCAGTATTTAGGGTTGTGGGATTAAAAAAAAAAAAAAACAGCCTTTTTTAGAAATAGCAGACTGATGGAGGCAGGAGGACAAAGAACTGACGAAGTCCTATAGCAACTGTGTGAAGACTGAAAAGAAGACTGTGGTTGTCCCAGGATTACATTCATTAACCTGTTCATGCGCTTCAAAGACACGGGACAATATAGTGACAAATATTTCTTTCCCTCAGTGCAGAAATGTACTAAATTTCACTTTTTCACTGGTTACATATGGTGAAGACTAACCTGTCTGTAAAACTGCTAAGGCTTAATTTGTCAAAATAGCTGTATACCTAAAACATAGACTTTTAACATTACTATATCCATAAAACATCCCTTTACAATCTTTTATTTTAGTTCATATCAATCACATCAAGGTGTTTAACTGGTGCCGAGCTAAAAAAAAACACTTCAGACCTTATTTCACCTCTTCATACGTTCCTTCACTTTAATATGTAAAATATGTATACTAGAAATTATTTAAAGAAATTCTTAGCCATTTCATACAAATAAATTCCTTCACACAGATCAATGATTTATTAAAAGCAACTATTAACATCTCTTTCTACCTGTACCAGACATCTGTAGATGCATTCTAGAGCATTTCAAAGATGAGCAACATGTCACAACAGGTTGTGTAATACTCACAGGCTCAGAAGCAGTATCTTGGCTGCTCAGTTGCACATAAGTCATAGTAAGTCCTACAGTATTCTCTACTTGCCCTGGACAGAGATATCTCTAATGTTTTCAAATATATTTTCCCTGATCAAAAAAGATAAATGTTAGTACTAATACTACTGTCCCACTGAACTTCAAGAAAGTCTTCCTAAATCTCCCAAATGCAGTACTTTGAGGAAGTGTATTCCTTGAACTCAAGGGGAGTTACTTTCTACAGCTGTTGTGATAGTATGAATATAGAACAAAACCCTTCAGGCCTCACACAGCTATCTATAGTGCTGAGATTTACCCTAGTGGCATCTCCCAGGTTCATCTACTGAATTCAGGTCTTAAATTTTTTAGTGCAGCGATTGCCTTTCTTTTTACTCTACCATTTTATTTCCTTGACTAACAAAGTCGTTGCAAACAACATATGAATTAAAAACTGCCTATTTAATAGCATCTGCTTGCTACGATGGCTTAAAAACCGCTGGATTCTTTTAAAAATGTTTATATATAGACTGGCTGCTGAGCTATCAGTACTGCAGCAAGTCTTCCACCTGCTGGACAAAAGACAGCACGAAGCTTCCTCCACAGGAAACAGATGCAACAAGTATCTGTGAGCTACACAATGACCAAAGGGGAATAAAAGGGGAAAAAAAGGGCAACATCAAGGTTCTCTTGTTCTTGTCTAAGTGTATTAAGTAAATAAATAAAGGTGAAAATGCAGCCACCGTATTAAAAGCATACAAAGAAGTCAAGCAGTTGTGGCCAAGGAGGACCTCTTCTACTTTCCCAATATTCCTCTTTTAATAAACTGCTCCTACAAGGTCTCTTTATTTGTGATTTTACAAAGGACCTGCATTACTTGAAATGGAAATACTACAGGTCTTCTGCCTTTTGGGCTGTTCTGGATTGATAACTGCCCTAATAAAGCAAGTAGAAGTATTTCCCACTTTGTCCTCTTTGCCTGGCTCAGGTGGTTGGCTAAATCAGAACGTCATGTACTGTCATGTTAAACCAGCTGAGCAATTGCCAGATCCCCGAGTCCTCAAGCAGATTCAGACTGGATGCCGGGTTAAGCACTGAGGGCTTTTTACTCCCGGACCCGCCCGGAGGGAAGCCTGTCCCCAGCCTCTCCTGAGGAGATGAGTGACACGGTGTGATTGCCGGGGGCGGGGGCGGGGCGGGGGAGTGTTACTGCATGTTGCTGAACCTGTATCTCCAGAAGACATGAAAAAGTCTTTCCGAAGCATACAGCACTGTATCAAACTACAGGGTGTTATCTACAGATTCAAAGAAACAGGAACATGATCTTTACCGAAGTTCACTTAGTTCTTTCGAAGCTCAACTATTTCTTTTTTTATTATGTAGACTCCCAGCAGCATTCTTCCCTGAGGTATTGCCTAAACCTTGAGCAAATGAAGGAGGCACACAGAGAGGCTGCAGATCTCCTTTAGTGTTATCCACTCTCCTCTAAAACCTACATGTCATCAAGAGGGGGGAAGGTTGTGAAATTGCAACTGAGG
This sequence comes from Ibycter americanus, assembly GCA_035590275.1. Classification (NCBI taxonomy): domain Eukaryota; kingdom Metazoa; phylum Chordata; class Aves; order Falconiformes; family Falconidae; genus Ibycter; species Ibycter americanus. The sequence continues at coordinate 46,832,886 of JAVJGI010000040.1, forward strand.
TTAGGAAAAGATGGGTTACAAAATCTAGTGGGAGTGTTCAGAAATCTTAAATGGGATTAGCAGGCATTACCAATAATGAGAGTTGAGCCATAATATGGGTTTTATAGTTTCTAGATCTTGATAACAAGAGTTTGAGAATTTGGGGCATAGAAAAACTATACTCATTACCCTGCCCTTAGTGATAACAAATATAAACAGGGCTCAGTGTTATGAAATTTATGTTCAGAAATTAAAGACCAAACAAAAGATGCAGATGAAGCTGGTTGGAGACCTCACATTTCGTGTCACCAAAGGCACCACAAAACAGTCATCTGCCTAATGTATGTACCCATGTGCATGCACATGCATATAGAGATGTATATATGTATCAATTGCTTTAAAGGGTAGGTTTCACAAACCTAAACATAGTTTAGTGAAACCAGTTGCAAGAAAATATTTTTTAAAAAGCATAACAATTTGGAAATGAGCCAGTTCCTCCAGAAGCCCCAATGTGAGATCATTTTAAAAGTAAATAAAATTACATAGAAGAAAACTAATGAGAATCATAAAAACCACCAATAAAAGAACTGTGATGAGAAAAGATTGAGAATGATTTTTAAGTAAGCTAAGAATAAAGGTAACAATGATATTACTATAAATCCTCAGTGATAATGTACAATGAATAGTTCACTAACCTGTTTTATGCACAGATAATCAGATGCAGTCATGCCATAAGGTTGATGAAATTCTATTTTATTTCAGTGGTAACAAAGGAGGCTTCCACAAAAAGCTTACTAAAGTTGGATATCTTTTGATCAACAGGTTGAGACCGTCAGTTAGAAAAACAAGTGGCAGAGGAACCCTGAAGAATGTTTCACAATTTCCGGGTCAGAGAATGCTGCAAAAGATTCAGGACACTGAAATCAAGCCAGTCTGTGTTACTATTAACAAACATAACTGGGATGACTTCAAGACTATAGGGCCTGCCAACATCTTGAAAATGCTCGATAAAATCAAACAGTGCTTGCAGCAGGACTCAGTCAACAAAAATTCTAAGAATAGTAATTACATGCTAATTTATGTGTGTTTACATTAGATCATGGCAACCGGATTGATAGATTTTTTGATGGCATTACAAGTCCAGCTGATAATAACAAATAGTGTCAGTGCAACATATTCAGATCCTCAAATGAAGGCACTTTCATGCCTGCTCCACCCATACTCTGGTATGGCCAGCCAAAGGCCAGGCTGGCTGGGTAATTCCCATCCAAACGTGGTGGCACATGCTTGTAAGCAGGATACTGCTCAGCACTGGACTAACATAACCACATAGCATCTGGACATAAACTGTGTTTTTAATCCATAGGATCAGTTCTTATCTTTTCCAGCTTAACACTTCTGGAAGAAAACAAAGTCATTACAGAAGATGTGAAGGCTAGCGAAAAGGCAAATAACAGAAAGGGTAGAGTTCACTGATACTGAGCAATCAATATCACATGGTAACATGGACACAAGCAATCCCAATGCATTTTAAGATAAGCGAATGTAGAGTCACGCATAGGCACAAAGACAATAACTTGTGCTCTGGTAATCAGAAACACTGAAAAGGATCATCAAATGAACATGGATTTTTAGAGGATTCTGTGCCTAGAGGGGCTACTGTGATTCTGAGAAGTTTAAAAAGAGGAATATGAAGTAGGAGCAGAAAATAGCATAGAAGTTCCATTACCTCTGTATTTGGCAGTGGTGCATCTTTTTTAGAAAAGCATAACCCATTTTCAAGCTAATACATTAAAAATTACATTGATCAACTACAATGACATCACAGATGAGTACAGGAATGATTCAGAGGTTTCAGGGTGCAGGACTCCAGAGACTCAGTCTTTTCAGCTTAACAGAGAAAAGCTGAAGCAATTATTTGATCACATTCTTTAAGTACCCACATGGAGAACACTGGCACTACAATATCTTTCAGGCCAGCAGCAAAGATACGGCAAGACCCAACTGCTGGAAGCTAAAACCAAATATTCAGAAGAGATAAAACATAAATGTTAATCATGACACTACTTGTTAGTTAAAACCATTTTTTCAAATATTGAAGAGTAAACATCTAAGACTGTAAGCTTATTATGAATATTGACGTAATATTAAAAAAAATGGTGCACTTATATAAATCATTAATGCATTGTATCATGTATTATACAATTGTGTATTAGTATAATTTTCATTACAGGACACAGCTTTAAAATTACAATTAGATTAACAGTAACAGATTGTCTTACATCTAATCATCAATTACATAAAGTTGGCCTATTTTATTAAAAAAGACAAATGTTAATAATATTTGTAAAAATAAATGGATTCAAGATGCAATGCCTAGACAAGGTGTCTGTCAAGGCACAGTTCAATTTTTGACCAAAGACTACAATTTCAGACAGTTGATTGATTTTGCTTCCAAAACAAATCATCCTCAACCATTGACAACATCTGAAAAATAATACTTCCAAAAGATACATTTTAACAAAGACAGGGAAAAAAGTCCTTAGAATAAAACTCCTGGGAAAGTTTAGAGAAAGGTTTTGCTGTATGCCTTATAGAAAAAACACACTGGGAAGATAATGAGTAGTGTAAGCAGATAAACATTCTGATTTACACACCTCAGGTAGCTAAAACTCTCAGTATTTCATTTGCAGAAAGAAAATTAAATGTCTAAAATATTTTCGTATCTCTTAATGTATCAACATGTGTGCATTGAGTGCACTAAAATGTTATTTACTGGCAATGATTTGCATCACTTTGTAAATCCTAAATTAAAGCCAAAACAAAAAGGTTAAAATTAAAATATCATTCCTGTCCTCAAAGATCAATTGTTTGGCCTTTTTTAAACTTCCTGTTTTGCTGTATAGGAACTCTTCTTTATCACACTCGATTCACGGAACATGCTATTATTGTTTTGCTTTGCTTTACTCCCCATCAGCAAAAAACTACTGCACCTGAACAAGACACTAAACCCCTTTTCCATGCATGTTTTCTCACAGAATAAACTGACATCAGTAGATTGTTTGCTTTTAACCCTGACACCCCCCGCAACCTATTTTTGAAACAAATTTTATTTTAGGATGTCCTGACTCTGATACTAAATTGGAAACCCTGGTGTGAATTTTATAGAACACTATTTCCTTTTATAGAGGATGTTCACAGCTAATCTGTCATCTACAGGGCAGACAGAGGCCAGAAGGCTAGGAAACCAAGACAGGTGGCCTAGCAGAAGCCTGAAACCCAAACTCTTTTAGCATTTTGCACTGAATTCAATTGCAGGGAATATGAGTATTTTCTCACTGTAGCTTGTTTTATTAACACTATTAAAAAACAGCTCTGTAACAGAATAGGCAAACATTGATCAGAAGAACTTTCTTGCAGAACAGATGAAGATGGGCAGCAAATTCCATTTCCCACAGATCTTTTCCCAAGGAGTTATGCCAGGAAGTGAAGAACCCGTGTTTATTCAGGCTCCCAAGCCCTGCAAACATCCACTTGTGCTTCTATGTTTTCAACATGCTTTTGAAAAACATATTTACATGAAGTCAGAAAGTGATGCCAATCTTCCTTCATTCTATTATTATTATATAATGTAATTGAATTGAATTATTATTCTATATAAGTATCACTTTTTAATCATTAAGAACTTGTTAACTATTAGTTGTGTGTATTGCCATCAGAATCAATTTAAATGCAGTGCACGGCAGCGTTATCACCAAAGCACAAACTGAAGGTCTTTGACTCCTCCCTTTCCATAGCACATCAGCCACCTCCAGGAGACACACACTATGTAGTACCACACTCCTTATATCCTGATAAGACAGACTGATTCTGAAAACAAAGCATAGTTTGTCCTTGTGCAGACAATATAGCTTGGAGATACAGGACCTAAGTCTGTTCGAGAGATCTTGAGTCAAGAGCAGCAGCAGGGAGAAATGGGTTACATTAGTCCACACGGAGTTATTGTGCCAAGACTGTACTTAACTCCCTGAGCTAGTTCATTAACCAGTGATCAGGAATGGGATTTCTACTGAGCCCTACAATGCGGAATGTAGGTATCACCCAAATTCTGCAGTGGAAACCTTCTCTTGCTCCCAACTTTAAGAAAAAGATGTGGAGCAGCAGCAAGTCTACTTTGGATTTATAACGATGAATGAGCTACTCAGCTCAACACTTGAAAATCTACCGCATCCACGGCTTCAAACATCAGTTCAATAAGGACCATGGGGTTTCCCCACAACCCATCAGAACAGTATGGAACATCCAAATATGTTCCAATAACACATTTGCTCCTTCTTTTTCACATCAGACTCCCGCTATATTGAAGGTCTTTATTTGGACACCCAATTTGACTTTGAAGGCATCAGTTCGCAACCCTTCACAGAAAAATTCTTCCTGAAGGCAGAGTTTACAGACAAGCAGCAGGCTTTGACTTGCTTACCAGCTGCACTGAACTCAAAGCTAAAGGAAGAAATGGTGCTAAAGATACAACCTAGGGTAGTTAACTTATTGAAATATATCCTGTTTTGAACACAGTAATACTGTTTTCTGCTGTTATCATATTTAAGGCAGACACCAATCAAGTATTTAGGGAAAGGGGTTTTGTGGTGGTTTGACACTGGCTGGATGCCAGATGCCCACCAAAGCTGCTCTATCACTCCCTCCTCAACCGGACAGGGGAGAGAAAATGTAGCGAAGGGCTCATGGGTCGAGTTAAGAACAGAGAGACCACTCAGCAGTTACTGTCATGGGCAAAACAGACTTGGCTTGGGGAAATTAGTTTAATTTATTGCCATTCAAATCAGAAAAAAAACCACCTTCCCCCCACCCATCCCTTCTTTCTGGGCTTAACTTAATTACCAATTTCTCTACCTCCTCTTCCTCCTCCTGAGTGGTGCAGGGGAACAGGGAATTGGGTTACAGTCAGTTCATCACACATTTTTTCTGCTGCTTCTTCCTCCTCACACCCCTCTCCTGCTCCAGCCTGGGGTCCCTCCCATGGGACACAGTCCTCCATGGACTTCTCCAACACGAGCCCTTCCCGCGGGCTGCAGCCCTTCACACGCTGCCCCAGCGTGGGTCCCCCCCCGGGCGCAGCCCCTCAGGCACAGCCGGCTCCAGCGCGGGTCCCCGCGGGGGCACAGGCCCGGCCAGCAAAC
>JAVJGI010000040.1:46838266-46855317 GCA_035590275.1 Ibycter americanus
ACGGGCTGCAGGGGAACCTCTGCCCTGGGGCCTGGAGCCCCTCCTGCCTCCTTCTGCACTGGCCTGGGGGGCTGCAGGGCTGTTGCTCTCGCATAGTCTCACTCCTCTCTCCTGCTGGCACAGATATTTTTCTTTTCCCTTCTTACTATGCTGTCCCAGAGGTGCTACCACCATCGCTGACGGGCTCAGCCTTGGCCAGCGGTGGGTCCATCTTGGAGCCGGCTGGCGCTGGCTCTGTCAGACATGGGGGAAGCTTCTGGCAGCTTCTCACAGAAGCCACTCCTGTAGCCCCCCCATTACTAAAACCTGGCCATGCAAACCCACTACAGGCTTGCAAAACATAGAAAGAAAATATAAATATCTGTGTTTATGTGCATGTCTGCAAATGGGATGAAAGTATCTGTGTCAGTAAAAATAATTGCCACCTCACAAAATAACTGTTCATCTGCATTACGGTGTTTCCATTTATTATCTACAATATATAAACTATTTTACGAAAAAGGATAAACACCGCAGACAAATCACAGAAAAATGAGAGAGCATGTACATTTTGAGAAAATTCCTGGCTTTCTGTTCCTGGCAATTTCTCTGTCTTCCCAGACATGTAAGGTAAACATAGCTACACTGACTTCAGTATTTTATGGTTTATAGCTCACAGTCCCAAAATCTGCCAAAATCTGCATGTACAGAGAAAGGATATCAAGAATGAAACAGACAAAAAAATGTTTTCCCCACTGTATTTTTCTACACTATCCCACCTGTTAGCAGTTTCTCAGAGGAGTATCTTCTATTTGTAGAAGGATTACATTCCTTAACTTTTCATTTTGGACTTCTGCTAGTAACACCAAATGAAATATTGTGTATATCTAAAAAATGCTGCAGCATTCTGAAAATGTATCTTCCTAGCTAGTAGTTTGTCAACACTAAGTTAACTTCTGCTTTTAACTTGGGAGGGTTTAAATACAAAAATAGCATGTCTGGCAGAGATGGAAGACAAACTTTATGAACTTGAGAACCACGATATTTGATCTATAAATGCTGAACTAATAGGCTTTTTGACTGTCCCTTCTCCCAAGGCCCAACACTCATTTTCTGCACGAGCTTCCTCGTCTCTTTAAGGCAAAAGTTACAGTTTTACTAATTAAAAAGTTCTGCAGTGATTCTAGATTTTCTATTTGCTGTTTGGGGGCATCCTATTTTATATGTTATATATATTATCTTGAAACATGTTTTTAAACCAGTTAAATATAATTTGTCAGCAATTACACCCTTATTTTGGATTAGCGCGTCTTTTGTTAATTAGAATAGTCCCCTGATACAATCTTGGCATGTATTTTAGCTCTGGAGCTCGTGAGCCCCTAAACTCCACAAGTTTCTTAATTTACACCTGCTGAGATAGAATCAGCAGACTTGGGTTTGTTTAAATGAAAATTTCTGTTTGGATTACAGACTGAAGCTGCCTACCCACGGGTGTACACATTGGGATAAACAGCCACCATAGGTGGCCCCTCTCCAAATGAAAAACATTACAGAAAGTTGGCTGTACAGATAAAAGAAAATAAATGAAGGTATACTGCAAGACAAGCATCTGCATTTACTGTATTTCAAACAATCCAGAACTAGTTTTGTTAAATTCAGCATTGCACTCCCACAAGCATTATGAAGCTCTTTAAAGATAAGGTATTGTAATGATGTGTGTCTATGTAAGAGCAGTTATACATAGACCAAAGCTTTCAAAACTGACTAGCAGCTGTTAGCTCATTTGTGTCAATTTAATATCTTGCTCTCAAGAGGCCAAGTGTTCATGTTTGAGAAAAACAAATCAGACAAAATAATTTCCACATATACATGGCATAAATGCAGGTAAAAGTGTTTTCAAATTAATAGGAACTTTATTTAGATTTCTTGTATTAATAAGCTTTAACTTGAAGGTTAGTTTTCAGTGAATCTTTCTAATAGGAAGAATCAAGAAGTCTGTTATTCAATGATTATGAAAAAAATTTTAACAAAGTAATTTCCGGAAAATACCTTCACGCTGCTTTTAGAAAAATAAAACAATCATTCAAGAAAAAAAATCAGAAAATAGCTTTGTTGTGTAAATGACAGAAGGAGTCAAGTATTATAAATTCAGGTCTCCAATTAAAGAAATCTGCATTAAGCAAAACTTTACATTACATCATCACACTTTCTGCAAATGCATTTATGATTAAAACAACTAAATCTATCCAATCTAAAATGTTTGGATTACTCTTAAGAAAGTGTACTCCTGATTTACATTGCCTGCAGACTGAAATATTCCATCACAACTGACTATGTCAGATACTTGATTATGTTGTTGGTTTTCCTAATATGAATCAACTACCATGTTTGATTTAGAGATTTGCTCCCTACTGCAAAGTATTTAAGTAAAGTTGGCAACTAGGAACATAACATGATAACCTGGACATGCGAAAGGTTAAAATCAACAATTACAAAGCTTTCGGTTGTGAAAAGAACCAGTAAATCTTGAGGCAAGCCAATAACATTTTCTTCTATTTTCTCACCTATTAAGTGAGATCCTCTTTCCCAGTCTGAGGTGCATGTAGGTTATCAGGTGTGTGTGTGCTTTTAGGATTAGCTGTGTTCATGCCAATACAATTATCTTGAGGAACTGGGAAGAGTTTGCACAGTCCAAGTCCACCTTTCCCATGTTCCATTTCTCATGTCACAAAATACTGCACAGCCATTTGATTTCCACTAAGTGCTGCCTGAACATTCATCTACAGCAATAATTATAATTCATGGCTAGAGTGTATCAGACAAGGTCAGGGTCTCTGGCTCTAATATATACAAAATTGAATGACTTATCATAAGTCATCTTCGTTCTTCAATCTGTTCACTAGGCATGACTAAGGAAAAAATTCACAGACGCATGGGAGTAGAGTCAAGAGAAACATCCACAATAGGCAGGCTTTATCAGCAGTGGAAAACAGTTCTAGGACCATCATATTTTGCCCCACAATTCATTATTTTTCTGTATAAAGAACTGTTACTGCAGTGGTCCTAAAACCACAAGAAACAGTGTGGGCAGCAGGACAAGGGAAGTGATCACTCCCCTGTACTCAGCACTGGTGAGGCCACACCTCAAATGCTGTGTTCAGGTTTGGGCCCCTCACTACAAGAAAGACATCGAGGTGCTGAAGCGTGTCCAGAGAAGGGCAAGGAAGCTGGTGAAGGGTCTGGAGCACAAGTCTTATGAGCAGCGGCTGAGGGAACTGGGGTTGTTTAGTCTGGACAAGAGGAGTCTCAGGGGGGACGTTATTGCTCTCTACAACTCCCTGAAAGGAGGTTGTAGCGAGGTGGGTGTCAGTCTCTTCTCCCAGGTAACAAGCAATAAGACATGAGGAAATGGCCTCAAGTTGCACCAGGGGAGATTTAAATTGCATATTAGGAAAAATTTCTTCACTGAAAGGGTGGTCAAGCATTGGGACAGGCTGCCCAAGGATGTGGTTGAGTCACCATCCCTGGAGGTATTTAAAAGACGTGTAGATGTGGCACTTAGGGACATGGTTTAGTGGTGAACTTGGCAGTGCTAGGTTAACGGTTAAACTCAATGATCTTTAAGGTCTTTTCCAGCCTAAATGATTCTATGGACATGCCCTTCTCTGTTCAACAGCTAGCACTTTGCTATCAACTAACTCTCTACAGGAGACTGACAGCTAACAGAGGTACCAAGTGCTTCATTTAATAGGCATTAAATCATGGAAAATAATTATCCAATAAATTTTCCAGGTAGGCTGCAGTGGAAAAGAATATGAAAAGTGATTTTTTTTTTATATATTTTATGCACATACATACAACTCTCCTTTCCACTGTAATGCATGCAGAAAACTGCACCCTTCTGATACTTAGTTTTGCTCCCCAAATGTTTCTAAATATCATAACTCATCTTAACTAGGTATGAACTGACTATTATTCTCCCTTTACTTAAATCTCTGACTTTTATCTACAGGCTTAGTTCAGTCACCTGTTATGGCTGGTCTCCTAACTGCAATCTTTCTGTGGTGGGGAGACCTTTATATTGCGTTTGATTATCACAGTATCTAGTGTGGGGCTGTCATCTGGTTGCCCTCTACCACAAGGCAGATGATAATCTTAAAACAATTAGTCACGTTATATAAGGAAAATATAAAATCCAAGACAATTTTGTTTGACAATCTCCTACTTTCTGTACAAGATCAAATGTAAATTCAGAGTATGATATTTCTTTACAAAAATTTTCACTTTAAATTTGCAGAAACTACCATGCAGTAGATGACCCTAGCTTTCCAACCACACATTACAGAGATTGGGGGTTCAGGTATGCTCCAAAGACAAGATGTGAAATATTAAAAATTACTAACACCAATATAAAATATTAATAAAAATGAAAATACTATTATAAAATTGTGTCATATGGAGCATATGTTGCGGGAGGAGATGATGGTGATTCAGCAGCATGTGGTGCTCCCTGTGAAATATTATGTGAACTATTTAATAAACTAATTTCCATAAAATTACACATCACCTCATGAATGACACAGTACGTTCTCTACCACTGCCAAGGGTAGGTGCCTGCTCCTGTCCAGATGTTTTCAGGATAGGGAAAAGTGTGTGAGGTTACTGAAGGTTACTGATGAATGGAATATGGAAGATGTCTGACAGGGCTGTGTACCTGGGATTAATTTAGAGAAGGAAGTGAAAAGGGAACTGATGGAGTCATTTACCACACAGCTGGGTGAAGAGAATGCCTACGAGGAGTCAAAAGATAGGAGCTCCCTGTGGTGTTTAAGTGCTGTACCTAGTTCTGTTCTTTTCCTGCGCAGTCTGTTGCAAACCATTCCCTCACGGCTGGGATCCAACTCAAGAAACAGGACAGCAGCTCTACTGTAATACCATGTTAACACATTTTGAGAACTTCCTGCTGTTTTGTTGATAAAAGAAAATATCAAAATGCATGTTATGACAATCTTTGAAATACTACTTAGTCACACCATATTTTATATTGTCAAAGCAATTGCTTACATCTAGTACAATTCAATTTATATTGAAAACACTACTACAGTGTTTTTTAATGGTACTTTATTTATGTTGGGGGGAAATAAATTGAAGTAAATCATTTTGCCTTATGGTCAAGGAGAACAGCTGACGACCATCCTTTCATTTGTGAGTAGGGATTGAGCCTTCAATCTCTACTCACAAATCATGTTTTCCAACCTCTGCCCCACCCCTAGTTTATCTGTCTTTTTTCAAGTGTGGTGTGCACACATAGATGCAGTACTCACCTGAGGTCTCATAGGTACTTCATATAGTGATATAATTAACCCTTGGATGTCACAAATGCTCATGCTTGCAAAATGACCTCTCTTTTTTTTCACAGCAGATTTGTTGACCCAGATCATTAGGAATGTGATGAGAAAAGAGAGAGATTAAGGTAATGCGTTTTGTTTTACACTGCAGGGGACTAGGAATGTAACTGCAATCAGTTATTATGTGTCAGCTGAGGTGCAGTTACTCCCCACTAAGGAACAGCAACTGCTCAAGCTGTTCTGAGTCATTCATAACCAATAGTATTCTGTTAGATATGTTGGCTTGGCTCACATGCCACTGTTGCTTTAAGATTCTCCTTCTTCTCTTTTTCAACAGCATTCATACAGTCAGATATTCTTTTCTTCATATTTGTGCATTTATTCATTGTGCTTTTCTTAACTGAATGTCTTCTTTTGATCTCAGGCTATTTCTCAAAATTACCAGCATAATTTTAACTTCTAGCTTTTATCATTTACAATGCTTGCAGCCCTTCCCAGGCTGATAAAATCCAGAGATTTTAAGTATATTCTATATTCATCTGACTCATTATTAAAGGTACAAAATAAAGAAATGGACCTGCATAAGAATTCCATCTAAAATAACTTTTTAATGTATAAGTGAAGGCACTGATACCTATTCTTAACCGTAATTTAACCTGGACCACATCTCCTCAATTTAAGAGAAAGTAACATATAACACCAAAAGTTCTGTCATCAAGCTATATTTACTGCTTCTCCCTAAAACACTCAATCACTTACTCTGCTAACACAGGAAATAATGTTGAATTGACAAAATTTGTTCTTGAAAAATCTTTTAGTTTATCCTCTCATTACTTGTAATGTAATATTAACTGTTTGGTTTTGTATCTTTCTGGTTTGGTTATCAAAGTTAGACCAAATCATTTGCAACCCTCCAGGTCAGCCTTTCCTTAAGAAAAATGCTAGGTCCCTTTCATTCCAGGGAATCTTCCTCAGGACTGTGAAACAGAATGTCATGATTACTCTAACTTACCTCTGATTTTTAGATTTTCCACCATGAGTTTGCACCAGTTCCAACATCATTATTTTTATAAAATCTGAGATTGTGTAACTATCACTTTTGAAAATTTTACTACACCTAGCAGTGTAAAATTACTGATTTAAAAGCCTAATATGGACAAAAGCTAATTACCTTCCCACCTGAATAATTTTTCCCCTCAGTTCTTGACTCCTGTTATTTTTTCCATTAGTTGTCCTTCCTCAGTACTTTCTATTTAAGATGCTATAAATACAGCGCAATGCTTCAGAGAACAGTTTCCTTGCTTTTGCTGTAAGAGGAGGGAAAACTCATTTGACAAACGAGCTTTCCAAGCTGTGACACTCATAGTTAAAACTGACACTGTTTGCCTTCCTGTTATCAAGGATAACGGAGGTAAACTTTGGAAATCAGTCAGTTTCTCTTGCTTTAAAGTAAATCATGAGAACTCATGGGGGTTACAAATATTAGAAAATATCTGTAATTCCTGGATATTACCATAGTTCTCATTTAGGAAGTATGAAGAGTCAAGTTAACATGCTTTGTTTACATGGAACATCACAACACTGTTATCATTATTCACCACTTGGCACAAAAAGAAGCTTGGAGTATTTCCAGACAGTCTACAAACTGAAGCAATTTCACATAATGCTAGAGACAGTCAAAGAGGCAGCATCAGAAATGGGGTTTTATCTAGCTCAGTGATATTCACTCCTAGGTGTCAACTTAAGAATACTTCAGGTCTATGCTCATGCAGCATAAGTAGCTTCTTTTGGAGCTGAATTTATCAATCACATACTCCAGCCAAGACCCTACTCTCAACCAAGGTGCTGCTCCCCAAGGATGCAGGTATTCAACAGGTCCTATGTCACATCTGCCAGTCTTGTGCTATTGTCTTGAATATTCCTAGGCCATCTCAAATTGTGTCAGACCCTTAAGTTTAGGCAAGTATAGCATTACTTGGAAGGTATTTGGGTCACAAAATCCATTGATTAAGAATACATTGAAAACCTTGAGAGAATATTTCTCAGGCTGCAGATGGGAGCATAGCACACAACAATGATTGCAAACTTTTCCAAACTCAGGAATATGCTATGGCCTTATTGCTGATGTAAATTGAAAGACAAAATTAAAGGCTGTTTTACTGTCACCTAGCTACAAAATGTTTAAAAATTCTGTTCCTTTTTGAGATGTTCAGTTATTTTATCCCAAGCAGAGCTAAAGTTTCTCTAAACCATGAAAAAAAATGAACAGAATATTGCAACATTCTTGATTAGGCCAAAAGTCTAAAAAACATCTGTACATACCACAATACACACTTGCCTATAAAGACAGTTTGTTAAGCTTCTCTCTATGAAACAGGAATACCATTTTACATGTCATAGATCATAATAAAAAGTCTGTTGGCTTTTCTTTCAGATCTTTAACCTCAGTAAAACACAAAAATGTTCACATTGACAGAAAAAATTCCAGTAAGTTGAAAATATTCTAATAACTTCATGAAAATGTATTTATTGTGGTTACAGGCCAATCAACATCATGTTTCCAACTCTAACCCAAAAAGGAGTGTCATACCCAAAAGCAGCACCACTGCTACAGGGACAAGCAATGATCTTGTTATGATAGTTGAAAACCAAAATGAAAGGCAGGTTGCTCATCACTACCAAAAGCAACTGGCAACATGTTCCAAAGGTATTCAATGGAAAAAGTGAGTAATGCAGGAAACAGCCATGAAGGAATCTAATCTTTCCCCAAAGAAGAGGAGACTGCTTAGTTCTCAGGCTGCAGAGGTGGGGAACAGTGTAGGTTATGCTGCAGAAGGAATCCCAGGAATTTCTAATATTTCACTTCAGGGAAAATTCTAATTTTATATGCACTGCCAGCCACATTTGCCATCAGCAGATCACAACCAAAGGAGGCTAAAAGCAGCCAGTACTTCTCCTACATAAAATAAATTCTTAGCAGTAGTATTATAATGTTGTGCAAAGTGAAATTATGGTTTTATGTAAATCCAAACTAAAGTATAATAAATTAATTTATTCTGGATTATGAAGGGCAGCTAGCTGTCCTGCTAAAATTTAGGATTTGTGTAGTTACTTCTGTAATACTTAGGTCATGTATGCACAGCAAATTATATGAAGGCCATTTGGGAACAGTAAAATGAAAATTCTTGCTCAAGGATGTGTGTTGTAGCCAGGGACTGTTACACAAATAGAGGAAAAGGCACAATTATGTCAAGGTTGTCAGGCAACAGAACAAGCCTGAACATGCTATGTTGTGTTACTGCAGTAGGCAGCTTCTCTACAACAGTAAGTCCATATTGATTGAACTATTAACAGGACATATTTTGATAGCAGTACATAGTCATTCTGAATTACTTTACATATACTGAGCCAATCCAAATAGCTCACCCTGACTGGCAGAAGCATTGCTGTTAGGAATGCAAGAATATTCATGTCCAATTTACCCCTAGAGTTTCAGTTGTCTGTCACAGTGTATTTTTCAAATTCTGCTAAAACTAGAGAATTCTCTATAAATACAAGTTATTTGCTCTCTGCTTCTAAACACAGATTGCATACAACTAATTGCAATTTTTTTCAGGAAGTATAGAAATTAAGATCATGCTACTACAAATTGTTGTCAAGTATTATTTATACTTTCTCAGCCATCTAGTGGTCATGTTCCCTGGTGAGACTTACCCTGAAGGTAGGCAGCATGGCTGTTCATATCATCCTAACTACATTCTCAGCCTGAAGCTTATTGAGGGAAAGCAGTTATTCACATTTCATTGCGTATATTTGATTTTTTCCTTGTTATGAAAAAATGCAATACATGAGTTGTGAACTCTGCTCTACATTTTTAAAATGAGAAACTATGAAGCCAAATTAGTAACAGTAATTTTCACTCTAGGAAAAAGGAATAAGGTGCTGCAGTCTTGCTATACTGGTTTTATAACCAGGGGGAAGTGCTGCATAGACCCAAACCCTCAGCTGCACTTAGCTGCTTCCCTGGCAATTTAGTCAATACTCATGTGCTGAAAGCCACCACTCAGATGCCACCTGAAGTGTTAGGTACTTGCATGCCTACCACGAGCCACAAAGCTCCCAGTGCTGATACAAGCTCAAAGTAGACAAGTTGCTCCAGCTACAGTTCCATAAATGCTAGTGTCGGAGCAAAACTGGACTAAGACCAAAACCTGCTAATTTAACTTGCATCAGTGTATTGGTTTTGTCACCAAGAAAATGTTTGTGGAACTACAACCTCAAATTAGTCATTCAGGGTAAAGCCCTTACACAGGATTTTCAAATTAAATGTTTTCCTCTTTTAGCAGTGGTGCTCTGAGCTTGACCTCCTTGATGTAAATTTTTGTTTAGATCTTTTACTTTCCATCTTGTCAAAGCTCTCAAATTTCTAAAGAAAATATTTCAGTAAGTGACAGGCTATTAGGAAAATTGTCTGTCCTGAGATGAAATTCATCTGGATGAAATTTTTGTGAGTTTTGAAAGACAACCTATTTCTCTACATCTCCCAACCAGAACCAACTGTAAATGACTACAGAACAGACTACAAGTGACTACATAAGTTTACTTACATAAATATGCCAGCCCACTCAGTACCATGAACCCATCTGCATTGAGGTAGCTAACCCCCACACTAAAGACAGAGTATAGGTGATGCTACACTTGCTGGCAAGTTAGTAAAGAATGCTTCAGGTGCTGTAACTGGAAATCAGACTCTTCTCATGTGGATGAAACGCACCTGTCTCTCTATGACTCCTTGCAGGACACTAAGAAAAGGCCAAAGAGCAGAAGGCCTTTTTCAGGCACTTCAATTTATGGCAACAAAATAACAGCCTTGTTACTTCTCACATCTCCTGTGGGTATTTTCAGACTATATAGGAGTAGGTATAAAACAGCGGGTTATTTTCCGAGACGTTGCCCTGACTTATTCAGGAATAGCAGAATAGATCTTCCCTTTTTTGCCTCAGCTTTGCATGTGGGTTTCTCATTCTGCTTTCCAAGAATATGTGTACTGAAATAACATAAGAAATTCTGGCTGAGAATAGAAGTGATAGCCCTTGTATCTCGACAAATCCTAGCAAGTTTTCTATGCATTAAATAGCGCTCTACAGGTTTAACCTGTAATTCTGCATCAATGGTGAGTTAAATCAATTTTTAAAGCAAACCCAGGAAATTGTGAATCAAGATTCTTACATCAATAAATCATACCCAGCTCAAAGGTATGAAAAATGGATACATACTGCATTCATCTGATAATGAAATCTGCTTCACCTTGCTCATGGAAACCACTCACTGTTTTCACTGTTGATTTTACACGAGCAAAATTATCAGCACACATTGACATCTTGAAAGAATATGCATGTAATCACAGAAATATATGTAGTCTAGCTCAGAGTAACTTACAGAAGTGAGGCTTCTCATTAAAATAATCAAAGCATAAAAAAAAAAATCAAGACTACATGACCTGACTATACCTTAGCTGTTCTCCAGTAAGCAATACTAATCTGTGCATTTGAAACCAGAATTTGTATTGTATCAATCAAGCCCATGAGTTCACAAATACTGGTTTACCTTTCCAGTTAATTTGAACACAACCTTTAGCCACAAAAACATATTCTAATATTCTTTATCTTTGTTCAACAGGGGACAAATTTTTGTTTTAAACAGGATGTGTGCAGGATAAATTTTGTTTCTAAATGGCAATAACAAGAAGCTTTAAAGTAAATCAGACACCGTAAAGTAATTCCACAATGCCTTGGAAAGAACCCAAGACTTGCTGGTACCTAAATACATTCTCTATGGGTAAATGGAGCAGCCACCCTCAATGTGAACAATAACTATATTCCCCTGATAACTCCACAGAACACTCCATGAAGCGAGTTTTCTCTCTGATAAGGAAAAAGATGGAAATTTATCTCCTCTGAACTGCTGCTTACTAAAAATGCAGAAGATGCTAGAATCCTACTTTAAACAACTACATGGTAAAACTTGATTTTTAATGAAGAACTTTGTTTCTAAAACCTTACTTCAGCATTTTTCAGTCAGGTACATGGAATTATTTTGTATCACAGTACAGCTATGATATACAAATGAATTAGTTAATGAGATGAGACATCCATAACAAAAGAGCCTCATTGGCTCAAACATTTTTGCTTTGCTTATTACAGTTTCACTATAGGTGAAACACATTCCTATAACAAGTGTTCTGAAATAGCCTGAAAACAGCTGGAAGCAGAAACTTAAAATGTATTTAATTGTGAAATTCCTGGAGACTGCATGAAGTTTCTGAGGAATCAGTGTTTTAAATTTATTAAAATCTCAAGTGGCATTTCTACATATGCATTAAAATTTTCTGTATTTTTCCTGGTGCTCTTCATTTTGAAATTCTTTGTACTAAAGGACTTATGAGACCACGATTAGTGTTTCAGTTTTTTCTGTGTCAGGCAACATATACCATAACCTTTGGGTGTTTCAGTTTCTTTTTCTCAAAAGTTTGAAACTTATGTCATTAATATTCTAAGAGCTGTGGCGCTTTCAATTTGTGGAGATACATATAAGTTATATTCATGCTTTAGTTAAATCTAAGACACCTTAGAACTACATTTAATCTCAAAAAATACAGAAGATGAAAGAAATAATGAGAGTATACTACAATGTACTACCTATTTTTCAGTTGCAAGATCTTCCATGGACAGTAAGACACCCAGTGAGAAATCCACCGTCTCTACACAATCAGGTACCCATTTAATTAAATACATTTTTAAACCACTGGGTAAGCCAAGGTGCATATTCATAATTTACCTGACAAAAAGTATGATTTAGCCATTATTTAGGACTATGCTGCCATAGTTAAATTGGTTTTGCTCCACTAACTGTCCTAGGCTTCTTCACTATACTGCACTCTGTAACGCAGAATTTAAAATCTATGTATCAATTTACATTAATGTAGTAATCATTCCACACAGCCAAAATGTATTGGTTGCTAAGTTCCTTAATATATTTCCCTTGCCTGAAAATCCATATTCATTTAAGAAAGACTAAGATTTTCAATAAGTAAATCAATTGTTTTAAGAAAATCTGCAAAGGGAATAATATCACTGTCACTATATTAACATAGAAACTAATCAAAGCAATATGGCCTCTGTAGAACAGCTTTAAGGAATAAAATACAATTAAATTATTTGATATATATGATTAAAATATTTCAGAGCATCCACACCCTGATTTCCAGCTTACCATACTGGTGGACTTGGACATATGATGACCCTTGATTTATCAAGGGAGAAGAAAACACAGTCCCTTTAAGAGTTCCAGAAACATGCCCTGATGCCCTGAGTTGATCAGGATAGCCAGAACCACCAGAGATTGACACATACACTTAGCAGCCGATAAACTGCTCATGCAGCAGCTCCAGCAAAACAATGAATCAGAGGGAGGAATCGTACTTCAGTCCACACTGCCCACACTTTGCAGTGCCCACTTTGACACTGAGGTCACAGGCAAGCCCCAGCCACCCAACAAGGAGACAGCCAGCCACACAAAACAGCTTGGTACCCAGAGCACACAAGGGAAGCTGTTAACCAACCTACACAGAACTGAGAAAGCACTCAGTGTAGCCTGTGAATATAGGACAAATTAGATTATCCCTGCGTAGGATTTTTTGAAAAATATTTGTCTTATGCTTCAACCAATACAGCAGTTAAATTATGTTCCTGCTCCTAAGTTAGTGCCCACCTCTGGTAAATAACCCAAATGCCTGAGTATTACACTCAGATGATGTTGAACATGGTACAGATGCTGCCAACTAAAGTCATCTTAGTTTCCATTTCAAAACCATGAAGTCACTTTTCTATAGCTTTAGCAACACATTTGGACCACAAATTTTCATCTCAGACAGCTGGGTCTAGCAGAATACAGAAATTCCAGCTAAAACTGGTCAGGTATTTCTGAAAATACATTCTTTCAACCACATTAAATCAACCTTAGGACCCTTTAGCAGTACAGTTTTAATATTTATCCTGGTATAGGCATTGTCTCAGTGTCAGAGGTGTGACTATAATTGTTTTCTGTGAAGAGCTGCCCAAGTTCTACAGCTGAAACTCTAAAATAGAAACTATAAACTCTAAAAAGCATGACGGGGAACACCGGACCATAAAATGCGAAGCAGGAAGGCAGGAGAAACGGCTCATAAAGACTGAGCTACCTCATGGGCTAACAACAGGCACTAACAGCGGAAGGAGAGAGAAAAGAAGAGGAAAGATGAGGGGTTGCAATGAGGTAGGAAAGAGGGCACAGCTGGGACAGGAACAGAATCAGGAGGTACTGAGGAGCAGGGACAAGAACAGAGTGGAGAACCATGAACAGGAAAGAAAAAAGGGTTAAAAAAAAGCCAAGCAGTTAAGAAAAGGGACAAAATACAGGTAGGTTTCAGAGGAAAAGCTTGGTATTTTGAGAATGGGAAGAGGATATACAAATGAGGTAGGAATATTTAGGCTGTTATGGAAAAGGGAAAATGCTAATGTGAGCAACAAAAAGGAACATAAACTAGGCAAAGAGTACAACAGAAGGAAAAGGAACAGAAGGTACAGAAAAGACAGAGGCAAAGGAACCGTAGTCATTCCAGAAATGGGAATTGAACTAGTTATTCTACAGCCCCAGCATCATTTTGTTGTCCTGCACTATTATCTCAAAAAAACACTGACAATGTTCATTCCTCATTCTTCACCTTGTGGCAGGTCAAAATGCAGGCTCATATAGCAGGAGAAGATAAATGCTGTTATTTGATGGGCATTCCTCAGTTACTGCTTCATTTCATGCAGATGATGGACCAAGTTCTAGGAAGAAGTCAGTATTAGAAGGCAGACAGCAAACGAAGAAGCAATCAGCAAGAGGCATGAAAATGGTCACCTCAAGGTTAAGCCAATTTAATGATACTTTGGAGAGCTGCATCCTGTAAATACTACAGTCAAAGTGTTATGTAATAACAGATTTCCTTTGAGATTGATTGCATTGCACCAGTCTCTCCGATTTCACCAAGCAATCGGTTTGGGATGATGTGCAGAAGCACTGAGGTCTCATAACTGCAATGGAAAGCAAGAGGAATTCAACTTGGGAAGGAGAAAGTGCTGTAGTACTATAATTATGGAACATTTTGGTTTCAATCCTCATGTATCATTTTTGTGCGAGATATGGATCGACTTAGTTGGGGTTGCATAGAAAATGTGTTTATCATTTACAACTAATGCTTGTATCATAACATTACTAAAGATTAATTAGAGCTGCAGTAATAACCTTAATTCTGGAAGTTCTTCATTTAACATTACTTTAGGATTTCCTAAATTAAGATTACTTTCCCTCCTTACTTTTCTTTTACCAGAGGACTTTAAATTTTATAACATAATTCCACTAGGTATGGTGGCTGTAATACTATTGTAATATAGAAAAAAATGAGCCTTAGGACATCTGTAATAAATAGACATAAGAAAAAAAGCTACACAAACAAAAATCCTATTATTTCAATATGCCTAAACATCTGTTCAGAGTGTAATTATTTAATGTTTGTCTTTGCTATTCTTTTGGGTTTTTCAGAACCACGATATTTGTGCAGCGTCATAAGGAAGGGCACCTCCTATGATTTTAGCAGGATGTAACTGAAAGAGTATGACTCCACAATGGTCATCACTAGGGCTGGTCATCTGGGAGACACAAGTGGACTAATTCAGACTGTTCAAATAGTTTTCACTGTTGTTAATTATAACATGCTCAATGTTTCTTGCCAGACAAATATATCATACTTGACATAAGACACTCTTACGTCAAGAATGTTCTTAAGATGCTGACATACATGCAGTCTTGTTTCCTACCTTGCACCTGACCCCCTAATATTAGAAACTTGACATCGGCCTTCACACTTTCCTCATTGTTAAGCTGAGGGAGAAAAGATGTTACAACAACGAGGCAACCACAATTTCAAGTGAACTTTTTCAATATTACACTTCATGCAGTTAAAAATGTCTGTGAAGTCAGTGAACATAATCAGGGTTTCTTCTGACCTAAATAAAGTTACACTTTCTGAATTAATCAATAAAACGTTATCTGCTCAAGTATGTTTCTACTAGATTATTTGTTTGATAATAATGCAGCTGGTTCTGCATACATAACAGGTGTTCAGAAAACAGTCATTATCATATGATTTTTATAAAACCAAGCATAGATTGCACAAATAGAATTTTTGCAGGATTTCTTCATCCACAACTCAGCAGTCTAAGAATTTAGTGCAATATAAAGTACACTTACCTGAAAATATTTGTTATTGATATCACTTCTGAATTTGCAGATTGAAATACTCTACTACAATTATCATAGGTTGACACCAGCCAGACTCTTCCAAATGGAAGACAGACATCAGAAGTGTTGTTAGCTTTATGCCTACCTGAGAGCATTAGAATGAGATGTAGTTGTACTCTTGCACTGGCAGAAATGTCATAGAGCAGACCGTGCTAAAAAAAACTCCTGTTTTAATGGCCAATTGATACTGGCAGTTCATTGAGAGCAACTGAGACAAGCATTTGGGCTGCACTGGTTTTTCTCCTTACTAATATAAGCCTAAATCCCATGACACAAAATGGCATAACCCTATCTGAAGGTAGGCAGCAGAAAGTAAAACAATTTGTAAATACAGTACCGATGCTATTTGTGAATCGTGTCTTTTCAAACAGAAGTTTATGTCAAGCAAAATTACCTTCACATCTACAAGTACCAAATCCAATAGGCAGGCTTCCAGGTAAACTTTAGAGTATCTCAAACTTACCTAGTTTCTTTCGTTATGGAGACTATAGTTTCAGGGAGGCTTTTCCCCAAAGTATTAATGACAAATGCAAAATCCAGTTGGCACCTACAGACCAGGAAAAAAAAAAAAACAACAACCAAATGACAAAACACCACAGTTAAGTGCAGTCACATTCTGTACACCACAAGACAGACAACAGCACAGGTCTAGCCATTCAGCTGTGTAAGAGGAAAACAGCCACACCTGGGAACGAACTTCTTTGGTCCTGGAGACCATTTTAGAGCCATTGTCATGTTGAAAGAAAGTGGCACACAGCATCTGCATTCGTTTTACTCCACCTCAGGGCATGACTGATTTGACTTTAGATTAGTGTCCCTAAAGGGCAATATGGCCAAGAAGAATGACAGAACGAGCTGTACATAAATTTATTTTCCTCAAGTACAAAAAAAATAGTTAAAAACTGCTACTAAAAACTTATTCTGGGCAAAGAATTAACGGTGCTGATGTTGCAAAAGTAACGGTAATTTTGAACACAGATGTAAAAAGATGTGAACATGCCGGCACACCAGTCGAAAACCAGTTTGAACCATGCTTTTAATCTGCACGACAGTAGCATATTCCCGACCTGACGGGGTTTGCAAAACTCTCCCGAGAACATTCAAATAAATTACATAAATAGGAGCGGGTGCAGGCACCTCCCTGGCAGTCCGTGGCGCGCCCCCGGGCGAGTCCCTCACACGTCGGGGTAGCCGCAGTAGTAGACGGCGGTGCTGGCGTCCGACACGGCCGAGGAGACGGGCCCCGCGCCCTCGGGCGCCGGCAGCCCGGCGTCGTCGTGGCCGGCGAAGGGCAGCCCCAGCTCGGGCTTGCAGGCGAAGCGCAGGTACTGCTCGAACTCG
>JAVJGI010000040.1:46869005-46895349 GCA_035590275.1 Ibycter americanus
GCAGCCCGCCGCCTCCGCGCCCTGCCCCTCAAGCTGCCCCGCTCGGCCCCTTCCCCCGGCGCTCCCGCTGGCTTCCCCGGCGGGCGGCCCGCTCTTCGGCAGCCCTCTCTATGCCGAGCCCAAGCTGGTGCCGGGCTGGGCGTGCGCCGGCACCGGTCAGACTGGAAGTCTGCAAGGAGCCGCCGAGAGGTGCCATTCATTTATCTGCAGAGGGGCCCCGGACTCAGCCGCAGCCAGACGCCGCGGGGCCGGTGCAGGGGTTGCAGTGCTGTCCCTTTCGCCAGGCTCAGCCCTGGGTGTGCCGAGCGCATGGGAGGAGGGAGAGCCCTGGACAACATTCCCATCTCGCTCTTCTTTTCTTCTCGGTGCTAGGAAATACATACTTTACACATACACAAATATGTACATCGAGCCATCTGTCGCTCTTCCAACTACATAGTGCCATGTACTATGCCCGTGTCACTGCACTGAAGGACAGTCAGAAAATTTCCTTGTCTGATGGAAATGGCTTTTCTATGAAGTTATTGAACGTTTGCATTAATGCTCAACTCTGGCGGTGCACATTCTGGAGGACCTGAGGTGCAGGGAAGAGCCTCCACCGTGCCTTCTCCTAGGAAGGAGTTAACTCTGCCTGCCCCAAGAAGGGGGCTGCTTGGGCTTGACTTTAAGGCAGATGTAACGCCTTCCCTATCCCTGTCTGAAGGCATAAATCAAACGTATGGGAACCAACGGGAAACGACATGTTTAACTGACACGAGTGCCAGGTACTTCTGTAATATCTAGATAGATAATAGATAATACGTGGATCCAATCAACTTCCAATAAAGTCAATGGCAAATGCTTCTCAGTTCAAGCAGCATTGAAAAGAACCTGGAAATGGCACTTTCCTCAAATTGCTAAAACGTAATCTAGAGCCAAGGCTCATCACCCATTTTATTCATAAATTTTTCTACTCCTTTAATATAAAGATTAATTCATGAGGCTAAGATCACAGACCTGTTGCATTTTCCTATGTAAAATAAAATTCTGACGGTTTGATTGCACAAGGAGTTCCCAACTTCATTATGGTTTCAGTGCCCTTTAGTTTGAGAATGAGTTGTGTGGGACCACAAAGCAGTACACTAGCTGGGGCCAGGTAGAACCCCCCTAGACTTGAATTTCCAAGAACAGAAATCCTGTTAGTTTTCATACTTAAGTACATACAAGTCATTTAAAAAAAAAAAAAAAAAAAAAAAAAAAAAAAAAGCAGAAAGCAGCTTTATACAATGCTGGAGCCACTCCAAAAGATCAGGGATCTGAACTGAACTAAACAATTTGGCCTAGCCTCTGTTTGTATTTATGTCAGTGGAGCTACTGCAAACTTGTAATAATGTAAAATTTATTCTGACATGCTAGATGCTAAAGTGACGGCTTTAGTTGAAGGACAAGTCATGTAACTGTACAATTAAAAAGCTGATGTCAGCTATATTAGAGGGAGATAAATTTCTTCATTGACATCACTCAGCTCCCAGAATATCCTTAAAAAGGCCAGAAGAACAAATGTTCTAAGGTTTTCTCTAGAAGGTTGGCTATGCTACTATATATAATGCTACTGCAGTCTTGTAATGTATATCTCTATGTTTCTTTTTTTAGTAGACAGCAATATATCACAGTAATTCCAAAGTGTAAAGTTATTTGCCTTTAGCCAGAGTAAAATTGTTACATTATATAAATGGAAAAGTAGCTGGGCCTGGAGCTGGGCAGTTACTGTTCTATCATGCCAATTACTTGGAGTCACAGAAGAGATGATCTGGGATTTCAGCATATGGAAATAATCCTATATTGGCAGTTTACTAGAAGTATGTTAGCGTTACTAACAAAACTATTAAATGATGACTAAATCCAAATGTCAACAGCTTGCCATCTGCGTTTTGATTAATTAGCAGTGATGAACAAGTAAGATCAGAGAGAAACTAAGAATGGATTTAAACCCTCAACAACACTAAATCCGAATAAAACCTTTTTCCAAGATGGACAATATGATATACATATTTTAAAATAAATTCCTAATTCCTGAAATTGGAAGCAGTGGTAATGTTGTTTAAAAATACCTGTTCTAGTACATGACCAAAAAGGTCATTCTTTATAACCAAGACATACAAATACAAAACTCGATGCTGTTTTTTGCAAATCAAAGTATCAGATTGCTTAAGGTTGTGATTTTAAAATTCACCCGTAGAAAGGCTCTGAATTTTCATTGTATCTTTGCAATTATACTCAGTGATTAGGTGCACTACAACTTTTGACATCTGAAGTTTATCTAGATAAATAAGCTACAAAAATTAAAAGATCAGGCAGTTGGAAGGTTCAGGAAATGAGTTTGGTTTCATTTCTTGATAGCTGCAGCTGTTTGGTTTTCTGATATTTATTTTACTTGAGTATTCTTAATGAATAAAATTAATTTTGGTTTTCATATTAATTATTTTAGTTATTGTAATATTGATTTATTTTAATATTCACGTGATGTTCCATTGAAACATCATATAAAGTTGCAGATAATAAGAAAAAGACACCTGCACATCTTCCAAATCCAAAGCAATCAATCTGACCATGTTTTTAACAGTATTTACCAAAATTGCAGCATTTTCAGTGGTACACATTTGCTTGTTTGACAGGGCACAACGAAGTCTACAATTTCTCTGCCTAGAATGCATTAATATGCAATGTTCTGAACAACTTTGACTACCACCAAGCCATGAGAGAGAAGGGAACAGTCCCTCATGGAATCATGCCTGACACGGCTAGCAACTAAACAAGAAAGACAATTAAGCTACAGAAACCTCCAAGCTAAGTTGAACAATGCAGCGTGGTGTTTTTTGATCCAGTCATTATTGCTTGGCCTTCGGATAGGTATAGAATTATCTAGCTGCAGTTCAGCAGTCACACCTATTTCACTTGTGTGGATCATTTCTGTTTGAATAAAACCTAAGACCGAAAGTCCCCTTTCCTCCTGCTTTGTCCCCTTAACATTACCTTTTTATCTTCACAACACCCTTTGAAGGGTATTTACTGAAAGGGTGAGAGAGCAGTTATCACAGAACCGAAAACTTAAAAAAAAAAAACAAACCAACCACCAGCCCAGGAATTTCAATAAACTTACTCTCTAGCTAGATCAAGAACTAGAGATCCTCACTCCTACTGCAAACAACCTGCAAGATCTAAGACGATTTCTATGCAGCAAGCTCCAGTTTACCAGTTCCATTAAGATAGGATGCCTGCTTAACAGGGCTCTACATGTTAATGTTGTAAGACTATTCAATTTAGAAACCTTGTTTCAATGATAACTTTAATGACTTTTTCAGCTTTTAAAAATTCCATCAAATCTTCTTTGACAGACAGTTTATGTAGTACCTAGATGTACTGTGTTGACAGCCCTCTACCATTAAAGCCTGGAGAGGTTTGTATTCATGAAGCAAGGCGGATGACTACAGAGCTTTAATTTCTGGATTTACATGTGTATAAATACACTTGCTATAAAAGGAAAGCATACTTGTGCTTTTTGGTTCAGACCAGCATCCTGCAAAAAGTGAAGGTAGTAAGTCGCTTGGCACAGGATAAATTTAAAAATGCTTAAGAAATATTAAAATATCAACCAACTACACTGGTGATTTACTAAGGCCAGCGTTGGAACTGAAGCACACCAAAATTATTTGACACAACTGTAATACCTAACTTTCCATAGTCATCTGTTTCCAGCAGTCAATCTCCTAGCCTTCCCTCTCAGTCAGTGAAAAATTGCAAGATTCACTATTGCAAGCCCTATGCCACTTCAGGATATAAAGATGACGAGTGTTGACAGTTGCTAGGATTACTTTATACGCCAGTGCATGTGGATGCTTAAGTGCTGCGATAGTCCATTTAAAAATAAAATTTGAACGAAGACAAGACAGAACACCTAGGTAGTTCAGTTGACAACCACTCAACTACTCACCAGAGGGAGCCCATTTTCCCCAAAAGCCAACATCTGTAGTACAGCCAACCTGCTACCTGCTGGGACCTCAGAACTACCCCTCTAAGAACTCTACAGCTGCTGGGAGGAGTAGCTGCCGGCTAAGGGTGCCACACAGACATACCCTGAAGAGGAAAGTACAGAGCTGTAAAGGATTTTGTAGCTGCTTGATTAATACTTTCTGCAGCGCAAAAGGTACTTTAATGAAGATGCTGCATTTGCCTTTCAAATGGAACATTTCTGAGGGAACAGTTTCCCTCTTCATATATCTGCAGTATGTCACTGACAGATATAAATATTTTATATTGTCTTAGGTAGCCTTCTTGTGACTGTTTGTTAGACTATATTTGTGATATATTGTCGTTGGATACTTTAAGCTAGGTTCTTGCAAAAAGTATTACTTTTTCAATAGAAAAATAAAAACTTTTCAAAGACAGACACTTCTCAATTTATCTTTCAAGGGGAAGAACCAGCCTTCTAATGTATTAGTAATTCTCATACATTCTTTAAAGTCCAATTACAAAACTTTAGTAATCTAACTGCCTTTGCAACTAAGCATAGGAAAAAGTCTGAGCTCATAGCCAACACTACAACATGTCCTGTTCAGGAAGGACCTGCAGCTCCTTCCAGGACAGATGGTGTGTGCACACTCCATGTTTGGAACAAGGGATAATATAGAGGTTTCTTGGCAGCTTTCAGAACCTGACAGAACTGCAAAAGTTGTTTTTTATTGTTGTTGTTGTTGGGGTTTTTTTAATCTTAGGCCAGCTATATACAAGATCTGTTCAGCAGTAAAACTATTTTGTTGCCTATCTAAACAGGAAAACCTTGCTAGTGAAGATGTAGTTACATCAGCAAGCATGTATTTCTGGCACTAAAAGATTACCTGCAGTTGCATACCTCCTGGTATCTGTCCCTTTTTTCCTTCAATATCATGAATATTTTTCAGTTACTACTTTTGCTTTTAGCGTCTTCTTTGTTCTTCATGTTTGTTTCTTAATTGCCAATTAATGCATTTCCTCAGCATTTTTCTTTTTGCAGACACTCCTAGCCAGCAGTCAGCAGATGCTGCAGCACAGACCTGAACTACTGATAAATAAAAATCAAGCCCCATTGATTATCTCCTTTCCATAAAAAGCAAATCTATCAGTACAATCAGTTTTTGTTGGGGGTGTGTGTGTGTGTGCAGGGCAGGTGTTTAAATCTCCCTTTCAGGTTTGAAGCACTGCAGCCACACATTTTTTGACGCTTGTAAGACGAATTCAATAGCAAAATCCAAGCAACAAAGATTTGATCTGGGTAAGTAATAGTTGTACATAAGTTGTTGATTAATAGTTGTACAAATGATTTCAAACTAATTCTTAGGATTTTCTTTGCAGCCTGTAGCTTCAGAAACTTTCTGAAATACAGTCAACTGATTTTATTTAAATATGTGATTACAGAACTAAGGTTGGATATATCACCTGTCTTTGGAAGGGTTTCATACTAATGGGAACTCACTGGTCTATCAACTTTCCCCAAGTAGATGCTGAACCTTAACATAGCACTGGCTAGACACTTGCCTACCAGAATTCCACCTTACAGGAGCACAAATTAATCTGAAATTGAAACAAGAAGATAAGATAAAGTTATTCAGTTACTAAATTACATACAAGCGTGAGTATGGAATCTGGGGAATCCCTTTGACAGATGCATACAGGGTTTATGTTTATGTCTCAAGAGAGCTCTTACTGTTAAGCACACAAAATGGTAAAATATTCATTAGGTATTTTTTCCACTAAACAATTAAGTTACAGAACAATTGATAGTATGCATTTGGATGTATGTGTTTATAAACCACAGCCTTTTATGTCATTGGCTCAGCCTGAAATTTCAAATTTCACATTTCAAAATTTCCTTAAACAAAAGCAATCACTACTGCTCACAGTTACCTGCAAGTGGTTAGAAAAAATGCATTATAATTTTCTTATTCAAAGAAAAAAGTTAATCAAAACTACTTTTTCCTTTGCTAGAAATTTTCAATAACATAGAAATTTAAGAAATCTGTATTTGAAAACTAGTAGATTGTGATACGCATTCAGATGTTGTCTCAAACAGAAACAGAAGATTACTTCCACAGCCCTTGCAGAAATACTTTCCCAGCTTACTACATGTGTACTTGCATGTGTTGAGTTTATTGGATTAAAACCATAGTGATATGAAGAAGTATATGACATTTATTTCTTCTTACAGTACTACAATCCAAAACGAACAGTATTGCAGCAATGAGTGATTAGACAGCTGCAATGACACTGCTTACAAAAAAATTAAATAACATGTAATACTGAAGTATGTAGTTGCCTAAGACATATACTTAATTAGGGTTAAGAAAACCATTATTACAAAGATTAGGGACACAGACTGCTGAATATTGGCTGCTTTTACAAAGCACAGATTATTATTCATCTTTACCCACAAAAGAAGAATTTATAGGTTCACGTATATTTAATGGATTTCATCCACAGAATAGCCATACATTAAGGTCATTGTTTATACAGGTGTAGGTCAAAGTCTATCCGGCAATGCCAAAATAAGAGGTGAGTAGAAAGACATGTCTGTATGACAGAATTTGATAGTAAATATTGTGGATAAATTACTTTTTCAGCTCTGTAAATTTCAGTGATATATCTCAGTAAATAACTTAGTTAAATATATTTTTAAGAAACATAATTTAAATAATAATGTGAATTAGATAAAATACAATACATGGCACCAGAAGTAATTTGGACATATCACTGCAAAGATCACAAAGTGTTCAAGGTTATGTTTTACATTTCTAGCCAGAATCAATAAATCTATCCTAGTTACTTTACAAGCATGATACATTCACTAGGGAAAGTTTTCTTTCAAGAACCAATTATTACCCACTGCTCTGTTAAAAATAAAAAAGGGCTAATCAACTGGAATCTTAGAAGAAGGGTTGGATGCAAGGTTAATAGTATTAAGACAATTTTCCAGAAAGTAAACAATTAAAAATCAACAGTATAAATCCCAACGCAACAAATTATTAGAAAGGCAAAGTTCTCAGTTCAAAGTGTTTAACCACCTTTTTGGGTAAATCTAAGAGGAGGAGCTCTGGCCAGACCCCAGTTCCATGGAATAACTGCATGTCTAAACAGAAGAGTGGTCCAGGAAAGAAGCAGCCAGGAACTACCATTTCAGAAGATTCTGAAGGGTCTACAACTGAGCACACCAAGATCACAGAAGTAGCTGCAGCTCCACCCCTTTGTCACAAGCTAAACTAGACATTATTTTGAACAGCCATTGTATCAAGAATTAAAGCAAGACACTAAGGAGATGCGGCACTCCTTAAGAGTTCCTATGCGACTGCAATGCTAGATGATCAACTAGGAGTTGTGTTTATCAGGCTTCTACCTGTTGCTCTTACCTTGTAATCGAGGACATTCTGAAAAAAATAATATTTTTTCCAAATCCAGCTTTTGTATATTGTCTCACTGTAAAGGGCATTTATATGCTATTTTTCATCCAACAAATGGTTTACGAAGGTTTGTTAATATTATTAACACTGTTCTGGACCTTTGGGAACTCAGAACAAATAGATATTCTAACTAACCAGTCCAAAGTTGCAGCAGAGCAGAAAAAGGCCTTGGATCATGTGCCTCTCCCTTACCCCTCTCCAATTTTAAGTACAGTTCCATGCTAAACTTGAAGATACTGGTCTCAGACTCCCTTTCTCCTATGTTCCTGGTAAAAGTCTGGGGGAATCAGAGCATCACTAGGACTCAGGCAGATTTGCCTTTGGTAGAAATACTATTCAGGGATTAGCAGTAACAGATCAATTACAGTCAATTGGGAAAATGGTAAATCAAAGGTCCAAAAGAAAATTAGTATCAAGGAACCCAAGCCAAATTTAAACCTTTACTTTTACCATGCATTCTGTGAGCTATTCTGGAACTGCAGCTTAACTCTCCTTTCTTCTAAGCTTAATCACCTTTTTCCATATTGATCCTAGAAAACTGTAAAGTGGCAAATCATACAGATGGAACAAAAATGGCTGTATTTGTATATAAATCAGCACTTATTGCATAGTACACATGACTACATAACCAATATTAGTGTACCTGATTTTTTTCACTTCAAAAAGTGCAATGGCAAGCTGAAGTTTGATTTTAAATGAGTACCAACATCTTTGACTACAAGAAAAGCAAAATAGAAAATAATGATTAGTCAATTGACTTTATAGTTACTCTACTAATAAATAAGTGGATGAATTAGGTATAATTATTCCTTTTATAAATTCTAGTTGATGCCAGAATATATGAGATACAAAACTGTTAGGAAAAACAAATTAAGAAATATTGGAAAAATAATTTATACATCTAAACACTTAAATCTGGATAATACAAAAAAATCTTGGTCATTTGGTAAGAAAATATTTTTACCTTTTAATAAAAATAAAGGTATTAATACTGCGACTAAGTAGAGGTAAAATTCCAATTTGGATAATTTATTTTGATTCTTTATAGTTTTGTTTACACAGTGATTTCATACTGCCTAATTTCATGCTCTTACCTTAAGGCTTTTAGATAGTTGATTAAAGATAAGTAGGAAGAATCCCCTGGAAAAAAATGTTGTATTTTTTTATTTTGCATTATTACACTTTGGGTAGTGTCACTTGTGAATTATTAAACTACAGATATATGCATACCAAGCAACAAACACATTTTTGAGATGAGGATTCCCTTATATATAATTTGCATAGAAATTTTGAATCCTTCGGGATAAGGTCCTCTATAAATATATATAGTCACTAGAGATACACGTTGCTTGCACAAAGTTTCATATATATCCTTTTTTTACTTGTAGTAAACTTATGCAGAGAAAAATTTCCAGTCATTTTCCCCTAAGTATTTTCTTTTGTAAAACAACAATCAGAGATTGTTTATCAGTGGTTCACTATCAAAATGGAAGGACAAATAAACTGGAGTTTTATATGGATCAACCAATAGTAAAAATAAACTTTCTACCAAGCTGATTCATAAAAGAGGGATATATTTATTAAACTTGTAAACTTCCAAGAAGTGAGGAGGGGTATCAAGAAGTTTCAAGAACAAGACTGTAATTAAAATGATCTTCAAAATTATACAAATGGCCTAAACATAATAGGATACAATTCAACATGGAAAAATGCAAGGTAATTTAGTGAGGTAGGAATAAACTATATTAAAGATGAGGAACTTAAAAGCAAGAAGCAGTACTGAAGAAAAAGATTTGGAGGGTAATTGTAGATGACAGTTTAAACACCAGTCAACAGTGTCATGCTGCTGAGAGGAAAAGAAGAGAAAAACCCCATCACACTCAGCTATGCAGATGTGTATGTTCTCTGCAGCCTGTGAAGCAACCTTTCTTTTCTCCTCAGGGAAGAGGAGACAAAACAACAGTCTTTACATTCCTAGACAGTTGGTGCAGTATAGATTAATATCCACAGAGGACAGGACAGAACATCATGACATACTTAAACTGCACTAAGGAAAATTTAGCTCTAATGATAAGAAAAATAGTCTAAAGAAAGTGAAGACAGTGAAGTGTTGGAATATGTTGCCTATGGAGAATACAAAACCCTCCAGTTTTTATAAATAGAGAATATGTTTTAAAACCGGGCTAACAAACACCTGTTAGGAGTGGTATGCCTACAACTGATCTTGCATCAGGTCACAGAGCCGCAGAATGGTTGAGGCTGGACAGGACTTCTGAAGGTCATATGGTCCAACCACCCTGCTTAGTCAGGGCCACCTAGAGCCAGTTGCCCAGGAGTATGTCCAAACAGCTGTTGCATATCTGCATGGATGGACACTACAACCTCTCTGGGCAACCTGTGAGGGGGAAGACTAGTCAGCCCCTGAAGTTCCTTCTGTCCTTAATTTTCTAAACTTTAATGAAAAATTATGCTAATATTTAGCTTTGACTTTAAAACTAACCTGCTAATTTTTCTTCATTCCATACTTAAATACTTGTTTTACCATTTCTGTTTCAGAGTATGGCTTTTTTAATTTAGGGATTGCTATTCAGAAACTGCAGAGAAGACAAATCATGTCCTGTGTTACACTCAGCTCTCAATCAAATTTAATAACCCCCCTCTGTAGATCCCTAACACAAAATAGTGAACGCACTGAGCTGACCTTAATCTTTCTTGCATGGAATAAAAAAAAAAAAAAGCATTTCTAAACCAGAACTCAATAAATAAATCTTATACCCAGGAAGTAGGTAAACAAATAATCTCTTAGTGTTCCCCTCAAGAAAAAGTTATAACTATGCAATTCTGATTTTACACTGTGCACTCACATTATGCTAATTCTTCACAGTTTAATTTTTGGCCTCATGCATAAGGTACATTAGTCCCATTGGTCAGCCTTGTGATGAAGAGAAGGCAGGCGTTCCAGCCATTTTAGATATCAAATGCCTCATGAGCTATTTAGTATCTCCGGTGAACAGGACAGAAAAAATCTTCTGCACACACATACTACTAATTGCCACATAAAGCTGTGAAAAACTAATATTGAAAATTATAAGGGATATAAACATTAAGACTATGTAGAAAAGCTTATTTTTCAAGTGAGTTTCAAGGAATTTTTACTAACTCAAATGTTGGGAGTTAAAAATGCTAAAATCAATACTCAAGGTTGAAAATCATCAAAAAAGAAAATGACAAAGATACCTTTCAAGGAAGCATACAGTTTCTTCCTCAATTTTTAATAATCCAGAATCATGTGTGTTTAGTATTGGCCTTGCAATTTGTATCTAAGTACATGACAGATCACAGGTGATTAACATCTCTGTAAGCATCTCTGTCCTACCATGGTTGTTTTAGGATATTCTGCTACATCCTAGAATACCTTTCCTAAATAAACTCCAGAAGGTAAATACTTAAGACAATAGCAAATGAGGGGTGAATGAATGTAAGAACATCAAAGGTTCTCCGAGGGAGCTGAACTACAAAAGAAGCTTTGAACCCAGGTTAAAATGTCACAGGGTGCTACCTGAGCACTGCATTTATCAATTTAATTCCTTCAGAATCAACAAATAAACTTTGTGACAAAGATAAAGGAAATTTAAACCTGTATTTCTTTCTTAAAGCTATCTTTGAAGTTACCTTATACCTTAATGTATAACTACCATTTTAGATACACATTTTAAAACATTTTAAAAAATTTCCCAGCAAAGTGATGAAAAGATGCAATCATATTGAGTCACACCACACCTCCCCCCCCAAATACAATGATCATCAAATGTCAGAATAATAGTAAAACTTTTTTAAATTTTATTAGAGAATTTTTGGAAATAAATACTAGTTTCTACTCAAGTAGTGCATCTCTCTTTCCAAGATGAACATCAACAGACATATAGAACTTTATCTAACAAAGTAAATTGCACTGCAGAAACTCAGTTCCTGAGAAATTCACAGCACTAAACAATATACCCAGATTTATCGGCCAACCTAATAAAGTAGGAACCTAAAACTGTGCTTGTGTATTTAAGTATTAGTAGCCAAAGCCTGGTTTGCATTCATATTTGTACTTATAACAAAAAGATGTATTTAATTGGTACTGGTTCGTTGCACAGTAATCCATAACTGAGATGTGTTTCTAGAAGTCTCCCTCCCAAATCACTCCCTTTACTAGAGGTATCTAAATGCTATTTTTTAAATTTGTCAAGTCTTGGTACAATCCTATCCCATGACAAAATGCTGTCTCCAACCCTCTCTGTTCACACAGTGGAAGGATGGGCAGACAGCCCCAGTCATTGTTTTTCTTTTTTTTTTTCTTTTTCTTTTTTTCCCCCTCCACTTTGACATTGTCTGAACTCCAGCAGACAAGAATACTAGCTTCTGATGTACAATGAAGAGGGTGAGGAAAGGGAAGGTCGGCTTTCTCATGCTTCCCGTAATTAGAAGAGTCAAAGAAAAAAAAGTGGCCTGTGACGATGTAATTCTAAATTAGCAAAAGTCATATATTTTTCAGAAGGTGGATGCATAGGAATAAATACAATGGAAAAATATATTGGCATTCAGGATGCTGTTGACTGTTTAGAAAGGCTACCAACTTGATTACTGTACAGGAATTTCTAGTGAGAATTTTTAGTTTTCTCTCAAAAAAAAAGCGACTTGTGTTTTTTTTTTCTCTCCCAGAGCACACCAGGAATGCTCACAAGAACTAGTGAATAGTCATTTAAAAAAAATATATTCCGGTAATAGTCACAGTTTTAATAACTTACTGCTATACTTGGGCATGTACATTCACAGCATCAACCACTACTTTTTCCACTTGTTAAAGAGACTAATGCTAAATCCCACAGAAAAATGTGGCTTCAGCAGAATCCTATGACTTTATGTTTGTAATTCTATTTTGGCCTACTGCCCTCAGGAGTTTGGAATCAAGTCAATGATGAGTTTAACTGGGAAGAATATGTAAAATACACAACAGTTATTACTGAAACGGATAGACACGGAATTGACATTGAAACAGTACATTTCTGGAATGTTGTTTATTTTATACCAGTATGGCAGTAAGAAAACACATACTGCATCTTTGAAGGAGTGAGAGAAGCTCAGAATCTCAGACAATGAAATAGAGAAGATCAATATATAGTGACAGTTCTTACAGGGCATGGTTAATTTCTCTCAAGTTGTAGGGCTTGGAGTACTATGGTGACCTAGATTAGGGAACAGATAGAGTCTATAGTCTGTCATGCTCAAACCCCCCTTCCCTGGAGAAGCTTTGTCTATGGTCAAGGACAATGTAGAATGTTCAGTTACAGATGTAAAAAATAGTGTGAAATGAAACCGCAAAAATCCACAGGATTTATTTTCTCATGGGTATTAATAAAATAAAAGTTTCTTGAAAATTCCTTTTAAGTAGTAGGAATTGCATAGTTATGCAAACAATATACGGTTTCTGCAAGTATCATGGAACCTCACAAGTCAAGACTCTTCACAGAAGACTTTCAGCACAGCTTCAGTAATTATTATACTCTAACACATACATTGTTACGAAAAACAGCCTTTAAATTGTACTCTTGTGTTCAAATGCTGCCTTCTTGAACTGACAAACTTTATTGTTTGGTATGATTTTCTGATAAAAAACTCATTTCAAGGCTCTTTAGAAGAGACATCACTGAATTTTAATCCTAAGAGTTATGAACAATATCTGTACATTCTTGTTTGAGAAATACCTGGTGACAATGCTGTATATCAATTGCAACCAGGCTGTCTGTGTGAAAGATAAGCAGATTTAGCCAAACATGCCTTTATCTGGGATTGCAATGCATACAGAGAATCCTGAAAAACTTCCAACTTCAGAAATTAGCTGTTTATTTTGGAGCACCTATATCAATAACAGCAAAACATACCACAAAGGTACTAACTGCTCATCTGCCTTACAAAATTGAAAAGGAATGTTTTGCTTTTATATCTGAGAAGGAATAAAATAAAAGGAAATGAAAATGAACTGTCATATGCAGATCCGCATGATAAGTTAACAAGAAGAATCTAGCAGCTAACTTACAGAGCCCTTAATTTTTACCACCACAACAATTCTAGGATGTTTTCATGTCTAAAAAATTAAACTGTCTCTGCATTTTTGAAAGGAAAATTCCATTAATACCATTCCACATCTCAGATATCCTAACACTGTCATCTTAACTTCTTAATTTGACTTCAAGGTGGTGTTAACACCTTTATGCACTAAATAAAGCATGGTACCTTTTAAAGTGGAGCCACATCTACTAAGCAGAGGGAGGAAAAAAAAAGATGCAAAAAGTTACATCTGCTTGGCTGACAGTTATATAGCTGGCAATGGGCTGATAACCTGCCCCAGCACAGGGTTGAAAACTGCATCCCAGAGAGCAGAAATGGGAGCTAAATACCAAAATTAGAATAATCATCTTTCCAGGTAAGAGACAGCCTTTCACTAGATGTGTCTCTTTGGGTGTCTGTTGCACTATTTATTAATCACTCTTTGGCTGATGCTTTCTTATGACATCCTGGTCATGTCTACGTGGATTATTTAGCATTTTTCCACAATTCTGTTCTTCTTGTGTGTTAGAAATAGGATAAAACATTTCTGCTTTCATCTAAATATATGTCCATTCTAGCCAATGGGCATGTATTTACACATATGCTCATTTTAGTCACTAACATGACTATAGTGTAAAGTATGTTTGGTTACTAATGACATCTCTTTCTTATCAACCTTCTTTGTTTCCATATTCTTCAGCTTGGATTGCCTGGCTTTCCAGAAGCTGACTGACTTATGATTACATGAATGGCACCAAAGCTTGAAAAGAGAAATCCAAAGATGTGCAATATTTAGGCTTAATTCCCCCTTCTACATGCAATATGCTTTTATAAAACAGGATCCTGAAAGCAAAGCTCTCCAAATTCCATACACAAAAGCAGCGCACTCTCTGTGAAACTATTCATTGCAATAATGATTTTTACTACCAGTTAGCCAAGAGAGGATGTAGTTGGGATGCTCAATGGAAATAGCTTCATTGCTATACCTTATATAATAAAAATTGAGTGTTTCAGAAATGTAACATTAATGAAAAGTTTATAGCTAATGAAGAGTAGGAAACACAGGATACCTGCCATTGGAACCAGCCAAATGCCACCAATACACTAAATAAAACTTGGAAAACTTTTATTGACTAGCAAGCTCAGCATGTTGGAATAATAAGGAAGTTTGGAATTTCCTCTCTTATTTGGAGTGCCTTTGCAGAAATATCAGCTGGTAACTACATCAGACCGTGCTATGTATAGCTTTGTTGATTTACAGAGGTCTTTAGAAAGCACACACCCAATGCTTTGCTTCAAATGAATAACCCTTATAGACAAACTCCCTAGCATCCCCAAAATTTGGAGAATGAGAGAGAACATTACTTTTCGAAGTTTAGGTCATTAAAAAGGATACTTGTTTAATTTCAGCATTATCAAACTGAAGTAATCTAACAGAATTAATTTCTACTTATGAAAGCTATTCCCCAGACTTCCAAAGGACAACTTCTTGCAGCACAAGGAAGGAATAGTTACGAAGAAAAGGAAAAATGCATTATTTCATTC
The DNA here is from genome assembly GCA_035590275.1 of Ibycter americanus. Taxonomy (NCBI): domain Eukaryota; kingdom Metazoa; phylum Chordata; class Aves; order Falconiformes; family Falconidae; genus Ibycter; species Ibycter americanus. Next base: position 46,884,110 of record JAVJGI010000040.1, read on the forward strand.
CAATCCCTACAATTAATGTAATTTATCTGCTTTATTCTTTCAAAATATACTTTGAGTTTTTCAGTAATGTCAATTCATTTTTTGAACTGTTATTTTTGATAATGCTAAGTGAAAACAAATGGAAATATGAAAGCAAATGGAAACATTACATAAACAATGGAGTGCTGTTCTTCAAATATTCCAAGTTATTGTAATGTTTCAATTATTTGCATTACAGCAGTACCTTCAGAGACAGGGCATAATGCCTTTCTTTACTAATACACATCCAATAAATAAATAAAAAAGATACACTAAGTATTATTACTCCTTTTAAAATGATATAGAATAGAGTTAGAGGTTAGATGATTCACTTCATGTCACATTGGAAAATCTGTGGCAGAGGTCCAATTAAAACTTGGTCAGATGAAGAAAAAATTGCATTCGAGTGATATTTACACAAGCAACCTCATTAAAATAAATGTGTGGTGGCTGCTCTGCATCACAGTAAGTCATCTCACCCACCAAGCTTGCTTCACTCCTTCCTTTTCACATGCACAAATTTTGCCCAGCTGTGAATGACAGAGGGTGAGCAAAGGAGAAGGAAAGAATGAAACTGATTTCTGAATAAAAAAAGCACACAGTTCTGATAAATTAATATTGATAATGTATCAGAATCCATGTAGTGATTCAAGTATACTTTCTTCAGAAATTTCCTATAACTGTTGAATGCAAAACTGCGTTTTGGACTGAATCCTGCATGATGCCTACCAGCCATGGAGAAGTGTTTAGCATTCCTATTCCTGCTCAGCATTTCTGCAAATCTGCAGATTTTTTTGAAGCTACAGCAAGCTTCAAGGAAAGAAGTCACAGATCTACAGATAACAGAATGATTTCTGAAAGCTGTTAGCATGACTTCTTCTTTAGCAATAAATACTGTGTGTATGATGAAGGGTTTACTTTCCCAGAAGTGCTTATGGGACTTAAGATTGCACAAAAGGGCTGTGAAATGTGTTTCCCTCAGTTCTGGCTCTTCGGTTCCTGGAGCCTCAGGTCACATTCAACTCATAGTTCCTATCAAGCTTTTCCCAAAGGACCTTTGGGCTCCTGCAGTAGCCAAACTTCCCTGGAACAGGAAACTCTATTTACACTGATGTCTTAAAGCCTGGTGCTCATCCATAAAAGGGAAAAATAATACTTTTAGGAACTGTTTTTTTCTTAACCTTTAACAGACCACAAGTCTAGTCTAAAATGCACATGCTGTAAAAGTGAGTTTTCACAAACCCAAGAAAAACTATTTCTGAATAAGTAAAAAAACCTCATACCCCTGAAGTGCCTGCAGCATTCTAACAGTATGCAATATCGTAACAGGAATGTGGAACAGAAAAATATAAATTTGTCAGTTTTCACTGCCTCATATGAAAGAAAGGCAATCTATACACATTAAAAGAATAAAATATTAATATCTTTTATCTGCATAATTTTTGATGCAGGTACATTTTATTATTTTTTTTTTGTTTTGAACAGTGAGTGGGAAAACTTCTTTTTGAACTCTGTTTGCAGGGGAGAACCTAAGCCTTCCTTGAGGAAGCGCCCTTACAATTCTACCAGGAATTGAAAATAAGCCTTACAATGGCAATGGGACTTCTGAGCAGAAAGATCCTGGAAGATCTGCTTCATATGTGATAAGTTACAGCAGGCTACTGTGAAGGTAAAGTAGAAATAGCTCCTTTTCCCTGCTTGTATTGATGTTACTGTTCCTCACTCCCTTAATAGACTGTTATTTCACAAAGAACATATGTAACTTCCACTTGTCAAGCAGATTTCTGATTTTTTTTTTTTAAACTGACATTTTGCATACAGGAGAGTAATTAATTACAAAAAATGAGGAGTTTTATTAAAAATAAAAAGACTGTGACTTCATCTAAATCTTAAGACATTCTTTAACTTAAAAATTTTATCTTCATGCAGATATGAGTTTTGGTTTGCATTTTGATTACTTCAGCACCAAGATCAAGCTTTCCCGTATTACTACAGTTTTTAATCACATCCTCTGTCTTTCTTTCCCCATAACATCTTTTGTTTACTGCTTTCATTTTTGTCACAGCTGAAGTGAGTGAGACTGCCAGCTCTGTGAGCTTCTGTAAAATGCCTGGCATTTTACAAACCACATAAAATAACAGCATCTGTCCTATGCAGGATAGGTGCACTGAGGGCTGCTTTGAGATACTGAGAAAAATCCTTCTGAAAAGCTGATTGAGTTGCTTGCATGAATGCTGCTGAAAATAAGCCAAACAGCTGAATGCTGCAGGCATCTGAGTTTCCATATAAAATGCCTAAACTGTGAACTTTGTGTTCAGACTGAGATTTTGTTTTGAGAACATACTTTTTCAGTAGATGTTCCTTAATTAGCACTACTCTCTTTTCAAAATCAATGTATCAAACTAAATATTTATTCAATAAAATAAGATACTTCATTTTTGGATTCTTATTCATATTTTTGCAGAAATCTACATTCCAAATACAAAGAGATTTCAACTCCTTTGTTAAACTTCATTTAGCTCCAGCGAAGAAACTGAGGTGCAGATGCTGTAATCTGATTACAAACAGAAATTGCATCTTTTAATCTAGCTGTAAACAACAACATGAAAGATAAAGGTGTTGTTACAGTAGCATATTTGTAGTGATGACATTATTTTGGTTGAGATTGGCTATTACAATTTCTGGTTTAAAGCTGAAAGCTGAAACATGCAATCACCTTGCTTACTAAGAATGGCAAACGGTATCTGCATGACCTTTTCCAAACTATATTTTAATGCAAGATCTTTAACGCTTTAACTGTGACTCCTTGGATGAACAAACCTATTTAATTCAATTCCAAATGCTGGACAATTCTTGGCCTCAGACTAGAAGTCTGGAGACATCACAGTTGTATTCTAGGAGATTAAAGAAAGCAGAAGGACACGGGGGTTTTCCATAACTTACTTTCATTAATCACAAGGACTTGACAATGTAACATCTCTAATCTGTCATCTAGGAAATGACTAAGGTCCTAAAAATAATTGGGAGTATCCCAAGGTGAATAAGTGTAGATCTATGAAAAAAAAAAATGATATATTATCTCTGTATAGTGTTACTGGTTTCTTTATTTTGGCATTTGTCCATCTCTGTGTCATTCTTGTGCTGAATTCTCTTATCTGTCTGAGCCTCATCATCATCTCAATTCTACAAGCTCTTCAAAGAAGCTGGTTAGATTTTTCATTACTTCCTATTACTACATTCTTATTTAAAGCTGAAATGTAAGAAGAGATAAACTTACTATTAATAGCAAAATCTTTATTGAAATGTTATTCTCCCTCCAGGTTTTAAGTGTCCATAATATTGTGCGTGAAATAAGAGACATTGTCTATTACTAGGTAAATGTTACTTTTCCTTCTAGATCTTTAAAAAAACATTAACACATTTAATTCTACCAGATTGTTCTGTTTTACACTCATTCTTTTAAACTTCTGATTATTTTCTTGATACTTAAAAAATATTAAAAATATTTAAAAATAAAGTCTTTCATACCAATTACGTAACAGGTATTATCCAAACAGACTTCAGTTACCACCTACACAAAAAACCTGAACATGTATCTGTTTGATTAAATATACAAATGGTGTTACTAATTTAAAGTTGCAATTGAGCATGTTTATGAGGCTTTGTTCTTTTAAAACTCTTAAGGTACCTAACAGGCCCAATTTTAATGTAAACATTTGTAGTTTACTTCCACTAAAACTACTACAGAAGTCAAACACTTACTAATACTGATTCAAAAATACTATCTTATAATGACTAAAAAACCCCAACTGAAGTTGTACAAGATCTGACAGATTTTACAAAGGTGGAAAGTAGTAACATCTAGAAGAAAAAAAATGTCTCTTTGATATGATGCATATCCCTCTTTTTAGATATTTTCCCACAGAAATGGAACAAAATATTTAAGATGTTCTGTTTTATCTGTAAAACAGAGGCCTAGAAGCCTCAGCTCTGAATTCCTTTTCCTTTTCTCTCTCATTTGCTCTTTTTTTCAAGTTCTGAAAATACCTGGGAGACAGAAGATAGAAAGAGCATACACAGTGTGATTATCTGCATTATCTAGACTTACCTCTGTATTAATTTGGACCAAAAATCTATGTTCATCATCCAACTAAAGCACAGATTTGCAATCTAAGTCATGTAGTGCTTCTCCATCTCTGACTGAAGTATTAATCCTTGTACATCGTAGTCCCAAATACTTGTTTTTCTATCTAAATATGCAGTCATGTTATGAGTTAACTTTTGATGTTCTGCAATTGTTACATGTTTTTACTCACAAAACAAAGAGTATCTAAACCAATCACTTTTTAAAATGGCAATTGCTACAATGTGTGACAACTGTATCAACTGGCAATCACAACAAACAGCTTGTAGCTTGAGTTTCTACAGGTTTATAGACCTAGACAGACAAATCTAGCTTTGACAATTCAAAATCTATGCTTAACAACTACAATTGGAAAGTTATTTTTAAAATGACAGAATACCTTCAGACAAAGTAAAAGAGATTAATTTTTCATCTAGTACTTGGATGAATAACATGTCTGTCAAACATCTAGACCAGCTTGGAGTCACATTTAGGAAATACCAGGAAGTCCATGTATGTCATAGAATTATAGTTTGGGTTGGAAGGGACTTCTAAAGATCACCTAGTCCAACTCCCCTGCCATGGGCAGGGACACCTTCCGCAAGACCAAGTTGCTCAAAGCCTCATCTAATCTGACCTTGAACACTTCCAGGGATGGGGCATCTACAACTTCTCCCAGACCTTTAAATATCCTAAATCATATATCAGCCCTTAACATGAATAATTCCAGAATGTTGTATTTCAGCGATATAACCCCATGCATATAACTCAGCTATCCTTCCTTTAATGCTATCTGGACAGCATCAGACAGATAAAACAGTTCTCTCTGTTCCTTCACTAAAGGACCTCAATTCTGTCTTTTGTATGGGCACAGGATAGTTGCATCCAAATGTATCACATTTAGCTGAATCTCTTGAGATGCCCCAGATTTCAAGCTGCTTCTTCACTCCCATCTGGGACATTATGCAAAAAGTTTGGAGGCTTTAACAAACAAATAAAAATTCCAGAACTTACAACACACACACACACACACACACACACGCACCACACACCCCATTTGTAAAGTTTTTGTACAGTTTTTAAACAGCTTTTAGCATTCTTTCAAGTAATTTCAATTAATATTAATTTCAATATAGTGCTTCATAAAGCTGTACCGTATGAAAACAAGACTGCTACAATACGCACTGTATTTACATGCACAGGCAAAGAAGAAAGAGATAAAATCAATGTGATTACTGGGGAGTTGGCTGGAAATTACTAAATGTTATACTCAACGTCTAAGTGTTATGTTGGTTTATTTTTAAGCTTACCATGAACTGCATTTAGGTGATCAACTATTAAACTGGCAAACAAACCGCTTCATGGCAAATCGACATGAACCTTTTGCAAGAAGTGTATTTTAAGGAGGGACATTTAAGAGGAAAGGGTGGAGGTATAGAATGGGTTTGTTTAAAGCTGGTGGCCAAGTTCACATACAAAGTGACACTACTGACTTCAAATTTTCACTAGAGATAAATTTAGAGTAGGGATTTTAAAGTAGTTTCAAGTAGTCCATCGTCATACACACAGATTTGTTTTATTGGAGCCTTCTCAGAAATACAAGTTCTCAGTCATTTCCTCTTCCCTTTATTCCCTCATTCTTTCTTATCTTAATTTATAGTGATGTGTTTATAATAATAACTTAGTGATACAGACACTGGTTAAGCAGCAGGAACCGTATGAAGTGACTTCATCAGCCACATGAAGACTGCCTTTTGCACTCATCCTTGACCTGGGTATGGGAGGTAACACCAAGGCAAGAGGCTTCACTAATGAACATCAAACCATCCATGACATTGCTAACCTAAATTGTCTGTAATTACAAAATCTCCCAAGAACTGTATAACCGTTCTTTTGTTTTATTATTATGCAAAAAAACCAAACCAGCCCTAAACCAAAACTTAAAAAAACCCACCTGCAATTTCTTATTAAAATCTTTCAACTCTTAACTGACTGAAAATAATAATGTCTGATCACTTCTCTTCCTGACTTGACTTTAGAGGTAGTACTCAGGTCTATAAAGGTTTTGACAATCACACAAATTCAGTAAAAATTATTATCCTCCCCTTGGAAAAATATTCTATTCCAAGGGAGGATGTCTAATTTAAGCAGCATAATACAAGCTTTTCCTTTAAAACCAGAAGTTATGATCATAATGAGAAATAATTTCAACACATCTGTGGAAGTCTTTTTGAAAATGTACAGCACAACGCTGTATGCAGTTGTACCAAGGACAACGCGAGGGTGGGATACAAAGTGATCATTTTATAATAGTTACTAAATAGTTAAATAAATAAAATAATAAATTATATTTACTCTATGAGTAAAATAAAAATAAATCCTTATTTCAGAATGCTGTGACCTCAATTTATTGAAGGTTAAAATGTGGTACTTGCAAATACAGCTACAACTGAAGACACTGCTGAACTTGGGACAACACCATGCTGCCTATGCAACAGGGGTGCAATATTTCACCTGTTCCAAAAAAGATAGTTTTCAGAATCGAACACCTATTTTTTTCTTTTGCTGTCCTCTGCTGTAAACATAACAGAAAACAGGTGTTATATGTAGCTGCAGTCCATGCTTCCACCTCTCCCATCCTTCTGCTTCTGGTCTTACCAAATCTCCTTTTTCCTCACAGACGGAATTTAGTGTCTCCCTTCCTACCTTCATTCCCAGCAGCCTAGGAAGTCAGGGCCAATAGAAGACTGAAAGAAAAGGTCAGGAAGTGCTAGAATAGGTAAAGATCCTGTATCTCGGCAGAGTGAGACCAGAAGAGTCTTATACCTGTCTGTAATGTGCCCAAAGCTTCCAAGGCCCTCTGAAACCCACTTTCCCATGTACCTCTTCATGCACAGTCTCTGAAATATCAGCTGATCCCTTACCGTTCCAATCTGAAATTCTGATTTTCCCAGTCCAGGGCTTCAAAGTCTTCACTGATGCCTCCTAATCCTTTTCTCCACCTTCCTTTTTTCTCCCCAAGTCTGTTTATCCAGTGCTGCAATACTAAGTTTGCATACACCCCCAAAAGGCCTCAGATCAGCTCCAGCATGTCATATGGAGCTGTCACTTCTAATGGATATGATTACCCTTTATTTCTAGTTAAATAATTAAACCAATAGCTAAAATGCACTGATATGTAGAAAATACTGTATGTAAATATTATACAGGGATAAAGGCAGTCACAACATATACCTGGGCTACGATCAAAATATGACTAACTCTAGCTTATGTTGGCAGACGAGTCTGTTCAAAACAGCCTAAGCCAGGTATCAATACAGCCTGATAACACAAAGTTCAACATCAGCTGCTAAGTCTAACTACATTTCCAGGTAAGCAGTGGCTAAATTCTGTGTTTAAATGAACAATCACGCCATCTTGAGAAAGAACTAAAGGCATATATACGCAGAAGAAGGGGAGGTAGTCACAAGTACAATTCATATATTAAAATGGACTCTACAGAAGGAACAAAAGGAAACTTGTCCCCTTTAATGAAATTAATTCAAGTTTCTGTAATCTGGTCAATGTAGATTAATTATTCAGATGGTAAGTACCACTTCTCTTTCATGCTACACAAGTATATCTATACAGACCTTGTAAATATGGTTTTGATTTTGACATACATCCTAATGGGATGTCAGTCATATATGTATTTATTCTTAGAGAATGTCATGCATATGATCAAGCGGTAGGACAAGAAAGATCTAGAGAACTACAGTCTGGACTTACATATACGTAAGTTTGTTAAGTATATTGACAGAAATTCAGGAGGAAAGAATGTCATAGATCAGTGAAAAAGCTCTCTTTAAAACTTCATTTAAGAAAAGAAGCATTATAAGTCTTCAGACTGAAAAAAAATAATCAAAACAAGATGATGCTAAACTGCTTTACTGATGTCAAAAAGTCTAGGTCTACCTTGTCTCCTGAGAGATGCTTGTGGCTTCCCATGAGGTAAGCTCTGTCTTTCATTTAGACAGTTAAGCTAGAAAGTGATAGACATAGCTTCTCACCCATCCGAGCAGACTTGGCAGTTAGCATGCTTCAGCAAATAGCTAAGCTATTTCACTATCACCAGTCCTGCACATGTGAACATTGCAGGCATGTCTGCATGAAGCTGGCTGACAGACCAACTTGTGAGGTCCCTACTATGGCAGGAAACATATAACTCTACGAAAATACTAAATACCCATCTATTCCTGAGATTATCTTTCAGACAGATAGACATACAGTCATTAAACTAACTAGCATCACTTATGTGTTTAAAGTACAATTACAGAAACAAAAACTTAAGAGCTCTTACGTTCATGAACGACTTCTTTACTTATCCACTTCAAAGTGGCATTAATATGGTAGTCTGAGAATCATTTATATTATACATTTTTAAGGATTATAACTAGGGAAAGAATCATACAGATGTGGTGTGTTATCTGATGAGTTGGAAGCAGCCATGGATGTGACTTTATGAATGGTTTTCCAGTCAACTTTCAAATTTTATTTTAGATGCTTTCCAGAAAACAAACAGAAATACATGGGGGTTTTGTATGGAAAAATTCTTTGCTGAAAATATTTGCTTATATCCAGTACAGGTAGTTATAAACACTTGCCATTTTGTAACGAAACCTACAGAAAAATTAACATTCAAATTGGCCCTTCGGAATGGGGAACTAAGTAGTCTGATGGAGAAATAACTGTGCAGAAACTACACTTCCACCAGTAATAATGTGTGAAACAACTTCCTGATAAACTTTGTGTGAAAATTAGGGTGGATTTTTTTTCTTCTTTTTTTAGTAATACTAATTTAAACCAAGCTGAATGATCTGATCTTACTGGCATGCATATGATTCTAAAAGTACAGTTAGATTTGTACAGATGTGAGGGATACATCAGATCCAACTGCAGAAATGAAGTTTAAGTAAGCCATTGATACATATGAAGACACCTGTTATTAGTCTTCATTTCTATATCAACGCAATTGCAAAAGTAAGATGTATCCAGCTAAGAAACTGTTTTTCTGTACTTTATTAATTCTAAGCAATTCAGCCAACAGGATTACAGAAAATTAAAGGCAAATTACCTTTTCAAAATCTAAAAAAAAAAAAATCATTGAAATCTGGTAAGCTACTACAGGACCAGTAGAGAAATTAGTAATAAACTCATTCATAAAGGTGATGAGCAAGGACTGTACGGCAGGTCACATTGAACTAACTGTGATAAAACACCACAGGATCTTCACTATCAATTTAGAACAAGCAGGACCTCAGTTCTTGGTCTTGCTTTAACTCTTATGTGTACGGGTTTTACTGTACATCTATGTAGTTGATTTTATCATCTGCATCCTATATTTTTATTTACAAGCATCAGTACTGGGAGGGGCTGTCATACCCCTGGATTGTAGAGAAAGCACTGCAACTTTCCTTTCTGTAAAGGAAACTATGGATTTAGACAGTGATCACATGATAAGTATATGACAAATACTCAATGTTTTCCTGATTATCAGGAAATCTTCTACACCTGCAATTCTGTTAAAACTTCCCTGAGATATGTCAGTCAGTCATTTATTCATTTTAAGATAAAAAATGCAAAGAAAAGTACAGAAGAATTAAAAAAAATATCTGATGGACATTATGCTGTATATAAATACCTGAAAAATTTCTATTTCTTTGGTATGTCCAATTGAGATGTTTGGTGTCATCTGCTAAATATTCCTGTGTTAACACAAAACTTCCCTCCTCCAAATAATGCCATCTCAGTCAAAGTATGTAAACAAAACCATGTCACCTTACAATGATTGCACCAGCTGGACTGGGATGAATAATGACTATAATGGACTTTTTTTCTGAAAAAAGGGCAAACAGTTTAAAGCTTGTGGCTTATATCTTTTTTAACACCTCACTGTTGCACAAACCCCAGCACTGGCATTATAGACCTTACCAAAACTACAGCTAATGTCTTAATAAAAATTTTGTGCTTTTTAAGACCTGAATTATCCCCTCTCTCTATACTTTGCTAAACATAATGGACATTCCCTTACTTATGTAAGGGAATATTTAAGACTAAGCACTAGTAAGCATGAAAGGTATTTCCTTCTTCCTGCAATGAGATTTGGTTACCGCACAGAAGTAAAAAGTTTGGCTTTTAAACTACTACTGATAGAGCCTATTCCCCTGCTCCACCAGGAAGACACTCTACCAGACACATATCTAGTTCAAATGAACCTGAGAGTCTGGCCCATCATACCACAATACACATATATATCTCCATCATAAATCTGATTTTCTCAATCAATCAACTGTCTTTAAAGTATATCTAAACAGCTATTAATTTTCTAAATTAAAATTAATGGGAATGTTTATTAAATATTTTTAAGTCAGCCTTTAATATTTCATTAACATCTTACAGAAATTGAGACCGTAGTATTCCTCATCACCAGCCAGTACATAACATACCGCAAGTTCTCATTTTTTTTTAAAAGATGCTGTGTAAAATAAAAGTTCTTTTCTAGTAGGTTTTCCACCTTTCTTACCCATAAAAGATAGTTCACATCAACGATTCTTCATACCTTCTCAGATCCTTACTATAATTAAAATGAAGCCAAGGAACAGAATAATTGATTTTAAATGTCCCACTCCCTTTAGATGTAATTAAAATTGACATTTATTGCAGAGAAGGGTTAGATTATTAAAGAATTTATATTCTTTTTGCTGTAAGACTCTGCTGGTGTTACAGAACCTGAAATAGAAGCTTATTCTCTTTCCCTATGTGACTCATGATCTTGTCGATCATGACAGAAGAGACTAAAAATACAATACATTACTGCATGCAGTGTCTGTAAATCCCAGGAAAGAAGTAGCTTTAGACATTTATACAGCTAGTCTGGCGACCAAGTGCGGGTGAGTGTGTCAGCAAGCGGCTGGAAAGCGGACAGTTTGTGCTGCTGCTATAAGGACAGGAAGCATTGAGAGTTTCTGCAGCGGTGGTTGGCCTGAGATAATACCATTGTATGAGGCGGCTGGGCGGCCTCTCCCAGCGCTGGGAGCCCAGAGCCTGGCGTCTGGCTGCC
>JAVJGI010000040.1:46895365-46984180 GCA_035590275.1 Ibycter americanus
CGGGGCTCCGCGGGGAGGGCGGCTGGCCCTCCGGCAGCGCCGCGCACCGCCCGGGCCACACCTCACCTTGCAGAGGAAATCTGGCGAGAGCTCCAGACTTTACGACTTCTTCTTTACGAGTCCGTCTTTTTTTTTTTTTTTTTCCACTTCGCTCTGGTAGTGGTATTCACACTGGGCTCTCAGGGAACTATTTAAAGTCACAATGAGCTGATGACAGGATTATTGGGAAAAGTCGTACTTTGCTACCCCAAAATGCACATTATATTCCTCTCACTTTTAAAACAGCGGCAAATTACTATCACTGCCACCCATCACGCAGAATCAAAGATTCATTTCTAAAGGCAAGTTCTCCAGTCTTTTAAATTTTTATCCCCTTCAATTCTACCAGGTTTATTTAAGATACATGTTCTGTTTAAAACAGACATTGTTCTTAACACACAAAGGAGTTCAAGGATGTGGCATCAGTGTGTTCCCACCCACCATTTGCTCTGATGGTGTTAGATTCTTTGAAAAAACATGCAAGTCCCAGTGCAAGTATTGTGCTGGGTATATTTTTAAATTTTGTGTTTCAGTAACAGTAAATCAAAGATATTCAAAGTTGAAGAAAAGCTTTCCTTTTTCAAAATCTATGCGAAAAAACCCCACCAACCAACAAATAAACTATAATATAGCACAGCCAGCATCTGCTACCTTTGTTCCAAAGAAGCAAGATTTTACAGTCCAGGCAGCTTCCCCAAGAGCACCCTCATATGCCTTCCAAATATACATTTACACATATACACAAATGCTCATCATGCTGGATTTAAGGTTCTTAAGCTTTCTGTTGAAAAGGCAGCAAATGGAACAACAGTAAGTACAGATAATTAGTGAGAATACCAATATTTACCTTTTCAAAAATATCAGATATTTATTAAAATCGATGGAAATCAGTGTAAGACTAGGAATAGATTTCTATATCAGCATTAAATAAATCTATTCCTGTTTTTACATTAACATTAAACAATTTCTCAGTATGCAATACTCCTTCATAGCTTAATTTTACCATCAAATAACAAGTATTTCAGCAGGTGGATTACTTTCCTGTACTTATTCTATAAAAATATTTCACAGTAGCCTATTATTAAATAATACCAATTTAATTGGTACAGCAAGTAATATTTGATACAGCAATAATTGTGGCTAGCAACATAACTGGAGTTTGCTTTATTTTTGTAACATTATTTTAATGTGTTTAGTAAGTAAAATCACTACAGCAGCAAGACTTCAGTTCCTAAACAGCATATGCAGAAGTGATCTTATGTTTAAGGCACTACTCTTAACCTGGCTCTACAGAAGGGCTGTGTGGATAAAGACCTTGTCCATGAGCAGTATAATCCACATATTGTGAAATATCAAAAGCCCCAAAATTCAAACTGTAATGACTGAGTTTGATGGCAGTTCACATTGAGATAGATCTCAAAAATAAACCTTGTCACTAGATTTAAATTTAATGTTTAAAAAAAAGGGGGTTTACTTGTCTTTTGAATTTTGAACCTCTAGGAATCACATTTTCAAGCTGCTCTGTGATCCAGAAGTGAGAAGAATACTTTAGTATCACATCATAATTTTTAAGTCACACTACATTCAGAAGGAAAGGCTTCGAAGGAAAGGCTTCAAATGAAAACAAAATAACTAATTTAAAGCTTGGTTTGATTAAAACAATTTAGATATATTCTAGAAGAATGTAATAGCAAATAAACTATCTCCTCAGCCAAACAAATGCGGACATCAAAAAGTAATTCATTATAAAGAGGTAAATTTTAAAATAAATTATTTTGTTGCCGGTATCAACATATTAAAAATACTTAAAGAGTGATGCGTCAAAATAAAAGGAAAAGAATGATAAGTAATTCTGGACAACAACTTGACACATCTTAAAAGTCTTATTTTTGGAGATGATTGCTCAATTAATACAAAAAAAGCATTGCTTATTTTTGAACAATTGAGAAAAAGAAACTAGTATACATGTTTCTCTTGATTCCTCTAAAAGTTGTAGTAGAGATGAAGTCACAAAGGGTTAACATCTTCCTTGTCACACCTATTGTTTCTATGCAGTGACAAAATAGAAAACCTGGTAGCAGCCTAGACGTGACCCTGTAGTAACCCTGCTGTATGTACTTCTCTCTCTTTTGGACTGATCCAACTGGTTGTCCAAAGATCCAGTAAATATTTGCATGCACAGAGTAAGGCAGTGGCACTTTCCGTGTAGAGCTGGTAACAAGACACAACATCTCAGCTCTGTGTCAACAGCGAAAAACAAACAGTGGCTGCTAGTGCAGAACATCAACTTTCATGCAACAGTCAGCGCTCAGGTACTCATGACCGTGACCTACACATTTTATCACTTCGATCTGCATTGTGAAAGCAGAGACTACAGAGGTGCCTGCCCATAGTGTAGCCTTGTGGGATTTCTGGTCCTAAAGGAATCACATTGGTCCTCCTCTCTGTGTTTCTTCCTGATCCCTTTTACTACTTTATGCAGTCATGATAGGAACTATATGATGGAAGATGAGATATGTCTATGTAATTGTTGATCTCAAAAACGTGTTCCAACTCTAAAATTCAGCCTGAAATCCAAGGGCAAACATGAGGGTTGAACACATACTGCTATTAGTGGTAGGAGTCCAGGGAATTAGGCAGCAAGGGGCACTATAAGCTTAGGCATTGAACAGATTAAAATGTAGTCAAATTTAATGAAATGCTTGAATACAGCATTTTACCACATGCACCTATTTTTCTGTCCAGGAAGAATCTTACTTAAACAACAGTGGCAATGTTTTCTCTAACTGAGCTCAGGCTCCTCGTCTGTCTTGCAGTTCTACCATTCATTCTGAACAGATGCAAATTAACTTGTGTTTCAGTAAATTATACGTGGCTGAAATAATTGCAGATCTCAAAAGATACTTTGATGAAGGGAACTAGCTCTGTGCAAGAACTTGAAGTAAAATATGGGTTTTGTAGAGTCAAGGACCTATCTAACTAATCTGAGATCAAAAAGAATTAAATCCAGGTCTTGCAAATTCCTTAACTAAGACTTAATGCATTACCCTTATTAATTGTCAGGTTTTTTGCAGCCTCCTGCAGAAAGCACTTTGGGCTGCAGTTTCATATTGATCTACTCATATTCTACTTTTCACCAGGGATCCACATTGCTAAATATCTTAATATCAACGTTTTAAAACTAGTAGCCTTGATTTGAAAAAAAGGTTAAAGAAACTATCAGAGGGAGGTCAGAAAATATTTTTTTCCTTGCCCACTCCATTTCATTTATGTAAAATGAAGATTTCCACAGTCTGACAAAAAACACAACCTAGCCCAGGCTAAGTGCAAAGACAGCCCAGGTTTGTGGAACTTCAATGAAACCCTTGTAGGTTTTGGCAAATTTTGGATCTCTACTGGAGCAACTCCAAAAAAGCCATTTTGTCACAATGCACTGCACAGCCCCAGTGATGATGCAGACTATATTTTTATAGAATTTAAAAGAATGTGAGACCCAGATTCTGATTTATCATCTTCTACAGGATTTATTAAGAGCATCTTGCCAAAACATACAGAAAGAATAAAAAATTAGCCAAACAGATAGTTTTCCAACAAATGAGGGCTGGAATGGTGAAAGAAGGGAGGTTCTTTAATAACAAGGAGCCATAGTCAAGTAAAAGACCTGGTGTAAAAATAAATGTTTATCATGAGCTCAAGAAACATTAGAACAGTAAGTAGTTGGAATTCTTTCATCTCTGCCCTTTGACCCATGTAAGTCTCAGTTAGAGCGTTACAGGGTTCAGGTGTGATGGCTTGGGTGATAATTTTAGACCAAAGTGGTTGGCAAGGAATTTTGAGATCAATGTCTTGCAGTGGTTGGTGGCTTCAAGACTGTCAGAAAGTAACACGCTACAGAGCAGAAATCAATATTTAGATCTGCAAGTAACAAAGATCACATGGCACTTCATCAGGAACCAAAGATCCCGCAAAGCACATGAAAGAATGGGATCAGAGCAAAGCTAGGGAGCCAAAGCTTCAATATGTTTTGTGATTACAGACAAGAGGCGGTTTATCAAATGAATTTTTTTAATATTTCTCAAACTGCTTGTAGCAGGACATCAGTGTTACAACTGTATCTTCTTCTGCATGTTCCCAAGGTTTCCCTGGGTTTCCTCCTATTGTCAGCACTCCTATCTGCTCCTGCATCCCCCCAGTCTTTCTGCTGCCTCCTCACTCATCCCTGCATGCTTAGGTAGTGACTTCTGCCCCATGTTTTTCTCTAGTACTACTGCCTCTTCCACATCCGCCCGCTAGTAGGTTCAGCAACACCAGCAGAAAGCCCAAGCTATTAAGCCCTCTTGTGGACTGTTATGATGGGAGCAAGGAGAGAAGGATGAATGGAAAAATGATTGACCTTCCATACGTGGGCAGAATGCAGAACCTTGACAGAGCTGGATTTATTTCTAGGCTCTGGAAAGTGGTATACTATAGCAAATGTAGTCTTTTCTGATTGCTCTATAGACTTTTCATTTACACAGCATACAATTCCTACAAATTCACTTTCTACTCCTAAATAATTTCATACATTTCTTATTGTCTTCCTCTTTTTATAACTCTGCTTTGTCCCTCCCCCAACATTATGGTCTCCCTCATCCTATTCCATCTCTTTGTTTTCCAGCTCTTTGCATTTTAACTTGTCTTCCTTTCTCCAGGATGCCAGAAGGAGGAAAAGAAAAACATGGGAACTGTCTCTGTCCAACTTATGTAGCTCAAGAGTAGTTGCAGAAAAGGCCTACCTTAACCTCTGCTACTGTATTTTGTGGCACACTCAGTAGTGGCAGAGCCTCTGACTACATTAGCTTAAAATTTAGTGAAAACTATAAGCATTTAAAATTCCTCATTTTTTTCTCATGAAAAGTGTAAGAGGTATAGAGCCTGGTAATTCTCTGTCTCTCTCCAAACAACTGAAATTTCAAGTCCGTGTGCCAAATAATACAGCTGCTAGATTATTGCAGTTTAGTATTAATTAAGTACCAAAACACTACACATGACTAAAGAATGTATTTTTCCAAATCTCATCTTCAGAACATTCATTATATTCTTATTAAATTAAAAACAAATAAACAAACAAACAAACAAAAAAACACCCAACCTGCTCCCCATGAGGCAGTAACTCAGAGCAAATTTTCCATCCAAACTATTTAAGTATGGTAACATTAAGATCTTAAAGTGGGAGGTATGGCCACCTGGGCTGGGGCTTGAGAAAGTGCAAAGTGTGATCAATTCCAGTGTGAATGCTGTGATGTGATTCAAGAAGGAAATACCAGAAAAAAATTCCAAATAAAATTTCAGGTTCTCAAAGATGTGACCTGCAGGCAATTTTTTCTCTTAATACTGCAGTCCATATTGAAAATGCAGATGTTTTTGAAAATCTTCATTCAAAACTCAACATCTGATTCCTCAGAAATAAAACCAAAGTATTAGCAATCTTACAGCTGCACAAGATCAAAGATGCTTAAGAAAAGGCATAGCCTTAAGGTGAGTGAATAGTGACAAAAACCATCCTGGAGTCCTGGACCATGACATTGCCTTTCCCTTGCTTTTTGACCTCACCTAAGAGAGGAGATGAAGGGAAGAAACTGAAAAAAAGGTAGTTTCTACTATGATGGCAGAGGGAAATTGCACTTGGTCATCTTTGAATCCTTGTGACAGATACCTGGAATTGAGCAGTCCCAGAGAAGAAGCTACTGCTCTAGGAACAGGTAGATTCTAAATGCCAGAACATGCAATGGAGCTTGTAGGGTGACTATGCTTCCCAGGAAGTCTGTACCTGGAAAAAGGAATCCACAGTACAATGAAAGATGCAATGGTGTCGATTCACTAATACAGAGGACAAGGTAAATTTGTAAAAGTATATATAAAAAAAAACCAATTACATTTGGGAAGGGGGATATTTGTTTAGTGGAAAATTGCTCTAAATTTATTTAATAAAAATCAAAAGAATAGCACAAAAGTGTAGCAAGGTAAATGAAACAAGGGAAATAAACTTTTTTTAAATGAAGCAGTATGCTAGGAATGCAAATTTGAATGATGGGTTAGGTGACAAAAAAGAAAAATTTGCATGTCTAAAGGTAAAAATAGTAATTTACAGGATGCATATTTTCTGCTTTTCAACATTATTCCTATGATTCAAGGTAACCCTGTGTATGACCATATCCTTGCTTAGTGTAAATTGAAATAATACCAAATTTGTAACAGATGATGATTTCATTCTATGTGCACTATATATTTTTATATTCTCTGTGTATCTAGCTATAGAAGCCATACTACATGCACTTGCTTTCTACTGAATAGTAACCAGCTTTCAAATACCTTATCTGTACAATGAAATCAGGCGAGGGGGAGGCTGACTCACATACTTGCTGATAGACATTGCAGCGTTACAATGTAAGGAAATAAAGTAATGCAGGATTAACTGGAATCTTTTTAGAGGCACTGCTCCAAGTTTTCTATTGCTCTAAACAGCACCTATAATGTGGCACTGCCAATTTGCTCTTCTTGCACACTAAATGTACGAGATTCCAGGGGTAATGATTTCATTTTTCACAACATTCACATTTAGAATTATATGCATTAGTTAACTTGCCAGATATAAACTACATATCATCCTTTAAGCCTGTTGAATTGCACTTGGGGTAACTCCTCAGGCAACAAAAAACTAACAGATTGCAGATGCATATGAATTAATATTAATTTTGCACAGTATATGAACGGGTTACAGCTTACTGCAGTTCATGCCTAGAAATGCTACTTTCAGATACAAATGCCCCATGGAGACAACGCACAGCACATTTAATGTTTAAGCTATGGATAATGTTTAGTTTGATTTTATGAAGCAAGTTATAACAACCAGTTTTTCATCTTAAAATGTTTTTTACAGTTCAAAGGATAGGCTTGTGCAGAATGGACCTTATTGGTGACATACCCATCTTTTAAAATCTTTGATCATCTTTTAAAATCTTTGATATTCAGCTGATAATAAGTATTTGATTAGGAGTAACAGCTGTGTATTTGAATACATATGGCCATCTCAGGACTCCCAGAAAATTTTTTAATACATGTACACAGCCAATTTTCTCTCCTGCTTACATCTTCATAGTTTCTAAATGCACTACATTGTAGTACTGAACCTCCTGATTAAAGGTAATTTGTTACTTAATAACAATTAGTACTATTAATTTCATTTAATTTTCTGAAACTGCAGAAGTGGTGAAGACAGGCCACCAGGAAGAAGTCTGCTTTAGGAAAGGCTTGTTAAGATTTTATAATACCAAGTTTAGAATAAACTGGCACTTGCCTGCACTACTACTTCCTCTGTTGCAACTCTCTGCACTACTGCACCAAGGCAGGTGCAAGGCTGGTGTATTTCAGCTGAACTATTAATACATACATGCCCAGAGAAGTGAAGCTGGAAGAGAATGGCTGCTGCAATGAGACATTAAACCATTTTTTTTCTTCTCATCAAGTTAAAATAAAAATTATAAGTCTTTTCAGAAAGACCGAAGTATAACATCCATAGTTTTGTCCAAACTCTTCTCTAGAGCACAGTCCTCTAAGCTAAGAGCACAGGACAGAGAAAAACAAGCTGAACCGCTGCTAGGTTCACTTTGTCATGTGTTAGGAAGGTAAGAACGATATCTCTGTCTTCTGTGCTGCTGATCAGGGAGCTTTGGGGACAGTTTCCATTAGAAAAAGAGTACAGGGACAGGCAGTTTCAGCTGAGGCTTCAAAATTAGTAACAGCCTGGAAGCCAGGACTCGGATTTATAACGACTTTTACCATCATAACAAAGGGTGCTCTTTGGGTGATTTCTCCCTTGGATTTTCATTTATGGCTTCTATAACTTTATGGTATACGTGTAAACTCTTAAAAAGCATTTCTGAAACACAAATATTTTACTGGTGGAATATGCTAGATTGTTTCAAATTCCAAAAGTCTTTCCAGGAAAGAGACTCTTGCTTGCAAATTGTCTCATACACTAAAATTCAGCTGTAAGCTTAGAGACTTTTTGTGCCTCTCCAGTATTTGCATTGAAATAGCAACATGTGCTATGCTATGGAAGTTTTAATGACAGAAGAAACAACTGAATTTGTCCAAATTAATTAGCAAGAAAAACTTGTTTGGTGCTGGAGGTAAAAGCATGGAAAATGAACAAAGATTTTGTGTTTTTTAATTTTCCAAAGTTTGGGATCTTATTAATACTCTCTTATCATTATTTCCGTGTCTCTTACCCTATAACCAAGTATTAGTACAACCAGCTCCATGATGTAGCTGTAGTGGGTAATCATTTTTTTCCCCAGTATTTAAGATATGGCATTGTAAATGTTTTATTCTTAAAAATACTTTTCTTATAGAAATTTTATTTTAAAATCGTCTCACCAAAAATGTTTTATCGATTCCATTGACCTACTGGAGTTTATTTCAATCTTTCATGTATCTGCCTACATTTTTTTCAGGACGCGCTCATTACAGTTTTGTCTTTGAGTCTGGTGAAATTTGAAAATATTTTACTACCTAGTAGCATCTTAGTACAAAGGCCATCTTCTACTGGAACATTTATTAAATTTATTTTTTTATTTTTGTATCGGTTCTCTCCAGTTAATTTATAGTTAAGAAACACAAAACTCTAATTTCTCAATTTCAGCCTAGAGAACACATACTCCTCTCCCAGTTTACACTAAACAAGGACATAAATTTATTTAGAAAAGATGCTTGTTTTGAAGAAGTAGTCACATGGTCAGATATACTATTTTCATATTTGCAGATATTCTTTACAGGAGGTTCTGTTCTGTCTAGGCAAGTCTCCCTACAGTAGCATTACCCCTACTTCTTTGTACAATCCTCCAAAAGTAGCAACCGATGCTAATTTTTGAACAGGTATATACAGAATTTTTGGCACATGTTTAATATAAGCAGGCCTGGTCTTGTATTCTCAGAACAGGCAAGTCTCCAACAAATCAGTGAACCGGCAATTTGCCTGGTTAAAAAAATGCATGGCTTCATTACATTCGTACTTTAACACATACAGAAAGAAGAACTGAAAATCCTCATTCAAAGTTTAGTTCTTACATTCTCAGCTTTCTAGTCCAGCCGAATAGATAGCTTGATGTGTCATACAGTTCTATCAGCTACTCTTTCAATAATTTTAAGAAAAAAATGTGACCACAGGTCCAAAGTCACAAGGCTACAAGAACCTATTTTCAATTTTACAAACAGAACTGTGAAAGGCACACTGAAAGCACCATTCCCTAGCCTTTATAAACTGCTATCAAACACAACTGCAGGAAGAAGACTACAGATCAGCAGCTACCACCCCCCAAAAAAAAAAATTCTTCAGCCTGCTCATACCAAAGTGAGCATGCTGACATTTTCATGTGGTTGACTAACTTTTCTTTATGGCTACCATAAATTCAACTTCTTATAATTACTGTCAATAAAATTAATGAAATTACAGGCTGCTTAACAAAAGGAATATCAATCTGTAGCATTTTATTAGGTCAGTAAGACCTTCATTTATCACTGGTACATTTTGTGTAAGGCAGGGATTTGGCTCTCAGTTTGTAGCTGTCGTAACTTCTTAAAGTTACATTCCAGGATCTTAGAAACATCTCATATATTGATTCTGCTTCCTTGATCAAGAAAAAGCTTCTTAAATTAAGCAGAACTTCTAAAAGACTTTGTAAAGACTTAGAATACCTTTGGTCCTGTGCCAAATGCAAAAAGAATAGCAATTTAAAAAACAAAATGCAGCAAATTTTCACTAACTGCCAATTTGGAAAAGCATCTTAACTACATCCCTTCCTAAAAGGGGTTGTAAGGTTTTCCACTTCGGAGTAGCAGGCATGAAGTCCATACCACTCTAGTTCCCAGTTTGCTATAAAACAGTAAGGAGAATGCTGCACTTTTTTTCATTTTTTATACAATATTTTCTTTTTTATAATTAACCTGAAGTCACACAAACCCCTTTCCAATATTAAAAAACCATGTGCAACACACAGTCAAAAAACAGAGCAACACAACTGCATTTTATCTTCCTGTGTTACACGAAGAAAAAGGGTCTTGGTACCTCCATGATCAACTAATAACTGAATTGCTTTACAGATACTTTGACACTGACTAGCTGGCCTTGAGCCCTAGGCAACACTGACAATAGGGAACATACTGATATTTCACTTTTGAAACTCTGGGTGATCTTACTTTTGAAACTATCTGGGTCATTTCATAACCTACCTTCCATTTTCAGCCATGTGCTAGGCATTGAAGAATTCAAGTTTCACTGAAAGTCAATGGGACTTAAAGTTTATATTATATGAAAACACAGCATTACTCTAGAAAAAACCCAGAAATAGCTCCTCAGGTTGTAGCATTTAGTCAGACTTAACAAAAATAATTTACTTACTTTCTAAAGTCTTTTGACCTTGCTTTATTAAAAAGCCAGTTTTGGCAGTTTGTGTCTAATGATCGCAAGTTTCTGTCAGCAGTCGGGACTCTCAATGAAATAATCAGCTGCTGTTCACTGGAATGATAAAGGCCTAATCCTGTTTGGAATTTTTTTTAATGCTGCAACTTTCAGCCATCAGCAGAGCTGCATTAGGTTTTTTGGTTTTGACAGGGAAAAAAAACAACAGTTGTTTGCTTATTCTTTTTTTCATCGCTGTAGCTTACTCCCATTTCAAGTAGGCTAAACTGAATAACACAACCCTAAAGTTCTATACTGATGCAGATATAATGATGGAAGTAAATGAGATAGTACTTGGTGAATGTACACTCCCGTGGGGAGTTTCCTACTTCAATGTGAGTATCTCTAAATCAATGATTGCTGAAACTAGTTCCTTGTCATACAAGTCCAGTGTAAAGAGATATTTTTTTGTCATTTGTACATGGAGTTATACAAGGCCTGTGGAAACCTTCTTATTTAATTAAGCAATAGAAAAATAGGGATTTAAACCAATAAAAAATGATATGGGTCAAAATATTTAATAGGATTTTTCACAACACTGTAACAAGCTGAAGTGTAGTTATTATGTGCCATTAAGAATCTACACTAAAAATCTAGATACATAAGTTATTAAGTCATTTAGGCACTGAAAAAAGGTGAGGCATGTATTCCTCTTCTTTGGGTGGATTTGAAGAGAAGTGGTTGGGCTAGAACTCTGTCACCCATTGGGAGAGTATCTTATAAGCACAAATACAACAGTTGCACTACATACACTGGTTGCTGCAGACTGGCGATATAAATTTATTCTTTATGGCTAGAAAATACAAGCAGTACCATTTACTCTTTTTTTGTGACATTAACACACCCCAGGAAACTAATTATGTCTATTTTCTGTTGCACTTATCATTTGGCTAAGAACGAGCCTGTTCTCTTCCAGACCTACACCTTTAGGTTTAGAAGACATGTCTCTTTTCTCACTTAGCAACGCTGCACATTGTCTTCAAGTAGTACTTCAGCTACTAGTACTCCCTTTTCAGACCAGTCACAAACATAATGAACACTGAGAAAGCAAAGTAGATAAGGTAGGAACTTAAATTCACACTGAATTTTGTGGGGGTTGACATTGCAAGCACCCCTTTTAGTAATCAACTAGAACAAGGTGCTTATTTCTGTAGTGTTTTCATGTTTCCTAGGTTAACTTAAAGAAGTCAGGCAATTAAAAATCTTAAAGAACCTCCTAACTTAGCTGTATGCAAAATTACCTGCTGTAGGACAGGATCCATTGGCCTACCCAGTGCAAATGAGGAAACTTTACAACACACCGAAGTTCTTTGAATGCAATTAGAACTGTTTCCATTTAGAAAAAACTCCTGTAATGACAAATTTCTTTCGTTTTGTGTGGTTTTTTTCTTTCTTGCTAAGCATTCTAAGGTCAAATGTCAATAAACAGCAACTTGAACTGATATCATAAGAATTAACCTCAAGCAAAATTCTGAGCGTACTTTAAGAGAGAAAACCTGCACTGCAAAGAAAATCCATCCTTGCTCTACTAAACTGATTAAGGACCACCAGTGTCCTGCCTAACCACAACAGCAGCCATGACTGGAATTGTCACAGTCATCAGTAATCAGCAAAAAACATACAGGAAAACTGATTTAGAAACACAAAGACAATACTTACTTTTTCAAACAGTAAAACCAGAAAGATTAATGTATTAGAGTAAAATATCTGGTTTTGTACCATGAAAATCACTTGTCTGAACAAATAGTCTCAGAGACTCCTCATATGAGGAGCTAATCAAAGATGAGGACTAGAGGATCCATGAAAAGCAAGCCATTGCTTCTCTCATGACTATTTGCCTCTGGTTATGGAATGCTACTGGCACAGCCTCTTCAAGGAAATGTAGGAAATGTTAGAATTAACCTTCTTTTCTTTTGCAGTGTATTCCTCAATACCTATTCCAGGTGAAATACATTTTAAGGCACTAAGAAAAGGACTTAGGTGTTGACTTTACATCTTAGGAGAGTTTATCAAGCAAGATTACATTAAAGAGTGTTAGGTTATATCCTCAGATAACTATTTAATTATACCCGTCACTTTGAAATATGCCTCCTCCTGATTTAACACTGATTCATGGCACAAGACTCAGTTTAAAAATTACATCAAAATTAAAGCAGTGCTTTTCAAATGACAGGTCAACTGAACTCAAGTGTTTTTAGTGAAATATAGTTATTTTGTAATCATCATCAAAACTTGTTGTGTTTATATGTGTATTTTTAAAGAGAAAACAAAGCTTTTATAAAGTGTTTTCTTTTCTTCCTGCTGAAGAAAAACCAAACACCTAAATGTGAAAATCACTTTCCAGTAAGGTAGAAAAAGTGTGAAAAATAGCAAAATCATAAGAGGACTTTATTAAATCATTATCTCTAGTCATAAGGTAGCAGCACTTAGTAGACCTGGTCAAGTAAGAGAATTAGTACAAATACAAAATAAAGAATTTTTATTCCCAAAAGTGTACAGTTTAGGAGGTCATAATCACTTTATAGCAAGATATTTTTTTAATTAATCTTTTGCTTTCACCCAGGACTCTTGTGTGAACCCTATAATGTAGTTGTTTTGCTCATCACTTCTAAAGATATGAAGATGCCTGAATATTTTTTCTTTTACTGCAAAATACAGTCTTGCAGTTGTCCTGCAAATTCTACTGAAGAATACTTGGGGCAGATGAAATATACCTTTAACTGTAAATCCATCCCTATATTTTTCACTGTTTACAGAAAATAAATGGTTGTTTCAAAGTTCAGATTCTTATCTGAATACCATGAAGATATCTGTGCCATGAAGAACATGTGGTATCTAATACAGAATTTGCATCAGTGCAATTACAATGCTGGTAGTATCCCATTTTCTAAGAGCTGTTCTGAAGAACTGTGCACTGGGTTACTGAAGTTGGTTCTCTAAAGTATCAGACTGTGGCCCACACAAAGCCTGAGCTGAGCAGTGGAAGATTCCTAACCTTCATTTTCAACTCAATTTTGCTATGAATGTCTGGCCTATCGAAAAGGGCAAATTAAACATAATTATTACACCTGAAATGGCTCTCTCTCACTTATTTTGTTACTTTAGCAATGCCATTTCAGAGGAAAGGTCTGTGTTATCACAGCATTTTGTTAAGAGACCCAAACCAGTAAGCAGCTTCAAGTAGGATGGAGATAGTGATCATATTCCTGCAGGACTAAAATGCCACCTTTCCATAAGTCCCCTGATAAGCAACTGATGTTCCCACCAAAACAAAGTATCTCCAAGCTATTATTAACTTCCAGTAACTAGTAAGATGTTATGCATTTTCAATACACCATATATTAGTGAATTTGCATCAAATAAACTTACAAGCAGAAATTTAACTCAGATAATAACTTTCTCTTGAAAGACTTCATGCCAAATTAGGCTATCGGTTTTATGGAGAAAATCCAGAACTGAAACCAAAAAGTTCACTGCAGTGGATTAGAGTAAGAGCATAAAATCATGTTATCTTTTTTTTACTAGCAGAAACCTGCTGTGGGAAAAAAATGTTTCTCAACCCAACTGTTTAAACAGGGCAAGGACAGACAAAATATGCTGTGCTGAGATGACACATCTACTGTACATCCTCTGGCATACAGGCCCCAATATTCTAGACAACACATAAACAAGTGTCTTTTTACAGAGGGACAGAATGGCTCCAGTTCTAAATCATAGCTTTCAATAACAAAGCAGGGAAGTGAAAACTCCAGTTTATTTACAAAGCGTACGTGCTACAAATGACAGAGATAAAAGCCTTTCCGAGAAGAAATTCAAGGAACATATTAGCTTCTAGCCTTACAGTACTCCCTTTGATATATGTTAAAAGTAGAGAGATATATGTGTGTCACAAACCAATTACGAAATTATGGCAAATGGTAATTTGAAACCTTATAAAAATTAAGGGTTATAATAAGAAAAATGAAAGAGCATCTGTATCTATCTTTAGAAAGTGAAAGCTGTTCCAGAGACTACAATTTCAGCTTCTGAAAGAAAGAAATGCAAAGTTTTTTCTTGGCCTAATATTTTTATGGGTCAATCACAAAGACAACACAGAAGTCAGGAGGAGGAAGGAGTTTGCAACAGAGTGGAGGGAAAAAAAATCAGATGGTCCTGCATAGTTTGCACCTTCTAAAATTTTTTGTGTGCAATTTTGCCATTCTGTTAATTTCTTTTCATCCCTTGTTAGCACATAAATTACAAAGATTTAATTTTTCATTAGTATTTTTGTCTAGAAGTACATTGTAATTAAAAAAACCCACCAAGATATCAGCAAAACTCACAATGTGTTTCAAGGTGTTCACACTACATTCTAGGTTTATAATCCATGAGAAAATTTAGGCTATGAAACTATCTTTGTTATAAAATCTGTTCCTCAAGTTTTCCTGACAGCAGAAATAGAACAGGTATGAAGTTACCAGAAGTTTAAACGACTTTTAGAGCATTCATCTGCACCACAAAGAGGCCAATCTGACACCAAGAGGATTTAAAAAGTCAGCAACAGATGTTTCTTAATAGAACATGTCCAATAACCACTTTCTTTACCAAATGTTTATGGCACACTGTTTGTAGAAGAATGTTTTTACAACCATAGTTATATTCCCAAAATGATGTGGAAGCCACCTAAAGCCACCTAACACCAATTTTCAGAAGCCTAGAAGCCAACTTTAGCAGATCTGGCCTTGCTTCTTTCTTTTTACCAAGTCCCTGTGGAGAGTGGCTGGACGTGCTGCTAAGAGAGAATTTCATGGCGCCCTTGCAAAGAGAGCCTGTGTCTGGCTACTTGAAAGGTGAAGTTACTTATTCCCTCTCCCCAGCTACAACAGGAGAGACAATAAACTAAATCCTTCCTTCCCTAGAAATCGCATTTTCTCTGCAGCAGGCAGAAAGGGGCAGGGTTGAACGCGCAGGTCAGACTCACCGTTCTGGCGCACGTCCTTCTGGAAGCTTCCACACAGATCTTCCCCTGCTTTTCTTCACAGGCGCCAGCTTCATGCCTGGCCTCATCAGCTTAATCATGCTTATCGTCTCACCGCTCCCGAGCAAATCCGTTCAAATCCAGAAAAACAACATAAATGTGCAAAAGCCTTCCATCCTGGGGACAGCGACTGAATCTTTCCTGTCAGCATGCGGGCGCCAAGGGCCGCTCTGCTCTCTCGTCTCACCTCCTGGCTAGGGTCAGAGCTCTCATCTCTCCCGTGCCCCACAGATGCTTCCCTTTGGGATCAGCCTTCATCCTCCATTTTCTTTGCCTCTTTTTTCCCCCAACACAGGCCTTTTCCGAGAGCTGTTACTCAGAGGAGCTTCTCAGTGGCCCAGCCACCCTCGGGTGCAGAGGGTGTGAGGAGGGACCACCACACCAGCTGAGGCGCTTCCAGGCATCGACCGGGCCCTGCCGCCTGCTGCCTGCTCCCAGGTACAACCCGGCTGGAAGCAGGCAGGACTAATTGACTGTGCTTGCTCACCTGGGGTGTCTTGGCCGATACAAACCAGGCCATATCACCTCTTTGCTAGGAAAGAAAACCTGAGAGGACAGGGCTGCACGCTGCTGTCCGTTGCCAGAGGCCCAGCTGCCGCTTGCAAGCAGCAGCTGCCAGATCACTGCGCAGAGCAGGATCGGTCCCCTTCTCTATCCGGTGCGTTAAAATGTGCAGTAGGATTAAAAGTGGTGCTGTCGTATGAAGTAAAATGATCACTAATACACAGGAGGGGTCGAAGGTGCCTGAGTTTTGTGCTTAAGTCTGGGATTTGACCTCTTTTTCACACACATTCCTCCAAATTTACTATTGAAACACAAAATTGATCTTGTGAGATGTTTCTAATTAAATTTTGTTATAAAGTAATTGTGTTGATAGGTACTTCAAAATTTGGCACCCAGCATCGTTTTGTTTGTCATAAATATTTCAATGGAGGAAAAAACAGCAACAGAAATTCCTGAGATTTTCCCTACCCAAAAAAAAAAAAAAAGGATATAAAGTTTATTATTTTATTTCACACTTGGCTTTCAGTTAACAAAGGCACAACATAGCATAAATCCTTCTGGATATTATGTGTAATGTATTACCTTGTTTTTGGACAACTGCACACTGACTGCAGCTGTTTTATAGGAAACTATGTTCAAAAAAGCTAATTATATTTCAAGTATTCCAAGGGAAGTGGCCAGAAGAGAGCATAAATTGCAAGGATATTCATCAGACACTGGCAGAAGCAAAAGCATGTTGTGATTGGGATTTTAACACATTTCAGAAGCCTGCTGCCTGAGATAGTTTTGTGATTACGTACTCACTCATCTATTTCCCCTCAGTGTTTATGTTGGAAGGATGGCACGTTATTTTGAAAGAAATGAAGAGAAAAAAAGGAGTTTGCAGAGGAAACTGTAGCAACCGGTCTTGATAGGGAGTAATTTAGCACTGAAACACATGAGCAAAAGTTAAGCATATAAGCAGAAGTTAAATGTTAAAAAAATGGACGTGCAATACGAGTGGTTTAATGCTTTCAAAGTAGATGGTGTGTTATTATTTTCCTGAAGGTTGTGTGAGTCTTCCCCTTGACTCTAATAGACCCTGAATTACACCATATGTGTAGATCTTCCTGGTTGTTTTGGGAGGATGACATTTTCTCTACTTTGTAAGGAGAACAGATCATTCCCTTCAGACCAGAGGATGGGTTTGCTTGCCACTGTAGACATAGGTGTGGGCATAGCCTCTACTGGCATTTCCCCTTCTCTTTCCAGCTGTGTTGTTGAAAGAATCTATCTGGTGTTCCCTGTGTTTCTTCTGATTCAGGCAATTCCTTTGGTCATCCCTCAGCTGGAGCAGTAAAAAGAGCATTGGAGTTTTTGTGACACTGCATGGCACTCAGGACAGGACAGGGTCTATCTCCAAACAGTGAAGTACAGCTCAGCCAAGAATCTGTTGGCAGTCTTGCATCCCAATGTCTTGAAATAAGTATAATTTCCTTAAAAAACCTTGAAAAATATTTGGTAGCTCTGAGTTATTTAAATAAAACAAAATCCTATTAGAGCCTCTACCCAGGTTTCATACATGTTTTAGGGACTTCAGACACCAAATAAAATCACAATTCCTTTTTCCTACAGGCATAGTAAAATTTAACTAAAAGGAAGGTGAAAAAACTTGTGTCTGTGGAAACTGTTGTTTTAAAAGAAAAGCAAAGAACTCTGTCTTATAACATATCCTCTTTCTGGATGAACTGACTTTCTATAGAAGGACAGGATTTCTCCACTGACTATCTGTTAACATTGGTCAACACCTTCTTTCAAACAGTGGAGTAGTAAAGTTGCTAATAAACATATTGACTTCTAACGTGCAGGATTAAAAGAAAAAAGAAGAAACAAAACAACACACTGAGGTCTTCAATTAATGAAGAATTGGGACAGAGGAAGTATTGAGTCAACATCTTTTGCCTCAATCCTTGTAGGCACTCTAACAGAGTAGACAAAGACTTACCTAATGTAAGCAAGGCCTACAGTGAGCATAAAATCTCTGAAAGCATCTGAAATATTGTTTATATTGCTCCAGTTCACACTGGAAACTACTTTCACTCCTGTCTAGGAAAACAGTTATGATATCACACTAATGACAGATTAACCACAAACAGGGATGTAACCCCAAATATTTCAAGCCTGAGGCACGCACTGCCTGTTGTTAAGACCACAGCCTTACAGATACATGCACATTTTAGATAAAAGACATGCTTAAGAAAAACATTTGTCTTTTGTACAAACTTCTAATCCCTAGGAAATATGACAACATATGCCTTTGTGAGTTAGGTTCAAAATATTTATCACCAGTACATGTAGTGCAGTTCAAAAGAAGGCAAAGAGGCTATCCAGTTCTCATAGGAACCCAAAGAGATCACGGGCTGACTTGGATTACAGCTGTAGGGATTTTCACAGAAAATGCTGTACTTCAGCTGAAAAAAGAAAAGGGAAATGACACAAATGCATGAACTCCTGCAGTAAAAGACAGGGAAAAGTCCCTGTGTTGGAAGACACTCTAAGTATAATAAATAGTTCCTGGAAGAAACCAAGGTCAGCATTCTGCAAAGTAACTGCTTTTCAGCTACTCACAACACTATGCTATAAATTTAAATTTAAGAGGTCCAAACAAGACCTCACGGCCATTGCTGTTACTCCACTGACTCCGAGTTGACAGCTTGCTTAAACTGGTACACGTGAGTCAAAACCATATTTGAAAGCAATTGTCCTTGCCCAAAGCTGAAAATAAGTTCTACTGTGAAACAAATGTAATTATGTCTCTGCAGGAAGGAACACATCCAGAACGATCATGAAGTTGGTTGTAATCAATGACCTTTTCCGAAATACCTTGAACTCTTTCTTTTGTTGATGGGGCTTTCTAAAAGTATACTGGGAGCCATAGGTTTCTGGCTTGTACCCATTTTAAACATCGCTTATCGTGCAGTGCTACAATTTGTTATCAGATGACCCTGTGCTCATATACAAACACAACCACTATCAGGCACAGACAGGCTATAATCTGGCAATAACTTTAAAAACCAGAAACAAACACAATGTGTAGGGAATATTAATAAACTCAAGGAATTCTGGCACAGATTAAGACTACTAATAAGTATTCGGAGGGAAGTACAGTAAGACATGATAAAAGTCCACATTAATTTCAGTCCTATTCCCTATGACATAAACTATCCTAAATAGCTACCATCACCTGAAGTGCTCTCTTTAGAGCGATTCAAAATCCTTTTGCCTTATCTGACTTCTGCAAATGTGATAAATAGCTTGTTTTATAGGATTCTACCGTGACTAATGAGTTAATACACAGACATTTGTACAAAACCAGTCATTTCATTATAACCATTATTCTTGCTTTGGAAGAAAGGTCTTACAAGAAAAACTCTTCCTTTAGTAGATACCATACTAGCATACATTACAGGATAAATTTATCAAATTTCAGAATTCTTCAGTACTTGTAACAGAAGCCAGATTTTTTAAAAGCACTCCCATATAGCAAGCTAATTTCAGCAACTACCAGCAACTACCATAATTCCTAATGTGGCTTAGGTTCACAATCTCTCATAATACTGCCTTCTCAAAAATGACACTTCATTGTACTCATCTTCAATAGAAAGTCAGTGAATCATTGTCTGTTTACTCTAAAATGGGGTTTGTTGCCCTGCCTCATGAGAATATAATGAAAATAAAATCCAGGAATGACTGCAGATATCAGATGCTTTAGTGATGGGTACTATATAACCAACTGGATGGATAAGAACAGAGAATCTAATTGCATGGTTCTTTTGCCAGCATAACCTCTGAAGAGTATGGTGACTTTTTGTTAATTAAACAAATTGTCTATATCAAAAACACTCATTTATACTATTCATTGAAAGCTGTGCATGACTTTTTCAGGGGCATAGCATGCAAAATACAAAGGCCATAAAATTCTAATTCAAGCTTATATTGAAATGTCTTTTTGTGAAGAACAATGTATTTGCCCAGAGGCAAGTTCATCTTCCTTGGCCAGTGCATGGGAAGACTTAAATTTCTTATTGTTCATCACTTTCTATCCATTCATCTATCACAAACCAGAAGGAGGACCAAGCACACAGTGTCTCTTCTCATATTGTATCCAACCTTGGGATCCAGAGGTCACAATACTACCCGGCTAAAAGTCACAACTAGAAATTAGAGCAAGACACAGTGATGGGACAGATGTGTTTAATACCTAGCCTGAGCAGACAGTACATACATTTTCTCTTTATGTTACTCTTTAGATTGTTTTAAAATACTGTCATGTTATCTCCCTGTCCTTTCTTGGATCAAACCTTGTAACACATTCACGTTATATTATCAAAATCCAGGAACTTTGGTCAGCAAGAGTGTGGCATTAATAAGGATCACTTAGGAATTATGCTTACCAAGTGTGGAAGTAAATGGGATTCCATTTATATGGTGCTTATTCTTTCTAACCTTATCCCTCAAGCTGATGCAAAAGTTCCTGGAAAACTTCAAGCTTTGACATTTTAGAGATATGCTTACTTAAGAGAGCATGGAAGATTTTAAGCCACTCAATACCATTTTTCCTTGATATGTGAGGCAGATTCCTTTTTTAAAACATCTCAGTAGTTTATTTGCAAAACTCATTGAAAAGTATGAGTGTTGTTCAGGAAATAATTTTATTTTAGAGAACTCCATCTCTGGACTGACTATTTGTCTAGGTATTTTAATACAGATGCTCTTCTCTCATCATTACCATGACATCACTGATTATAATATTCCAACTGACTAATCAGGAAGGAGGCTATGCCTAAACTGGATGAGGTTAAGACTCTAAAGTATTGTTATCTTTTTCTGCTAAGGAAAGATTGGTTGGGAAACTCCCACTCAGGAAGTCTCTTTTGCCAGCTGAAGGGAGGTTGAAGTGCCAGTTTAATCTGCTTTATCACATGCATTGGTAGATTGCACCCATGCTTAGGCTGTGAAATAAATCCACTCATTGTCTCTTATTACCACAAAATATTTGTATTTCAGTAGCATCCGCGAGTCTCATAGCACCTTTACAAATGTGGGAAAATACAGTTCCTCCCTAGAGATATTTATTATCTCATACTATCAAAAAGTGATAGGTAAAAAGCAGGTAGAGAGGGATACAATCCCATTTACATACACATGTGTGTGTGTATATATGCAGAGGCACAATTTTTATTAAAATCATCATGACCAAATTTTAGCAGTCAAAATTACCAAGACCAAAAAATTATGTGATGAGGAGGGTTCCCATGCAGAATAATTTAGTGAAATATCTTACTTAACTATTATTATTCAGCTGAATAAGGGCTATAGAGGATATAAGGGTAATAAAAAATCAGAAGACCATGTGAGATGGTATGAGGCACATAGAATATAAAAATAGATATATAAAAATAGATATTTTTATCCAGCAAATCTATAGCTCAAGAAAAAAGCTATCAGGTACCTGATCAGACTTATTTTCCAAATAATTAAACTGATTTAATGAAAAACGAATTTTTACTAATGTGGTGAATTAAAAACAATTAATTAAACATACTACTATCCTTTAAGTATTAATTAATTAATTAAATATAATTAATTAAGTATAAATCAATTATTTTCCAAATAATTAAACTGATTTAATGAAAAATGAATTTTTAATAATGTAGTGAATTAAAAATAATTAATTAAACATACTACTATCCTTTAAGTATTGTCTAATTCTTTTGACTAAGCAATGTCAAGACAATCAATCTTCTAAAACCAATTAAATCTAATTGTCTTTTAAATTCAAAATATTGTTGATATATTCTAAGATGCCCCTAAAATTTACACTCATTTAGTTAGATGATTTTAGAGAAGTTGATGCAGAGTTTTAATTGAACAAATTCTGCTTTCATTTATACCTAACACATCTATAGACTAACACATTTGATTTTGTGGAGTCAATCCAATTTTTTCCTAATTCACATAAACATAGCAATTAGTTCTCTGACATTGCAAATCCTTGATTAAAGTAACAAAATAACATACAGATCTAAATTTTATTAAATATTAGTTCCCCATTTAAGATCTAAAATTAAAATCCTATTTTATCTGATATATAAGCTTCCAAGACAACACAGAAATCCACAAATAAGCAGGGAGTATTAAGTAAGAATAAAGTGGTAATATCATCTCTGCATGTGGTATTAAGGAAATCATTAGTCAAATACTTTGTTCAATTCTGATGATTACACTTCAGAAAAATACATTAAAGAATTGGACATGATTTTTAAAAGTACAGGTTTAATTTGAATTTGGAAACTAGGCCTTGAAGAAAGGTACTAAAAAAAAATCTATTTAATTTTTTCAAGAGATGGTGAAGTGTTTTAGCTACAAATATGTACAAAAAGAATACACTTTTGATAGTAGAAAATGCTTTAGTGCACCAGGAAAACCATAAGATGTTCCAGTGTTTGGAAACTGATGAAACTCAACATAGTTGGAGTGCTTCCCTAATTTACCCATTGGAGTATGTGGCCTGATGTTATTCTGAATTCTTTATGATTTGTGAACAAACTGAAAGGTGATGATGTTGAAGGTTTGTGAATGCCAGAGTCTGGATTAGTGATCATTAATAGTCTCCTCCCTAAAATATGATAAGAAAATGGTCTCTATAGGCATAGAAATTCTATAAAAAACATTTTTCTCCTTATGTTTGTATGCCAATACGTGAACAATATATTATTCTTACACTTAGGTGTTGCTATTTCCACATGGCTTTGAGGCTAATTGGGCAGAGTATGAAGGGGATGACACTCTTCCCTTTAGCAAATCCAGTGTTTTAATTTAAAAGAATTCTTCAAGTCTGCACAGCTGAGTCTGGTCAACTAAAGTCAATAGAATCATTCTTTTGACATCCATACAGTCATATTAGGTATAATGGCTTGTGGTATTGCACTTTTTAGTTCCTGAAAGCATGAGGGAAAATACAATATTGTAAGTGGAGAATTCTATTGCTGCACTGGGATACAACTACGCTGGATTTTGATGCACCACCTTCATTTCTTTTACCTACTGAACTTCTGCAATATTCTCCTTTTGAAGTGTTTAGATCAAGGGACATATTCCTCAACTGATCTAAACTGACACAGGGTGGTTAAAATTATTGCAATGTTGTCTTCAGCATCCTGAGAGATGGATTCTCAGATTGCAGAAAAGTGAACCTAAAAGAAACCTTTCCCCTTTTCCTTTTTTTTTCCTTTCTTTTTTTATCTATTTCAAATAACACATCTGAAAGAAAGAAAGAAAGAAGTATCAGTAAGAAATTACTGAGTGATCTGGAGATGATAGTTGTTTGCAAATGTAAATGTAAGGATATTTCCATTTACCGAATTTAAATGCATTCCAAGTGGCACAGCCAGTACAGTGTCAAGTTTTTTGCCGTGATAAGGCTAGAGGCAGGAAGCCATGAGAGGTCAGGAAGGAAGCACTATCAGGCCTGAGAGAGGACTGAACAGCAAAGGGAGCAGCAGAACCTCTTGTATTTAGGTTATGTAACAACTGCGCTATTTTCCAAAGATAAACAGCTTCAAGTGCAAAATCCTAGCTACTGTCCCTTTAAATTTACTGGGGAGGAAAAAAAAATCCTGTTTTCTGTGTTTGCCTTTTGCTCTAGCAGCTTTGTAAGGGGAAGAGGGAAGGAGGGGAGAGCAACAGGGAAAGTACTATTTAGCATAAACATTTCTTCTGGGATGCAGACTGGTTTGTTTGATGCAATTCAGTTTGACCCTGGGCACACCAAAGGAAATGGCTTTAATACTGGTTTTGATCCATCATGCCAGAACTGAATCCGAGTGGTTTAGTTTGCACTGGTATGTTTCCAAACATCACCAGCATCACCTGCTTCCCGATATACTGCCCAATGGGAAAAAGGTCAGAAAGACAGTTAAGGAGAGAAGGAAAGCTCTTACAAAGCTTGGCTTGTGGAAGAGCCACATACAGTGAAAAGCCCAAGGTTGCTACTCTGTATTACAGCACCAAACGTTTTCAAAGTAGGTTAGGGAGTCCAGCTAAACCAGGTGGACGAGTGGTTTTCCCATTCCATGAAATGAGGGGATTTATGTTTTCTTTCTGTTCCACTCTGTGATGATATAAAGGCATTTTACATCTTTTCTTTGAAAATAAGAGAAAGACAAATGGCAGGAGAGCCACTTGCCTGCCAGGGTGTTCATTCACTTACTGTTTTACCTACTGAGGTTGAAGTTCTTGCTCTGCTGTTCACCTATATTGAGGAGGGGAGGGGGTTGGAGGAAATTACTTTTGGTAGTTTTGAGATGCTATGTCTAAAAAAACCCTGATGCTGAAAGAGAATAGCTGATACCTGGTAGGACCATCATGAAGGAGAGGGCAGATCAAGACCAGAGCCAGTAATCATGATGAAGAATCGGACAGTGCTAAGATTTGTCCTAGATCTCATTTATTCTTATAGTCTTGTTCAGGGGATACAAAGTAGCCTAGAGTGGGCTAGTGTCTTTCTTGATCCCGCTGTGAGTTTTATAGGATTTTGCATGTTCCTTGAATTTTAAAAATCAGTATTTAAAAAAAAATAGGTTCTGTCCAAATATTCCTCACCAGCTCTTAAAGTCAGTTAAGGTAAAAATATACGGCCACATCGGAGTGGTGCTATGACTTTCAGGCATACAGAGACTTCAAATTTATTGCTACTATTTTATGCTTACATAGTTAAATGGAAGCCAAACAATTTACCATTGTACTAGGCCATCTAAAACATAAAGGGTGTAAGCCAGTGCCCACTGCCTTTAATGAAAGCAGGATATCAAAAATAGTACCTGCTCCAAAAAGCTGTCTGAAAATACAATTATTCACAATAGTAAACTTGTGCACACGCTTTGGGATCTGGGCCCAACTATGGGCAGAGGAACTCCCAGTTAATGGGTGGGATTACTGAACTGCACTCCCTTAAGTTATGGAATAACAACCAAGAAGCTCATCCAATCTACAGCAAAAGTGAGAGCTGCAGATTGGTTATTACAATTCTTTTTCTATAGGAGCAGCAGCGTCAGCAGTGAAGAGGAAAGCAAAGAACATAAATCCAACCTGACTCCTTCATTTCTGTAAAAAAATTTTTTCCCCCAGCCATAGGACTATTACTAGTTTCCTGTCGCCTCTTTTGGAGCGACTCAAACTAAGCCTTTACATCAGTAAGAGATTCATTAAAAGGAAATATGGAAACATTTGAACTTTTCATACAGGGTCTCAACCTTCTTGAGGAGGCTACACACTTCAGGCAATTTGCTTCTTCCATTAAATGCAGCAGTATTATCGTAGACTGCTGGATTGTTTGTTCACTGTCAATCTAGTTTTCAAAGCAGCGCAATACAGGGGAAGGGAAATAGCTTTTTGTAAGGAGGTTACGGCTGAGCAAAGCAGAGAACACAAGTCAAACAGCATGTAGAAGGAGAGGAAGATTTTTTTGCATATGCTTGGTTTTGGTAGGTTTTTGGTCTTTTTTTGGCAACAGCCACTTATTGTTATATTCACTAAGATTTCATTGACAGTATTAGATTTGACAAACTATTTGGAGTATAATACGGATTGAAAAAAGAACTTTAATTTGAAAATAAAGAGATTTCTGAAGATTGGAGAAAAATAACAGAAAGAAGATATAATTGAGACAAGTAATAGGTGGGAAATGTAAAGCTGGAATGCACTGGTGGAGGTAAAGTAGGTATCATCTGTGATGCCTGTGAAGTGTGGCCATCCAACAATGACTGCTGGTGATGTACCAAAACTATGACTGACCATATAAAACATAATTGCTTATTTGCCTTGTCTCCCATACCTTGACACTCTGTGTTCTTTAAGGGAGAGTCTCTCCTTTATTATGCTTGTTTAGGTCTTGGTACCTTAGAACCACTTAACAATACAAATAAGCAAATATTAAAAAAAGATGTACATGACTTTTTATAATTCGTATCTATCATTGACATATTAAACTGGAACAGCAAAAAGATCCAAGAGGTGGACAAGGAAAACAATTTTAGCTATTATTTTTTGAGTTATCAGAAAGAGATGAGGCAATTTAAATTACTTCTTTATTTCAGGAGTGTAGCCAACATTCAGTATTTGTCGCATTTTTAAAGGCTCAGCTCCTAAATTTCAAACATCATTATTCTTTAAAAGTTTTCAAAACTCATAGCTGCTGAGTAGAACAAAAATATTAATTTCAAGAGCTCAGAGCCTTAATAAAAGAAACTCAACAATTTGTTTTTTCTGAAGTTTCATTAATTCAAATCCATTTATTGACCTGGTAGTTAGTAGATTCTCGACTTGTGTTCTGAGTATATCAGACCACCAAAAATTGCTTTTTTTGAGGCAGTACATGACTTTCAGAAGGTGAAGCTTGATCAGAAGCCTCAAAGTTCAAGAGAGTTTGGACAGAGTTTGGATTTTCCTCCAAATAGTGGTTATATTATGGAGGTACCCAAAACAGGAAAACTGGTATCTGAAAAAGAAATGTGAATAGATCTCCATTAATCAAGAACTGTAAATACTGTGACAGCACCCTAAATAATGGTTTTAGTCTGTGCAAAAACTGAACTTATGATAAAACTAAAACTCTGGCAAAATCTGAACTTTCCTGTGGGGGAAGAGGTCTGGGCATTTCTTAGTGTACGTGGCTGTGTTTGTCCACATGCCTGGTCAAAACACGAAAGATAAATTCCTTTCTGAGTCCCTTCTCAGGTTGAAACACTTTGCCTTTGAATGCTTTCTCTGTCCAGTTAGAGCACAAAAATGTGTTTAATGAGGAAAAGTTGACCAGTTCAATAAGAACACAAAGAAAAATTCGGTACTCAAGAAGGTGGAAAATGCATCTCAAACACTGTATAATTTCATCCCTTTTAATAGTCAAAGCTTATTCCTGCTGGAGAAAGGTGAAAAGAAGTTCACTTTTGTAAAAATACATTACCTATCTGAGCTGCCAAGGTCAGTGAGACCTCTCTTGGGTTGAATAAGTACCGCTGGGGCAAAAGAACCAGACTGGGAAGTAGCTTTAACTTACAAACTACTTTTTAGGTTGCTAAACACACTAGGGAGGTGAATGTGTAGAGCTAAATTCGACATGCTTTATATTCATGTGATTCCATTACCTTAACCATGTTTGTACAGAAATAACAGAAAGAAGAATGTGGTTCACAGCATGACACTTGTCTAAAAGTAATTATTTGTTGTTGCCATTAACAACTTGTGCAACATTATTGTGTGGTACTTCCATAATGGGGAGAGTTAGTGGAGCCTGACAAAATCTGGCCCAATTTTACATCAGGCTTTGAGCAGAACTAGGCAGATTCTGGCAGAATCTAGAGGGTTTTATTAAATTGGAACTGATGCAAAATTGGGTTGGTCCACCTAAAGCTCAAAATTAATTTTTACACTTAATTGAACTTGAACATCAAAGTACAGTTTAAGAGTGGGCCAAAATAAATGTATCCACAAATCCTGCAAGCCAGACCCTTTAAAAAGTTCCGCCAGCTATCATTTGTGATGCATACAACTCTCTACATGTGTGTAGCAGCTATATAAAGTTAATGTTAATATGTCATGAAAAAGAACAACATTTTGTTTACAGTAAGTGATATGTTCAAAGGCATCAAGTTTAGCTTAATTTTTCTTTCCTTAAATTAAATCTGACTGCTTTACCTGCCTTCTACTTTTCTCCATGTACAGGTAGCAGAGTCCTAGATTAGAGACAGAGACATATTTTGTACAAATCTAGTCTATGTCTAATTTGTCAAGCAGACAGTACTTCTCAGTATTGTGATCTACGAACACATCATTTTTCCTTTCCAAGTAGACAGCTGAAGGACATTTTTCATAAGATTACATCCAGCAACAGGTACTCTAGAACATGTGCTGTAATACCTGATTGAAAATGGTACAGTGAAATGTAATTCAGGTGACCAAGCTGGAGGACAAATGAGCTGACCTTGTAAAAAAAGGAATGATATTGTGCTGTTTGAAGGATACTTTAGAGATAACTTAATAAAGAAGTTTATGTAAATGGAAATAGGTTTTTCATTGCATAAAATCTTTAGTCCAATGACTAAGTACTGTGTACTCTTCCACGATGTTCTCATTCTTGTCTGTTGTCTTTCTAAAAGTCAAACAAAAGCTGATTTTCATATTTTGAATCATAGCTATTGGATTTCTTTTGTAAAAAATATTTTCAGACCAGATACAACTATTTACCTGCTCCCTCTTGTGTGTTGTTCCTGAAATGGTTTGAAAAATATGGCTTAGTTCACTTACAGAACCAGAAGAAATCTCAACTAAACATGTAATTAAAAAAAATATAAACAGCTGGATTAAGCATTATCATTTCCCTGTTAGACTCTGTCAGAAGTGCTGTAGTGGATACAGGGGCAACAATTTATGATATGACAACAGTTTGCCTCGCCTGTCTGTCTGCCAGAGATTACTGTCCCCTGAGCATGTACTCTTTAGCAATTCCAATTTATAGCATCTTATCTGAAACAGCTGAGAAGGCTGATACACTGTACTGTACTATGAACTAGAAAGGCTGAAATGCAGGCACACATCCCTTCTGCTACCCTGCCGCAGGTGCTAACCTCTGTATGTGTAAATCCACCAAAGCTAAAACTACCACAGCCCATAAATTGGAGTCATTCCAGAAAGTATGAAATAGTGAATGATCTCCCACTCGTAGAGTGGCTTCTACTGTCCTCTAGTTTTCTAGAGAAGATTAAACCACCTTTCCTTCTACTTGAAGACTGGAGTTGGCGGGATGAGGGGTATAAAACTCTGTGGTGAAGGATTTAGGTATGTTATTTACCATTGGAATTTGGTCTGGAATTTTAAGGAGCTTTCAGGGGACTTAGCAGATAATGATCTGAAGTCACAGAATTCCTCCAGGCATTTCTCCATCCTACTATGCACTACTTGAGGCAGTAACACTATCTTCTGTGCCTGCTGCCTACTTCTAAGCAAAAGGGCTTCTCAATCTATTCTTAAATGCTTTTGTCACCAGATTGCTTTGTGTTTTTAAGCAAGTGAAATTCAGTGCTTGAGAAAAGTGCAAGGATGTTGATATACTGGAAATTAACCCCAGTAACAAAATAAATAACAGCATTCACAAACTTTCCATGAGGAAGTGCATATGAAGTTGTTACATATCATTCCACCATCAACTATGTTACCCACCCCCTCCACTCAAACGAAGACCAAGATTGCACTGCGGAGTGTGAGGTGTCCAATGAAAAATCACTCTTTCTGCATGGGTACTTGGACTACCTTGCTTTTTGAAAAGAGGAGAAGAAACTGCACACCTGCAGAGTCACCAAATCCTCCCAGCCTCTTAAGCACCCCATGGACAGCTACTCCTGTCTGCACATTGAACTTACTTTTGACACCTCTTAAAAAACGCTGTTTTCACAACAAATCAAAGACCATCATACGTGAATATTGCAGACCATAGGAGGTAAGAAAAAGACACATTGAGCTGAGGGGTTCTTACAGAAAAGGCCATAGTAACTGCTCCTTTTCTGATAGTACAGGGTACCCCACTGAACTGACCTGTGGTAATATAACACTGGAGGACTTTTAGGTGGGTAGGCCATGTGGGGCTGTTCAACTCAACACCTTAACATTTCACCTGGAAGTCAGTAAACAGCTGGTGCAGATCACAGACTCACAAACTTGGAAAAACAGGCCACAACTTTCTGCATGAGATTCATGTTCTAAGCAGACTTAATTTTAGCCAAATGTTGAACATGCACTATGTTTGATGGTCCCATGTCCATCTGTAGGTATGATACACAGAATCACTGTCCATCTGAAACAGGCCACCATTTGACTGGACAAGTAATAGAAAAAGGGATTCTTTTTCTTTTTTTTTTTAATAAAATCTGAAAAGAACTGAATGATATTGTGATAAGCAGTAACAAATGTTAAATAAGCAGAGGACAGTTTAGTTTGGAAAATTTCCTTTGATCCTTTTGATGAAGTCACAGATATCTTTTTGTCATTTATCCCCAAGTTCCACCCCAACATGCTTGATAAGGCAAAAATAGAGATTTAGGTACCATAAGGTAGTACTGAGTGTAGAAGACTGATGAAGGCTGCAGCTGAAATCTCTTGGCAGAAAAGAAACTGTCAGTCACACCCTCCTGGGGTGTCTAAGCAAGTCGGTAAGTAAGCAAGCTAGCAAGCAAGCCAGTCATGGAAGTATCATCTCTCATTCCAATCAGCAATAACAAGTATGTGGACCACATCTCATATTCCTGAATATAAAAACCCACTAATCTACCTAATGATACCAGTGTGACTGTCATGGGAGAAATCCTACTCCATGGAATCACCTTTTTGTTATTTTCTTAGTACATGATTACTAGTGAAGTTTAAATATTCCCCATTTGTACCAAGATTTTCACATGGGAACCCAAGACATCATCCCTTTTTTTGTTGTTTAGTACTGAGTTATTTACTGTGATATATTCCTGAGAACTTTAACAGGAAAGAACAGTAGCTGACATCTGGCAGAAATATAGACAGCTATGTAGATTATAAACAGAATGATCTATCACTTTTAGCAAATATATACCAGAACAAAAGACATTAAGTAGAAGCCTAAATGGCAAAACATAGATGGCAGGAAGAGATCAAAGAAATCCTGCTCTTTGCTATGTGAATAGAATAGGTGAAATTACTATACAAGGAAGAGTCTTATATAAAATTAGCATTGATATGTTTATCCTTGTTTTGAATACAGCTTTGTTTGAACTGAGAAAAAAACCATAAAGCAGCCAACAGTGTTCAAGAGTGGGTATCCTTTATTGCTGTATTATGTTTTCAGGAAAGATTGATTTCCACCCTCTTCTTTTCTTACCCCCTGCCATTAAACATAAAGGTTTCTCCTGCTAACACATTTTTATTCATTTGAAAGCATTGAATAGAAACATTATACAGAAGTTTGAGCTAAAATCGATGGATAAAAACATTTCCTTCTTAAAAAGCACATTTTACTAGAGCACTATATGCTCTATTTAAAAAGATAACTGACAGCTGATGCTTTCACATCATTAAGAGCAGATAAGCTATATTTAGGCAGCTGTGAGGTTCTTCAGGAGTGGCAGAGGCTGCAGTGATGATGTGGTTGCGCAGTCCTGCAGCCACTGCCAACTCATGACCAGTGACATGTGCTGTGGTAAGCAGTACTAATGGGGATGAGGGCTCCAGCCCTGATGGCTCTTCTGGGAAACCTTTCCTGGAACTTCTCCATTTTTTCTCTGCTGAAATGTATATAATTTTGAAGGCCCTGTTTATGAGTTCAACTGTACAAAATCAGGAATTTTGCGAATATACCACTAAAATACACAAATATCACAGGACTGTCTTATTTCCTCTCTCCTAGCAGCACTCCCAGATAGGATTTCTTCACCTGTTTTTTTCTGGATATCGTCAGTGTAAACCCAGCTGTTAGCACAACAGAAAAGGCTCAGTCCAGAAACTGCAGCCAGGGTGACTAAACTGTATGACTTTCATTAGATACACTTTATTATAGGAGCAGTTGTAATCAGATGGATGCTATTACTTGATACCTGAAGGCTGCATTTCAAACACCAGCAACCAGTTCTGCTGCTCTCATAGCGTTAATGCATTGGCACTTAATAAAAGTTACTGTTGATACAAGATAGCATTGCTGTATTGGCTGATT
This sequence comes from Ibycter americanus, assembly GCA_035590275.1. NCBI lineage: Eukaryota > Metazoa > Chordata > Aves > Falconiformes > Falconidae > Ibycter > Ibycter americanus. The sequence goes on from JAVJGI010000040.1 coordinate 46,927,190, forward strand.
TTGTACTGAAGTAGGGATGATACAAGTATATGTCCCATTTAACACTGGACAAAGGGTAACTTGCCTTAAAGAGTCAGCATGGGTAATGTAAGGCCATGAATACTTCAGCTTGATTCACTGGAATATCTATGTTAATGTCTCAGTTGGCCAAGCTTTAGTTCTGACTTCATTTTTCTACGTGAAATTGTTTCAACACAGAAATTGTGAAATTGTTACAAGTAATGCAATGAAAGAGTCCAGACATGCTATTCCTTATCAGGCAAAACTAAGGAGCACAATAGAAACTTTGCTTAAAAAAATAGGATCAAACATTAATTTTATGAGAATGTAATAAAATCACTTCAGTGTGTTTGACTGCAAGTCATGGAGACAATAAATACCTGGCCTCATACAACTTATTTTAGATGACTCTCAGATAGGATTGGCAAGGATTTTATTTCTGTACTCTAAAGACTCTTAATTTACAGTGTCTTAAAATTCATATTTGTGGGGGTTTTCTATATAAAGGAAGGTCACCTCACTGAAAATATGAAGATGTAAGGCTGACGATACCATTTCAAAATACTACATGAACAGTTGCTAAGATGAGCAGGTTGTATTTCAGTGGCTCTAGTGCCTGTTGTAAGAGGATTTCATTAATGAAAGTGAAATAATTAGTTGCTCCATATTTTCCAAATAAACAAAGTATAACAAAAGCAAGTTGTATAATGTATCACATAATGCATTTTTTAATTTGCAGTAGGGACAAACTGAAGCAAATCAATAGTCTACCTAACTCAGTGTGGTAGCACTCATAAAAGGCAGGTATTATGATTTGAGCAGAGAGTTTAAGAAACCCTGAAGATCCATTTATAGAATAGTATCCCCAAGGGAAAGTCCCTTTCTAATTGCTTTCAGCATAAAGTTGCCTCCTGTTTGGAGGCAGCTGAGTTCAGATATCTTTCAAGCCCCTGGGATTTGCTGTTCATTTAATTATCACACTATCTGTATTTAATTTATCTATGAAGAATGACTGACACTTTTTAATGAATTATGCTGTGTTCTGTGGTTCAGTAAAAATTATATGTGCCAGTAACTTTTACCAACAGCTGCTCAATAATTTTCTATCACTTGTGACAGAATATACAGATTTATGGGTATTAAAGTGTTTCACAAGTATGTCAATACTGTATTTTTAAAAAGTGAAGTACCTTCACTCATGAGAACTTTTATGCCTTTCTGTTCAGATACTTCATCAAGCAGTTTTATATTTTATGTCTATAATATTATAGAATAGAAATAAAAATAAGGACTTGACTAATACTTGTTTTGTTTTTCCAGATATAATAAGAAATATCCAAATTTCCTCTCTTGCACAAAATGAGAATTTTTGCTCCAGGCCAGATATATTTCTTGCTATTATATGTTTTATAGTAAGGCCTACAGGCCAGCCCAGATTTACAAGGACCTTTATGTGTATATGTAACCTACTTCAGGTCTTGAATTAGGTTGTTGATGACAGTCTCCCTAGGCTCCCTATATAACAGATTCCTTCCAAGAGTCATTCAGAGCAGGTGCTTGAAATTAGACTGTATGAATATCTCCTAAAGAAACCGGTCTGGCTTCCACCCCACAAAACCCCTTACAGTCTATGGAAGGAGATTCTGGACAGTCTGTTATGTAGAAATAGTCAAATCTTAGTATATTATAAGGCCTTTGGAAACTTTCTTCTTTCTTATCTCTAGCTATGTAATTTTGTTAATTTTTTTTTTTTTCTGCAGAGGTCTTTTAGTCCTTGGCTGCCAGCCACAGTAAAACAGCTGAACATCTTAATTATCAACAACTTCAGTCGTATTTCCATCCTAGAAATAATTTCTTTCCTGACTCAGGTGGCAATTCAGCCACAGAATAACAGGAAAATGAACTTTTGCTTCCAAAAGGGTATAAAAGTTATGACATTCACACTTCAGCAAGAAGTCTGACCTGAAGTGTGGAGTTCTGCACTTCAGTCTTAAAACTAAAATGTTCAGAAGGTGCCAAATCAAATTCACTGTCTTTATACAAAAGTATATTCTTAACCTCATAAGGCAGCCTTCTTGTGTTAACAGTTATAGCAATAGTGATCAGTATATGGCTTCCTTTTAGAAAAAACAAATGTGACTGTCAGAATGTATCAAAAGTTATTAATGCAATTTAAGTCCTTCAAGCAAAAACGTTCCATTGTCCAAGCTGAGAGCAACACATTAATTTGAATGCAAATATGACTGGACATTTGGTGTTAAATTCACTCTTTGTTCATCACCACCAGCTCTTCCTATCTTTTGAAATTTGAGAGTAATAATACACGTCCCAGATCAGCAGGTCTGTCCTACAAAAGTAGTATCCTTCAGCATCCCTGAACTCAAATCATTAGTGCATTTAGGGGAAAGAGGATGAGCAACTAAGAAAGAAGTGTCACCAAAAACTTTCCCCCAGGATGAATTGAAAATAGAATATAATTTTTAGTAAAGTATCCATGCTTTTGGTTGCTTTTCAAACCCTGGAGTTCAAATTCTGTTTAAAATACCTATACAGACACTACTACTGTTTAACCAAGTGTACAAATATTACCTCTGAAGAGCAGATGACAACTTTTAAAAGATGATCTAACTCCCAAACTTTCAAGTTTTGAATTTCAAAACTATGGTCTTTATAAATTCAGAATACAGTCTGGTCCCCACTGTGTAGATGTTTAATTTCATTAGTTAATCAGAGATCAATTAAGAAGAGAATCTAAATAACAATTAGTTATTTTGCATATATATTTTATATATATATAATATATAATATGTTATTCGTGCTCTTTTAAGCAAGATTCATTGGCATCTATTCCATGCAGCTGTTTTCTCAAAAAGCCTTGCTAGTACATGCGGATATTTCTTATTATTTCTGTTAAAACAGAATGTTGGTATATGACTGCCCCTAAAGGACACCGTTTTAACAGCACCGAATGCATTTTTCTTTTTGATACGCTTACTGATGGTAACACAGTATTGAAACATGCTCTAAAAGGACTAGACAGTTTTATCAAGTACTCCTAGCTTCTATTTATTAAATAGTCAATTTTATCTAAAGAAAAATTACTTGTTTTCTTACTGGATTAATTTTCAACATTTACCGTAAAACTTTAATATTCAGGCTTGGATACCTAATTCTAAATAGGCATATAGCTTTGTAATTTTTTTACAATGGAACTAAGAAACATAGGATCACTCCAGACCCCTGCAGTCATTGAGGCCATGTGCCTGCTCGGAAAGGGTGGGATTAATCTCTTCAAAATTTAGTCATCTAAGGATAGTTATCTACACCAAGGGTCCTTGTAGCAGAAGGAGATTCACTCCCCCAGTTTAGACACCTACCTTAGTCTCAGCCTGAGACACAAATTATCTCTGGCTATAGAAGGACTATTAAGCTTCAGAAGTTTCTGATGGAGTAGATGTCCTTTTTCCCTTACAGGACAGTCTTAAGGCCTTTTTAAGTGTCCAGCCCATGGCAAAGCCTGGGCATTAGGGACATGTTTTGGTTCACGGTACTGGAAAGAATCTCCTTAACCAACCAGAGCATGGTAATTAGAAAACAGGCAGATGAGAGAGAAAAGGGCTGGAGAGAGGCAAACAGCTCTGTAGGGGGAAATAGTGTCCCTACTAAAACTAGCCTAATAAACAGACCAGTTAATATAGACGGAAACAAATGAGATACCAAGCATATATGGGATTTCTCTTGAAAGTTTTGTGTGTCTCAAAGATTGCCTGTTCTTTCAACTTCTTTAGTTGTCCTAATAAAAAATATTCCCTCTATAAAGTTTTCCTCTTACCTCCTTAATCTATGAATGCTGCAGAGAATATTGTGAAAATATATGATTCTTTATAAATTTTTAAAGTTTTTTTACTTTTCCCCATGTTATTTTATGTAATAGCTGTAAATAAGACAGTTATCAAGGCAAGCTTCTGATATCTTGAGGTCTCCAGAAATTTCATTTTATGTTTTATAAGCACAATAATATTAATCTTGGTGTACTCCTGTTTAGACCCTTCAGAATTTTTCTGCTTATCTAAAATTGTCTTACCATTTATGGTTGGAAAATACATAGTTCATTTTTAGTCAAGCCATTGTATCTTGTCATGTGTGGAAGTATTAACACCAAGCAACCTGAAGTCCTTCAGTAACACTCCGTAAATTCCCTTTGCAGAAGTAGAGTGGCTGCTGCAGAGGACAATTCAGAGTGCTGCATTACATTTCTAATATACATAATTCTGTATCAGAACCTCTCTACCTGAATATAAAGCAAGTCTAATGAGATTATGTAGCAAGTAAGAAACCTTAATTTGATGCCTAAAACTGGGCAGCGTGAATGTTCTTCCTGCTATTAAACAGTATGAACAGCTTTAAATACCATCAGGAAAGACATTTCAGTATATAGTCTAATTTGTATTGGCAATGCTGTCATCACAGCAGTAAGGCTATGAGACAGACAAGGTTTGCACAGAGATTTAACAACTTTATTGGGGAAAAAGCAGACAAATTTTTGAGCTGATGAACTCTTTAAGTATGTTGAAATTACAAAGCTTCTGTGGATGGAAGCCACTTTCACACAAATTCAAGGGGAACCTGAGAAAGCTAGAGGAAGAGACATTCATAAAGGGTCACTACCTACACAGAAACCATGGCTAGCTCAGGAAATCCCAGAGCTTCTAATGTTTGAAGGCTGGGAGAGCATTCAGGAAAATAAGATACAAGCTTGCTGTGTTCTTATAGCTCCCCTTAGGCATCTGCTCTTGGCCACTGCCAGAAATGGAATACTGTGCTAAGCAGACCTTGGTCTGACCTAGAACAGATGCTGTTATGTACATATTTATGTTTTTAAGAAATAGAAATGAATTATAGACTCATTTTTTTAACAAAGGCACTAGGTACATTTCACAGTTGAAAAACATTTTCCAGATGACATTTCAGAGAACTTGCTTGTCTCTGCATGCATATAGCTGATAATTCTTCATTCTTTGAAATAAATTACTTTTTGCCACATCTCAAGAAATAGCTAGTTAATAGAAGGCAATGGATTTAGTTCAGGAGATACAGTAATGAAAAACATAACATTCTCTAGTGAGAGACTGATACATTCTGTTTACTAACCAGTACTTCAAAGCCTTTAGAATGCATCTTCACCCTAATTTAGCTTGCTAGTCCTCTAAAATATTTAGGAGATGAAAGCAAAGCTAATCCACAATCCACTCACCTTCCTGGTTATATATGCAGCACCAATACAATGCCTTCTTCATTAGAAGTGAATCAGGTACAGAGTGCAAGGAGAAGCCAGCAATAGAAAAGATGTAGATTACTATTGTTTTAGTTAGGAATGGACATCCTCTCAAGCCTAATCTATGCAGCGCTATCAGGTGCTAAAATATTCTCTCTGACGGTGCAGCAGCAAACAAACAGGGTCTTTATTGTACTGCTCTGAAGTACCTCAGATTCACTTGGGATCACATGCTGTTACAAGAGGAATGTGAAACAATAACATCACAGCCCTGGTGAACACATTCACAAGATTTACCTGTCAAGAGGACAGCAGACGTGCTGCATTGAAAGTCAGGGATGATAGCTCATTTCCTTGTTTTGTCTTGTTTGCAGAAAACAGGACCATTTGAGGGGCCTGCAGCTGGAGAGAGAGAGAGCGTAGAGAAGTCTGTTTCTTAAGTTGTGACCTGATAACGCTAATAGAATTTTAATGAATGATCTGTTTGATCTGTAGTTTAGGCTAGCTGAAATCATAAGCTATGTAATGATTGCCTTATAACACCGTATAAGCAGAGTTCTACCTGACAAATATATTGAAGGCCTTCAACTACTGTAAACCAGAGAAAGCAGGACAAGAGCTGTGCTCAGTGGTATCAGCTGTGGGTCTGGCATGAAATCTCTATCACCTTCTCCTTTTGAACTATCTACTTCCTTAACTAGAATTTCAAAGTGTGGTTTTTTTCAAATGTGAAGCCATGCCTGAAGCACACACAAAAAAGTGTCTTTGCACTGACTGTGCTCTACCTGCAAAAATCACTAGAGAACAACTCTGAGAATAATTCCTCTTTAGGAACTCGTAGCTACTCTGAACCCTAACAGAAACCAGTTGGCCCAGACTGTCCTCCTACCTCTAGATATTACCTTCAGAGGAATAGGGACTGCAGGCCTGGGTCACAGATACTTAAGCAATGTCTTCATTGCCATGATAATTATTAATATCCACCAGCTATACTGTTGCAACATTCACCTTGAGACTGGGCCTAATCACTTCTGCTGTAGTGCAAGTAGATTAGATCAAAAACTGGATAGTCCTACATGGAAAGACTGAAAAAAGATTGTGTCTCTTCAGGCTGGAGAGGAGAAGGCTGAGGGGAATGTGGTCAAGACCATCACAAAGACAGTGCATGCGATGAAGGTGTGTGAGATTGTTAATCACCAGTTCCACAGTAGCACAAGAGGAAACCTTTTGAAACTATTAGAAAATGGGTTTAAAAGAGGTAAAATATTTGCACAGCAGGCAGTAAACTTTGGGAATTTGGTGCCATAGGAGGCAGTAGCAACAGGTTCAAAAAGGAGTTAGAGAAATTCATAGGAAACAGCACCATAAACAGGTTCTGAAGGGACCAGGCAGGGACATGCCCCCAGACATCCTTCATGCAACAACCGTGGTTGTTGGGAAGTGTAAGGGGAAAGCACCACACAATGTGGCTGGGCTTGCAGGCCTTTCTCCAAACAGTACCTCCTGTTGTCCCATTGGAGTCAGACTGTGGACACAGACTGTGCTCTGAAACTTTAGGGCATTTCTCATGTTATGATGTGAGGACTGAATAGGATATTCTCCAGTCAGTGAATCTTCAGTTCCGCTCAACTTAGACCATGAGTCTTACACATACAGGAAAAGTTTGATATCCATCAGCCAGCTTTCCTTTCTATGCTACCTTCAAAAGAGGATGCACTCATGTTTAACCTTAAACACCACTAGGAATTCTGCTAATTTCAACGAGACCAGTCTCATAGGTTGGAAGTTTAGCACATGTGTACCCGAAATACCTGGCATTCAATTTTTCTGTGAAACACAGAGAATCTAAGAATTCACATTAGAAAGATAACAGATAAAAACACAATGAAGGAACAATCCAAAACATCATTAATTGCTTCCTATTACAAGTAGTCCATCACTTCCATTAATTGATGTATCTCTCCTTTTCTTCCATCTTTTATCTTCACTTGTTAGTGAAGTAAGTAAAAGCTTGCCCTTATGTTTCCGTCCTCGCCTTTTCTTTCTGACCTTTCATTCATCCTTTCCTTTCTCATACCAGCATAGTTACAGGACTAAGGGAATTAAGGCCTTAACTGGAACATGTAGTGTGCTGCAGAAGTTCTGGATCTCCATCAATGAAGAAAGCACATAAAAATCCTTACTGTTCTAAAGGTGCTCGTTGTGATGCTTGCAATGTGTTACTGAGGTGTTCGCATGGAAATGCTATGTAAACTCCACATACTATTACTGAAGTCCAGAACACCCAGAGGATAAAGATAGGTAGCCAAGCTCACCAGCAACATGGTGGTTATTTGTTGTCACTTTTTGCTTGCTCTTTCTAAGTTTTAAGGGTACTAATATTTAATTTAAACTATTAGGAGCTGAGATGTCTCTCAAAAATGTCACATAGGATGTGGGCATGGATCCACCCACAATCCTGCCTCTGAAAGGAAGTGAGCACCAAATTCTTTAAATAATAATGAAACATATCCCAGTTGCTCACAGTGTATACACCAGAAAAAGTCTCCCCTTAGACCTCTAAGTTAGAGGTAACATATGGCAAGGTTTGCCTCCCTTGTAGAAAAATATGATCATATTTTTTATATAAACATCTGATCCCTTTTTTGACATGTAGGAACAAAAAGATAAAGAGAAAGTAATGATTTCTCACATTGTCTAGCTAAGATCTGATGACTGATAAAATAAGCAGGAAGGTGGAAGGAAAAGACATGCATGCCTGCTGTTAAAGAAAAGCCTATTTGCACATAATGCTCTAGAGAAATTATTGAACATTTCATCCACACAAAATACAAGCCCTGTCACTCTGCCAGGGTCAGTGAGACCTGGGCTAATCTATTGAGTCAGTTCTAGTTATGCAAGTTAAACGGTTTAGTGGTTTCTTTAATTAGGAACCCCATTTTGTTTACAAACTCTCAAAAATTTGTAGCAAAGAATGTTCCATGCCCATGCTTACCAGCCCCAGTCCTTTTCCTAACCCTCACCTCTCCAAAAAGGTTTTCCTTGCCTCCTTCCACCCATGCCTGGCAAGTTGCCAGAAACACATTCCAGAATGTAACAAACATAGGGATTGCAGCATAAAAGTGAGATGTAGGACAAAGCATCTGTTCTGTGAGAATCCCACGTAGTATAAGGACAAGGAAGGCTAAGAAATTATTGTCACTGTAAAGAAAACAAAAGAAATTTGAATTGAAGACCAATAAAAAAAAATTATTCACATTTTCCTACATCTGTTAACAACATCACTGCAAATGTTTTCATTGTGACATCAATCGTCCTTCACATAATACTCATTTCTCATTCTTATCTCACAAACATATCCGCGCCTTCTTCCATGCTGCTCTTTCTAGCAGATAGGAATGACCTTCCATAATCTATTTGTCCAGTTTCACCCTTACCTGACACAAACCCTGGCCAAAGGAACTTTTTTACAACATTGCTTCATTAAAGTTCTGTGTATACTGAGGACAGAAACTCATCAAACAACTCAAGCTAAGATGGCCGAATCTAATCTAATATTTCTATACCACAGCTTCATCCCTACTGCTTGACTCTCTCCTGAGGCTGTTTCTTCTGCCATTTGTACTTTTGTACATTGGCAATAGCTTAATTAAAGCCCACAGACCCCCACTGCTGTGAGTGGATATAATATAATAATCCTCAGTCGGGCTTTGCTGATTTTGTCCACCTTTGCCTGTCAAGTTCATTATTTATGAGCGATGCATGCATTCAGTGGGGCTGGGATCATATTCCATACATTCTGTGACTCATGTCACATGTTTTAAGTACTGTCATAAGCAACCAGCAGTAAAAAGTAGCATCTCTCACATTGGATGTAGATATAGAGAGCCAACTCAATATTTCTCAGAAGTATTGAATTTTGCTGCTCTGAAGTAGAAGGCAAAGCCATGACCATTCCTGATACAGGCAGCAGGAAAGGGGGAAGGGTCACATCTAGCACAGGCAAGAGGACCCCTGAAGATTTTGGCTAGCCATTCTGCTTCTGCAAGGGGCTCTCTTTGCTGCCACTGCCCTGTGGACATGAAACCCTCTCTTGGGTAGAGGAGCAGCAAGTGCTTCCAATTTGGTCTTCTACAGGTCCACTGCAAGCAAAGAAATCACTGCATATATGGTCACTCTTCTGCCTTAGCAGTTGCCTGCCTTGTCTTTACCTAGAGCTTGCTCTAGCTATACAGCTTTTTCCGAAGTATACGAAGGACGTGGCTTTGATTTTCCACTTATTTGAACAAAACCTGTACAGAAACAGGGAGTTTCAATGGAAATTAGTTTTACTAATTCAAATACAGCTAAGTCTCTTCTCCCCAGAACCCATACTTCTCAGAAACTATCAGGAACTGATAGAAAAGAGGAAAACACCTGAGTTTTCCTTTTCAGATATCCTAGTGAATCTCTCAGGATAACCTGAAGTGGACCAGAAGGTTTCCATCTTCACACTGCAAAGCTGTCTTGATAAAACAGGACTTTGAAGAGTTGCAATGAAACAAACTTTGTGACCTGACTGAGTGCTCTGCCAAGGGAAGCAACTACAGTTAGCATTACGCCAGATGACCATGATGAAGTGACTAGCCAAAGTGCAGCTCTGATCAATTAATGCCATGGTCAGCCATGTAATTTTGTAGTTTGTAAACATGCCTAATGAATCAGGAGAATGACCCTCCAAGTTGTACTGAAATCTAAAGGAAAATACGACAAAATTTGGGCTGCAGCAGGACCAGACATCCTGTTCAGAGAAGCTGTTCTTCTGTGCAGCTTCCTTTCCCCACTTCCTCTTGGCTCCTAGTCCTGTCCTCAGGTCATTAGACCACATCACTTCCCTGTTGTTAGCAGGTTATAAATACTGAGACAGATAGGTACTGACATGATACTGATAGCAGCTTGATAGCAACAGATCTACGTTATCAGCTATATCATTTGCCGAAAAACTAACAGAGATTTGTGGAGTCCCCCTTGCTGCTAAGTAGCAGTTGCAAATTTACACCTCCCTTTCTGTAAGCCTAAAAGATTTTTCCCTTGTTAATATTCACTCAGCATTGTGATTTTTCCTACATGGCTGAAGCATAACACTGTGCAGAGCACATGACGATCTGGCCGCCCACAAAAAGTATTTGATCAGTTTTTTTAAAAAAGTACATTTTAAAAACCAAGACAAACAGCACAGCATGTTTTATCACTGGTTAATATGGGATTCTTATATCAAAGCACTGCCGATCAATAGTGATGTACCTAACTCTTAGCTTTATTGATTATGTCTACATGGACTTAATTCACAGGTTAACCACGCTGGCTCCCCAGATCTCCTCTTTGCTGAACCTAAGCATAGCTTGCACAGAGTGGCGAGTATCTTCCTATCACACTCTTGTTCTTTAAGCTGATTAATCCAACCTAAATCCATGGTGGAAGTGGTAGACAGTTTGGTGGTGGTGAAAAGCCAGGGAGAAAAAGGTTTCTCAGTCTCAATCACAAAGAAACATGCACTCATTTCTGTCACATAAGAAAGCACCCATGAACCGATGCTGCCAGGTGTTCTCAGATCTCCTTGTAAATTCCCCTGAATTATTTAGATTTTTCCTCAAAACAGAAATTATTCTTTTTTAAATGGAAAACTATAACAACATCAACAAACCTCCCATCAATACACCATGAATTTCAGGCAAATCCCTATGCACGATGAAGACAAAAATGTCAATGCAGGAACAGATTTCAGAGGACACTGTTTGAACACAGCCTCTTAATTTGCAGAAGGAGTCCAATCAGCAAGATGTCATCCAGCTGACTGAAGAAGTGAAGATGTAATCTATGTGTTAAAATCAGGCTCTTGGCAAACTCTTTTCGGTACTTTCTTCTCTAAGAACATGCTCTGTAATAGCCAGTAGGGATCTTGTCATCAGTTTGGGGTAGTGAGAGAAGATTTCTGCTGTGCAGAAGTCTGTGGGAGTGAAGGATTTGAGTGAAGAGAAGGAAGAGGACAGGAACAGTCCTTTCAGTGTATTTTTTTTATATATTCAGCAGCACATCAATATAACTTTTCACAGCTGTGCCAACCAAGGCAAGGAGGGGAAAAATGAATAACAATTTCTCCCAGCTCTTAGCCTGCATTCATAAAGGGCTTCTGGGGGGAAACTGCTTCTTTTAGTGCACTGTGCAGCTTTCTGGGATAGATTTGCTGGATCATCAGTTCAGAAGAAGGGGAAGACTGTGAATTTGCAGCCTTACAGACTGCACTCACTGCTTGTATGTGTTGACTGTGTTGGTTTTACTGCCTCTGTCACATTTTTGAGAATGTGGGTATGACATTAGTTTCTACCACATGCAGGATTACCTCAGCACCTAGATTTTCACCTTCTGTAAGCAGCATTCAGCACCACAGTGTAATAATTTAGGACCCACAGCAAAGAAGAATGCAGAAGCCAACAAACACTACCGCTAAAGACACTAGGGTTTTGGCTTAACACTAAAAGAGGGTGACCATAAAAAAAAATAAATTGAAAATCTTGAAAATCTCACAACCTGGATGTATTAAGGGCCACCAATTACCTCATCCAGTAGCACAAGGTCAGTTTGGAGGCCTGTCCTGTACCAGCACTGAATTTTTTTCAAACATCTTGTATTCACTTTGCAAACCTTGGTTCAGGCATTTCTCCAGTGCTGTCAGGGAGAGGAGTCCCGTCTGTCAACTCTCCATACATCACATTTTGCATACCATCCCCCCTGCCCTGTATCTCCCACCTGAGCAACGTTAGGCATTCTTAGTTTCTGTATCAAATAATATCTTATTTGAGGTTGGCATATTGAGCTGTTGTATGAACACTGTTCATCCCTTCCAGGCAATGACCAAAATGATTTTTAAGATATCAAGTAAATTACAGATTTAATTTCAGAAACTGACCAAGTCTAAAAATAGATGTTGAAAACCATCTGCAGAATCATGAGCCTTGTTGCTACTGTCACACACTCTGTAGATTAAGCTACTTATCTTTTTTCCTGGAGGTGGGGCAAGGCCTCTATTCCCAGAAGGCATTTCCCTCCTAAGGGTAAGTTGTTTCCTTAGATGTTACGCTTAACAAATGGAAGAAAGTGGACAGAAAGTTACACAGGCTGGGGACGGGCAATCTTGTGAAGAATGGGGAGAACTAATTGTGTGAAGTAATAGCTGTGGCTCTTCAAGGAGAAGAAAGATGGAGGGGAAAAGAAGGGAGGGTGAGTGAAGCCCAAGTCAGATTAAGATCTCTTTCCCTCCTTCTTCTTGTTGGCAGCAGCTGGGTCTCACCCACCCTCCGCCTTGAAACTGTCAGCAAGCCAATGCCTGGCACAACGGCCAAGTAATTACTGATGACATGTGAGAGGTATTTTTTCCAGAGTGGCTTTCCTGCCTTTCTGCAAGAAAAATAAATGAAAAGCTGTACCCCAACAAACATTACAGGAAAAATAACAATACTTGTATGGGACTGATACTGGAAACATGCTGCTCCTCCAGCTGCAGACTGGAGAGAACTACTATCACGCTCACCCTCTGTTGTCTGAGCAAGGAAGGGAAAGATTGAAGGCAGGATGGGAGAAGGGCTCTTTCCAAAGGTCAGCACTTCTCTGTTAGTCAAAGCTCAATGCCACAGCAAGAACAGGGAGAAGGCAGCAATACAGAAGTCGCTGGGCACAGCAGGAACTGAGACAGACACAGCACAGCTTGTATCTGATTTACCAGAAAATAAAAAAATGGTACCATTCAGTCCTCTCCTCTTCTTTTAACCCAAGTTAGACGACATCCTGCTATCTGTTAAAGACTAATAAACTCATGTCTGACTTGTCACACAAGTGGGACCCCCAAACAATGATTTCTACAAGTCTTTCTCAACTATCAAGCTCTTCACTTTAATAGGAAGATCAAATTCTAAAATTCCACCCCATATTACTGAACTGGCCTTAATGGCTTGTATCTTGAAAATGTTGTCTGCTGGCTTATGCAATATGCTGTTTCATTCCATCTCGCAAAATCCCTACCAGAGGCCCTACTACCTGAAGAGAAATCTATGTGCACAAACAAGATCTCATTTCTACCCAGAAAATTCTTTATTTTCACATAAAATTTATATTCTATAATTCTTAGTAGGAGCCACAGAGAACAGATTTCTAACCTTGATCTGCTGCAGTCTGAGATGTTTGTAATCTCTTTCTCTGTGGACAACACTAACAGAAGTACACCCATTAGATGGATGAACAGATATGATTAATTCAGAGGTCTCATGGCCTTGTTTTGCACTCTAAGAACCTTGTTTCAATTCCTTTCATGTCTACAGATGATAGATTCAGTAGGGCAGCCCTGGAAATTACTGTTTTGGTTATATAGTTAGGCTTCCTGGGATAAATGCATATAGAAAATCCAAACAGTAAGTCATTGTATAGGTCAATGGATGAGCAAAGGTGTTGGGATATGATTTGCCACAGGCAAATTAATTAATTAATGAGAGATAAAGAAAAATCCCCTCCTTTTAAAACTACAAATACTTTGAATGTGAAAAAATAAATTATTCATACTACAAACAGTTACAGTGATTGTTACGGTTAATGATAATTCTGCAAAATTTTCTATTCTAAATCCCTCCTTTCATATGCTTCTCACTAAAAAGCATTACCATTTTCAGGGTAGTTTTTTCATTGTATTCAAAAGTGAACTTCTTCATTGACATTTTTGCTAAGTTCTTAGGAAATCAACTATGTTAGAATCATGCAAGAATAAAAAGTCCCATTAAAACAAAAAATTCTGTCTAGCTAAGCCTATGAGGTTAATTCAAAACATCATGCATTTGAAAGCCTCAAATTTGGGGCTGAGTCCTCCAAACAAGACCAGCCAGCCAAAGTACCTATGAGAATCAGTGGGACATCTCTCACAAAAGGCCTGGTAAAACTTTATAGTAGTTTAGATTTCCTTGAAAAACTGGTGGAAAATCTGGGCTTGCTCCTACAGAAGCAAGTTATCAAAACAGTATGCTTTAAGATGATTTAAACTAACCCATTGTCCTTAACACCACAATAGAGCAGAACACGCACAGCTACTGTTCCTCAGCTGAAGGATAATAACTTCCTGCAAAGGGATGGTGTCTCCTTTAAGTGCATTAACTCATTCACTTTCAGCCATGTTACCCATATCTGTGAGCAACTCACCAGAAGGTGTTATCTGTGGTGCACTGCTATTTACCTAGCTCTGATCCCCCGAAATCTTACCTCCATCTTTCTCCTGGTTCAAGTCCCTGACTCAAGCTCCTGGTGGATGGGATTGCTCCCTGTCTACTGGGGCGATTGTCACTGGCCACACAGCTAAGATGCCTCCAAAGCAGTTTCTGAGCCACTACAGTTTGCCCACAAATTGTTTACTGACAAAATGTAAACCAGAACTCAGTATATGATTAGTAACAGGCATAGTCTGTACATCACCTTGTAGCAGAACAGGATTAAGGTAGCCAAAAAGGGCAGCTCTGTGAGACAAGCATTGTAGTGTCTTCAAAATTAGAAGAAAACCGATGTCATACCTATGAAAATACTCTGCCTTCCTTATTTTTGTTCTTTTTAGAACATATTCCACATGTAAATTCATACAGCATTATGAAAACATGAACAGAAATTTAAGAAAAGAAACTGCAGAAGCAAACCTTTATGTAAGATATATCTGTGTTGCCCATGAGCATGTTTGGACCTTCTTCTTCCTGCCCTTATTTCTGAGCGCTTTGACACACATAAATCTGACTATGAAAGAAAGCAATCATTGCAGTAAAGTTATTAAAAAATGAAATTACTTTTCAGAATATTTGACAGATCCTGAATCAGAGAGTGCATTTATAACATACTAACAGCAGACCAGTCAAAATCTGCCCCACAGCTACTTACAAAACCCCCTGAATTTTACCCATTTACAATGCCCTGCTTTCTGCTCTGTGATCCAGTGCACTGGGGGTGTTTCTTGCCAGGTAGTCCAACAAGCCCTGTTCCTCTCACTGGGAAAGAAGCTATATGGATGCTTTGCAAGAAACAGGTATTGTACATACGTTGATATGTATAGAACCAAGGGTATGCACTTGTTGCAGTATATGATATATAAGCCCTTCATCTTTATTTCAAGCTCTAGAGTTTATACTTGAAATATCCAGTGTAATCTCTAATGTGTCAACCAAAGTAGCAGTAACCATCATCCCTCTTAAGCACATCTGTTCTGGTAAGTGGACTGCATTTAGGGTGGTTTTTTTTTTCACATTGCTCCCCCAGCACTGTTTAGGAACAGTTCCACTGGCCCACATGATGCTAAATAAGCAGAGTTTGGCTTTTGATGCTTCAACTATGCAAATAGCTGGTGCTTTTTCTAAATGGATGGCTTCTTTTTTTGCATGCTTCTTGTTTCTCACTGCCATTTCTTGCAAGAAAGAAAAGGTAAACAAGGAGACATAAACAGGAATTTGTCCTTAGTAAATTAAATACCAGTCTCTCTGCTCCAGCCACAGTGTGCTTTTTGCACAGTCCCATTGAGTGTAGAGGTACCGGATTGCAGGGACTGTATCTCCAATATAGTTGATCAGGTGTAGAAGATTTCTGTTTGGTAACATCAAAGAATCAAAAGGGGATAAACAAATAAATAAATAGAAGCGCCTGTGGCAGGCTCTGTATTCTTGAAGTTGTGTTTCCTCCATCATCTTCTATTTTACTCACATCAGAAACCTCCCAAAATCTTTACTCTGCAAGCATTACCTCCTCTTCCATGAGCCATATTCATTTGCACTGCACCAAACTTTTAAGTCGTAGCATTGTGTGCAGACTGGATTTACACAAGATAAAGAAACCTGACTTGGAATTTTATTATGGCAAAGATTCAAACACTGCAGCTTTTCTCTCTCTCTCCTTCAGCCCCTTCCAACCCTTACTTTCCCTCATTTTGTGGCACTTGCAAGTCAGGTTTCAGGGTGTTAATAAAGCACAGAGCAGAATTTTGGAAGGTGTCCAGCTCTTCACCCCACCCAGATGAATACCTGGAAGCACACTGTTACCATGGCTATCCTACCAGACCGAAATCAAGTATGGCCTCATTTGGAACAAATGTTGAAAAGACAAACCGATGCCCTCTGAAACAGGTAACCACAGGACTGACACAGCAATACTTAGTTTACAGTTTTATATCTTTCTGGTCAATAATTCCATTTGACTCTACAAATCCTTTTATGGTAGGACCAGACGTTGCAAGGAAGTAAGTCTTAATGATATCTGTTTTCAATGCACTTTGTCTTGCTGTTTTCTAAACTAATCTCATAACTTTGGATTTAGGATTTTGCAGGACTATGTAGTATCACCTATGCTGCCCAGTATATGGCAAAACAATTTAACTGGTTTTCTTTGTGTGTCAGCGCTAGAACTGGCTGAGGATTTTGTAGAGCATTAAGTGCTTCACATGTATTGTTTCTACTTCACCAAACTCGAGGCAGGCACCCAGTGGAACTCTCCAGTGACTTCTACACACTAATTTAGGGCCAGGGACGCTAGTGGTCTCTTGGGTCCTTGGCTCTAGCTCCAACAGTGGAGGTCTCTGTGCTTCTGAGGTCTGAGGTTTGGCTACAGCACCTCCAGCTCTGAGGTTTAGCTACAGCACCTCCAGCTCATTTGTGTTAGAGGCATCTCCAACAACCCTGGCTCCAAAACCACTTTTCCAAGGTTTTCTGGTCCTGTACCATAGAGTGAAGAGACTGAGATTTCAGGTTCTTCCATCAACCACTATTTGCATCCTGGATCTGCAGTCAAGCCATTAGTTTCTGGGTGCCCCCTCTTACTAAAAGCCACCCCACCCCACTCCCCAGGGCCCCACAAATCCTCAGGAAAGCTGACTTGATGATCAGTGTCATGGCTGAGTGGCAGGAGAAGGGTGGCAGGAGGTGAGGAGGCTTTTCATGCCAAGGTGTTGGCCCCGTCAACACACCCTGCTGTGACGTTGCGTGAAACGATTTGGATGGAAAACACAGCACAGAAGACGACTCACAAACCAGTGGACAAAACCAGCCCAAAGTGAATGTCAGTGCTAACTCAAAAGCTTACTTTCCCATGCAATCTGGCCCTCACCTCGACTCCTTTGCAATCCTGGGGAACTGCTGTAAGTTTTGCACCCTCACACAGAAATGTCAGGCATAATGCTGGACCCTGCTCTCAAAGCTGGGCAAAAGCTCTTCCTTCCTAGCTGCCCTTCACTGCAAGCTGCCCAGGAGAGGCCAGAGGGTGAGAAAGGCCATTACTTACCTCACTGCCCTCCTCTTGTTGTCTGCACCAGAGGACAAAGCCCGTCTCCCTCAGGGTGGTAGGGCTGGCTCGTTTGTCCTCTGTGACAGACAGGGTCATATCTCTGGAGACAAGGTTCCTCCTGGATCTTCCTCCGTGACGACTGGCTCCACAGAGCCCCTGCCATCAGCCTCCATGTGTCTGGCACTGAGTCTGACCGTATTGATTTAGTAGTCCATTGTCCTGTGGGAAAAGTGCTTAGTGGCAAATACCAGAACACAATCAATAACGCACAATCTCCAGAGTCTGTGTTAGAGCTTCAATGCCAGGCCTCAGGCATCAGGAACACCTCGGCAGCACCCCTGCAAATGGGCATCAGGCTGGTGAGGTGAATGTATCAAACCAGAAAGCACCAGGAGCAGGCCAAGGTGGCCCACTTTGCATGTCCCAGGTGCCTGCTGAAATGTCGTAAGCCATCTGATTGTAACGCAAGAAGACTCTTTGAAAATCTAGGATTTCAAAGGCGTGATTCTGATTTCAGGTACATGCTTTTTGCACTTCTGAGAAGCCACTGATTTCAGCACAAGTGCTCCTGATTTTTAGAACTTTGAGCTCAGGCTCCAGCCCTTTAATTTTTAAAATGCCAACATCATGCTGTCACCAACTCCAAGCCTGGCAACATCAGCAGATCATGACAGATGTGTCACATCCTCCTTCCCCTTTCTGGACCCTGCTCCCTGCTACCCGTTAATACTCCCTACCACAGCACAAGTAATGTGTTCTTGTAAAACAAAATAGATGAGGTTTGAAGAACATAAACAGCAATGTAATAACCCAGTTCATCATATGATCCCAGGCTCTAAACAAAAGGGCAAGGGTGGGGCCCACAGACCAGTCCAAGTGTCGGGTGGGTCCATGTTTTACGAAAGATAAGAACATATTCTATTAAAAAAAGTCTTTTGTACAGTTGCTTTTTGCGACCCTGAAGGGGGAAAAAATTATCTTCACGCACAGACTGCAGTGGTGTGGGGTGGTGCATACACACACACGTACCCTTGCAGTGGTGTTGCCAGGCGCTGGGGACTTGTACGTTATTCACAAGTCAGCACTGCCAAGGGAATGTTGATGGAAACTCCATCGCCCGATGGCAGCATGGCAACAGATTTGCCCTGTTATATTTTTATCTTGTTTGTTGGGTTTTTTTAACCTCTTTCTTTGGTTATTATTGTAAATGACAGTTCTGGGATGCTGTCTTTTCCTGTTTCCAGGATTTACAAGGACTGGACATTTATGTGGGTGAGGATATTCACCATAATAAATCTAGCATCAAGAAAACATGAAAGCTTTCATGCTTTAGGGCATCGCTGTTCAACTGATCTACTCGTGGTCCTGATCCCCAGTGAGTCTGTTGTGTATGGGCCTTGCTATGGCCTCAAATGTGGGTGTCCCACACTACTCCAAGCAAGTCCCTGCCTCCTCGGAGAGCAGCAGCAGGGCCTGCCAGTCGGGCTAAGCAGGGTCTGCACCCAACGTCTCGTGCCCCCAGGTGTGACTATACAGCAAACCCCAGCAGGGATGCAGCATGGAGCCTAACTTTAAAGCACAGGACAAGCCAATGTCCTTAGCAATCCACAAAGCTTCCCCTGGGGTCAGATACTTCTTTAGTTGACTAGTACAGGATTTTTATCAGTTTCAGAGGCAAAGAACAGAGAATTGACTGAATCACAAGTATAACTACCTTGGAAGTTTTATATTTCTTTGCTGTTAGACTGCCCACCACTGCTGGAACTGCAGTATTTGGGTTCACATCCCGTCTTGAAAGTAAATTTCTCTGAAGTTCAGGGAAATGTTTGGGTTTGGTTTCAGTCCAAAAAGAGACAGATTTAAAATACTGATCTACATCAGGGTTCAGATTCCTCAGACATTTGTGACTGCTCAGATCCAAGAGCCTGGGGTTGGCCCATCTTAGGAATAATCACAAACAAGTAATTTTACTGAAATATAAGGAAAGTAACACACTCCTATGAAATCAAAATAATAAATCAGTTCATTTTTGTCCTATTTCTTGAAGAGAGAGATTGAAAATTTATGTGATTGACTTTCTGTAATCCACATGTAACTTTCAGCAATTTGGTCAAGGATTTTACTCCTACCAGCATTTTATTCCTTTCAGGAAGGGTTAATTACACCTAAACAAAATGTAGGTTTCTTAGGAAGTAACTTTAAGTATTTAGGAAGGCACATTTGCCTGTTCATCCTAAAGAAAATCAGTCCATCAAATTTAATGACAAGTAATATTGTCCCTAAGAGAAGCTCTGTAATTACCCATCTATCCCTTTCTATTCTTTGTAATTATTCACTCTCAATTATCTCCATCCTGCCTGATGTTTTCCTAAATCCTGCATGAATATAAAGTAAAGCAACAGATTAGTTATGACAGTTCTTTAAATTTCTGGAAAGATTTCTGCAGTCAGTGAGAGGATGGTATGGAAGGGGTTACACTCTGTGCTCGAGTTCCTCTTTTAGTCCCCAAGGAGAGGAAAGAAGCTGAATACCTCCAGAAGCTAATGAAACATGGAAACAATTTGTGTACAAGCAAAAAACCAAGGTTTGTCGTCTCTCACTGCCAATAATAATACTTCATTTCCTATTTGTACTGTATAATGTTCAGGATGAAAAACAAGTGATATTACTTGGTAATTCCCAAAGATGTCATTTTATAGATAGTGTGACCATCTCCCTGAGCCTACAATGTACAGAAATAACTCTGCATCCACATAAACGGGAGCCAGGAGCTACCTGTTTTGTCTTAGCTCAAGCACCTTTGAAATCTCCTTGATGGAAAACTTCAGGAATTTTGGTTTCTTTGAGGAATCAGACTTTCAAATCAAGCTATTATAAACCCACTTAGAGCTCTCCCTCTGCAAAGCAGATCCAATTAAACTTTCTTTACTGATAGTATTTAAAGCCTCATTTTTGTCCAAAACCAGAGAAGGTGTGGGCATAGCACAGGGTAGGACGCAAGGCTGATTACAGATCAGCACTGATTATCACTGACAGTTTCCTCAAGAAAGAATTAGTGTCAAAACCAGTCCCACCCTAACTAGTATGAAGCCTCATTGGCATTCACGGAAATTCCCCTCTATTTTCACTAGGTTTGAATGTGTCCAGGGAAGAAGCCGAAACTGCCTGCCAGAACAATGCCAAAGATGCAGTATTCGAGCCCCCTGCAAATGACTGTTTGATAATTATAGCAGGTGTCAAAATCCCTAAGAATATCCAAGAAATAGTGCCTCCCAGCCCAGCTCTGGTGTCAGATCAACAGAGATAAAACAACAAACGGACAAAGTCCCGGTGGGTCTCTCCAAGCATGGCAGGCAGGCACCTGAGCTTGCTGGCAGGGCTCACCTCCCTTCAGGAGCTTGTTTGCTGCTCCCAAAAGCCAAGCTCTCTGCTGGTGTCATACATCCCTTGACCGGGGACAGCGGTTTGAGAGCCTGCTCTGTGGCCCAGGAACGCAGCCTCAGGCCAACAGCTCTCCTGTAATGTGTTTCCAGAGGCCGGTTGCAGCTGACACTTGCTTTGCTATATGCAGCAACTGCGTATTCAGCAGCTGTCTTGGCCCAGCTGCATCATCATGAAAACCTCGGTGGGCTTGCCTCTGATAAAATAAGGTGTAAAAACAGCAGTACCATGTACCCCTACACACGTGCACACACTCTGTGAGGACCTGCTACTTTGTTACAGCTGGTTTCAAATTCACAGAAAACTGGGAAACTGCAGGCAGGCAATACCTCCTGGCCTGGCTAATCAGCACAGAGCACAACCTGGAATATCCCTGGTGCTATCTGCTAGGTGCCTTACCTGCAGCAGGCTAAAGCCTCAGATCACATACCAGTATTGCCTGTATTTTTTCAGAATAGTAACGATAGGGCACCAACCAGTTATTACTAGAAATATTGTTCAGACCTGCCAGGTTTTAAAAAAAGAGCCTGGGCATCATGCCATATAATACTGAGGTCAGGCAAAAGCAGCAGATGCAGCCTCAGCCCTGTCATAGCGCCCCATGCCCTTTGCATGCAGGTGCCTCACCATCAGACCTGAGCATGTTGCCCCAGCGCATGCTGAGCGGTTGGGCTAAGGGCAGTCCCACCCCAGTGGCCTGGGTTTCAGCCCAGGCTGGGTGCAGGTCCAGCGTGGACGGCTCACAGCGAAGGCTGAGTCACTGCTTCCCTGTGTGACACAGTTTCTTTGGTCCTCTCGCAGCTTGAGCAGTCTCGCCATCATGCATGTAATTACAGCATGGACATATTTATTATCATTAATTAGGAGGCCCATTTATGAAATGGCTGTTTCTTGATTCAGTATAACGGGGTAACAAGTTGCAAATGGAAATACAGCTATGTTCCCAATAGTTTCCTAACCCTCAGACAGTCCAGGATTTAAACAAGGTGAGAGTGACATTGTTTAGTTCTATCTATACAAAGTCAAGAAGGGTGATCTCCACCTGTCCCTCCCTTCCATGGTCACCATGGCAAACAGCTTTAGTAGCACATCTAGTAAATACAGGCTTTGGAGGTGGAGTTAGGGAAGCCAACTTAGTAAGAAAGGATGCTTCAGACAAGAACTCCCTATTGCCAACTCCCTGCTGCTTAAACCAGGAGACAACTATTCAATAAAATGCCTAGAAAATCACGAGGCAATCTGATGTTGGAAGTTTCTCATTTATTCCTTGGGACCCAAGCAGCATTATAGTTCAAATTTAACAGTCGCCAATCACCAGTAGCAAATACATATTCCAAAGCAATATCAAGTGTACCCGTCACAAAAAAACTCACAACAGTGTGTGTTTTGCCATCATTAAACTCTGGTGCTGTTCTGGTCATATCTACAGAAGCTGTCTGGTATGAGGGAAAGCTCCAAGGGCAAATCCAGACTTCGCAGACCCATACAGGGCTAGATACCATGGAAATGAATTGCTAACACTGCTGACCAGCTCCATTGTTTAAAGCAGCACCCTCTCAGACTTCAGTAATAATTCAACAGTGAAATAAACAGCTCTGATCAGATAGCTAGGGAAATTAGATAAAGAGCACAATAGCTGTGAAGATAGGAATATTTCATGACAAGTCATATATCAGTTTATTCCTGATTTAAGTCCCTTTTGATTACTCTTCGTTAATACCTCACATCTGTATGACAAGTCAGAAAGAAAGGCGAAGATCTTTTCAGACAGAATCTGTTTTCCCCCAAGATGACATGTGCGTGCTACCTTCATGACTTAGTGCTCCGCCACCTCCTTGTGACTCCTTCGTGTTACTTAGAAATAATGGCCACGTTTCAGGACATAGCAATTTCCTCAAAGCTAGTTTTCAAACTTTAGTGTGCTCCTGAGATACTAAACTATTAAAAAGCGCTCTTTTCCTCTACATCTGTTCCCACAGAAGTCCAAGGCAATTCCTCTGAGTCTCAGGACAGCACCTTTGAAATCTTTTTCCACCTATTGCTTTGAACATAAACAAGTTAAACCCAAGCATAGCACTTATTTTATACTGTCACATATTTATTTCTTTCAAAATAAGTAATTTAATTGAAAAAAACCAATTAAAAGTCCAAGATGCCTGGATATAATGGGGATAATGGGATCACCACACCGTTTTAATAGTATACTTTCTAAAAACGTTACTGAGGGAGCTGAACGTGATTACTCTGGATGAAAGAAGCTGCAGGCAGCAGGACTAAGCTTTCAGCACTGGGAAAGAAGCAATCTCCAGCCTTGCTAAATCGGGCTACTGTGGAATTCAGGATGCGCCATACACGCAGCTGGCTATAAAACTCTTCAGATCATCCAGCTCTGCCTCTCCCCTAGAGCAAACAATTCTCTTTGCATTTCTTGTTGCTTTTATCAAAGGTAAATAGGCTGGGTATTTCATAGTACTCTAGGGTTTTTTGAGCATATTCTTAAAAGACCTGGTCAAGCCAGAGGACCCCAGCCCAGGGAGGAGAGGCTGTTCTCTTTACAGGTTTGGGGGGGCTACTTTTTAAGCTAACACATTGTGAAAGGTATCTCTTCTTCAGATAGTTTTGAGAGGTAGGTTGATACCATGCTAAAACATGCATATCTAGGTTTTATAACTATTGTAATTCATTTCAGTATCAGATCAATTATCATAAATTCAATATTGCAACCTTTCAAATTAGTAAATTTAACAAAAGAGGGGGGAAAAAGGCACATTTAACTGATAATACCAAACTACTGGTTTTCCTTTGCCTTTTTATGGACAGGCAATGCAGCTGATGGCCAGGCATTCCCACCCAGTGTCCTCCTTTCAGTTTGCTGTCTTAGGAAACTATGCTTTAAATAGCACAGATAATACCTACCGTTAAAAAGCTAAACACCTTCAAAGTTTTAGTCTGAAACTAAACACAGAAATCTAAAAAACTCTCCTAAGAATTTTTTTCCCCCCTTGTGGATCTGAATCTTGGTACCTCAGCTTCAAGCATATGGGATCTCCTTTCAGCGCATATTACCCTGAGTTCCCTGGATTTGAGAACTTAATACCTGCAGTATTCTTACAAGAAATATTATGTTTTAATCACCATTAATTATTCTCCATCTTAATTTACCTTCAGTAAAGTACTTTTAGGGAAATAGCCTTAGCTTCTTTCCCTAACAGTTCTACAGTCTACAGAAATGAAAACTCAGTTGTGATTAGAAGAGCTACACAATGGAGGTAGAAGGCTTTTCTGAGATGATGAGCAAGTCTTACACATTCCACAGAAGTCCCAAAACTTTCCTCAGGCTTACTCAGCCTCCTTTCTCTCCAGCTCTCCAAGAGCAGATCCTCTTCCTCCTGCAGACTTGGTGTTGTAAGACGGAGTGAGCTGTAAACAGTGAGAACCCATGCATAGTTAGCAAATACAAAATTTGTTATGGATTCTCTTTTCCAATTGTAATGATAAATAGGTTGCTAATAATCTCTCTTATTTGCTCTAGTATAAATGTAGAGTAAATTCACCAACTAGCCTAAAGTTATTTTGGAAATACAGCACCATAACTGAGGCAAAGGCTTGACTCCATTTCTTGATGATATAACACCAATGTAGAATGTCTTAGTGTGAAAAAGCTAAAAATCCCACAGTATTTCTACTCAGATATAGTAAACACAAACTTAAATGTAGTTGAAAAACCACTACAGTACTGCTTGAGCAATAGGGTGAAAGTTAGTGGCACATTTGTGCAGGAGTAGCAGAAATCAGAATCTAGTTTGTTGTGCTTATTAGCAAAGGATGAACAGAGGCACTCACTTTAGTAACAACTGCGAATACAGCTTCTCCTTGCATGGCAAAGCTCTGCAGATGAAAATAAAATTTGAAGATAGTTTTAGATGAAAGGTTCGAACATTTAAGAGTGATAATTATTTTTAATTTTTTCACAAGTTACTGTAACTTTATGTAAGACAGTTTTCAATATATTTTGAAAATACTCTACTATGGCCAAATCCTGCAACTCTTACTTGGGTAAGGTATTCCAGTTGGGCTAATGGGACTCATCTCACAAGTCCATGCATCAGAGTTAGGCTCCAAAAGCATTTAGGATTTGTAGCACAAAAGTCTTCACAATGCTGGTTATTCTTTTAAGAAAGCCATAGTGTATCAACAGGAACACAGAGCGTATCTTGGGTTGCATCATTAGCTTCAGTTTCAGGAATTACTAAAATCCCCCAAGCTACAATTTGTCGTGATCCTCATTCTTGGGAAATCCTTTAAAGAGACTGTTAAAGTAATTAAGCTAGTGTCCTCGATTTAATCTTTGAGGCTGCCTAGCCAACATTGAGTCACTGTAGTCTTCTAGGTCAGACAGGAAAAGAATTGACGTCATTGCAAAACGCCACTGCGTAAGTGTCTCTGAAAAAAATGGCAGCCAAGTGTACACAGTTGGATAATCAGATGCTGTGAATAACACGCTACTCAACAGGTGAGCTTAGGGAATTTGGCACTTCAGAGCTGAACTGAGCCTGTCCTTATGCGAATGATAAAAGATCCGCGATACACTTTCTCTGACATAACATATTTAGCAAACTTATCAAGATGTTTCCTCTGTCCAGAATGTCAACCAGCCTATTAGGAATGATAATTTGGCACACAATATGCTCGAGGGACAAATACGATAAGGGATGTTTCATACAAAGGGGCTTCCACTACTAGTCAGTTATGTCAATCTGCATCTAAAAACAGAGCGGCATAAAAATAAACTTTAACTCTTCACCCTGGGCAATTAAGCTGTTTTCTAACAAAATAAGCACGCTTAAACAGGCACCAGGAAAGACAGCTACAGCTCTGCTGCAACACTTACTCTTGAAAAATCAAAAACAAGGATTTAAGCAGGGCACCACATTCTAGAGATTTTCCCACTCAACATTTTAATTTTTCCAAATTCCAGACAAATGGGAACAGAACCACATAGTTCAAACACAGACCCCGATTTTCTCCAACCCTGAAGACCCTTCGGACCAGAACTGTTCCCGCCTGGACTCATTTTTAGAAAAGTCACAAACAGGAAGTGCATATGCTGCTGTCCACAGGCACATGGAAGAACAGAGCTGTGTTTAGGCATACACTAACCTTGAACCTTATCCCAGTGACTTGTACCTGCCCCAGCAATAATCAGCAGGCATTTCTCATGACTAGCAAAAGCCCACATCCTTGCAACGATTTGAATGATTCAGAAATACATCTAGCTCTGGCTGTCCAGAATCCTTACCCTAATCCCCAGAATAGCCTCACTGCAGCCCAGAAATCCTTCCTAGAGCAGAAATGAAAATAGCACATACTTGTTCTTTAAATACGTTAATGGTTCTGGTCATCACTTTATCTCTAAGAGGTTTATCTGGTCTAACTGTAAAGCTACCTCTGTTGGAGTTGTCCTAAACCTAAGCCCAAACCCAACCAAAGCCCAAGTAACTCTTGGCTATCACAGAATTCTTCATTTGTTGTTCACTTTAGTTCTCCCAACAAGACCAACAATAAAGCATCCAGTAACAACCTCAATTCTTCATTCTTCTTTTACAGACACTTCAAACTAACCATAACTTAATGGTAGTCCAAGGACTTCTATCCACAAGAAATCTTCCTCTGTCAGCACCCAGAGGAGCTGTGACTCTAGCAGGACCTAGCACAAACACACATCTTTCATATTTAGGTATGACAAACTTTACCCAGCCATAGCTTGAAGTCAAGATATTTTAAAACTTTCCTTAAAATATTCTCACCTATCAGACTGAACCTTAATCCTAGCTCCACAGGGCTTGTAAGATCCAGTAGTGAACTGTCTCCACCTTTGTGATACTCAGGGCTAAGGCTTAATCATAGCTGAGTGACCCTGTGTAGCTTGCAGCATAAACAATGATACAAAAAGCATGCTTCGAAGCATATAGCTCTGCTAACTCCTGCCATCATCCTTAAAAACGTAACCAGGCTACAGTCACATCTTGGGGTTAGAGTTTGTGTCCAGGACAGAGCTGATTTTATTACTGGACATGCAAAGCTACAGTAGTAGGATGAAGACTAAGCCAAAAAGGGTGAATGACTTCTGCTGGCACAAATATGAGTTTGCTGTGCTGTACCTTAGTATACAGTTACAGTTGGGTTTATGTTCTACTTGGGCACAATGAGAGATTAAAAGATCACTTTATCACTGAATTTTACAATACCTAGAGGTCTATGATGAAGGCAGGCACCAAGAGAGATGCCTGAAGTGGGTAAAATGCAAACTGGTGTTGAAAAAAACAGCACTGACAGGGTTGGGCTTAATGGGCTGTAAAAGTGGGGCTAGAACTGGCTGGAGCAGAAGTCAGCGTGCAAAGCCCAGCAAAGGCTGGAGGCAGTAGCAAAGGGCTTCAAATTTGTCAATGGGGAGTCTGTCAATCATGTCACAAGCCTAAGTTAAGCTTAGAATTAGAGGTGGGCTCTGAATTTAGGACACTACGAACTAAAAAGTTAAGAAGGTTGCAGGATCCTACAGGGACAGATTGAGGTCTATGATCACCTCAAAGCAGTGACTAAATGTAAAGATGGATTAAGTTTCTGGTTTATGGCTATGACAAAGTAGTTACATACAATTACAATAATACCCAGAATATGTTTACTGTTAGGGCTGGAGGCAGCAGTTTTGCCTAGTGACCCAAATATAGTTCCAAAAGTCACTGCCTGAATTTGTCATTAGAAACCCTGCAGCTTTTATAGGATCCAGAAAAAAACTAGCTCTAGGTTTATTATCTTAGCTGTAGCATCCTGGGCCCTACTCCTCACTCCAATACTTAATTTTAGTTGCACCATAGAGATTTCTAGCAGTCACAGAACAAACTATGGAGTAATTCACACTGGTTTCTCTAACCCTATGCCTAACTCTGCAGGCTTTGCAAGATCCAGCTATAAAGCCGGCTCTTCTTTACCCCCTGCTCCAAAGGAAAACACCTTCCCCAGACAAAATGCTGGCCTTGCCCATAAGACAGTGACTCACAGCACTAACAATGAGCCAGTTGTCTTTGCTTGCTCTGGCCCTTATCCTCATGGTGCCAGTCTTGCTCTTTAAGCCATTCCTCAAAGCAGAAGCAGCTCTTGAAGTGAGATAAGGTTTCTTATGAGGAGGACTGAACCAGACCATGGACTGCAACAGAAAAACTGAGCATTTCCACCTTGATTTTGCATCTTCCTTCACTTCCACTCCAATTTTCTTGTTTTTCTTCCCCTTCCCTTTGGCCTGCCAGCACTCTCTCCACTGACGCTACAGCATTTCCATCACACAATGCTGATGTAGTGTGCGTGGTGGAGTAGCAGGTGAGTTATGCCAGAGGATGCTCACTACATGGGTTTGGCAGCAGCTGGCTTTCTCCTCCCTTCACCTCTCTTTCCTTTCACCACATCACCTCTTTAGGGGTCAGAAAACCCAAGGGCAGCGGCTGCCTCCGCCCCATGGGGCCAGCAATTTGCCCAGGGGATGCTCAGGCTGGCCAGGCAGGATAACACAGGACATCAAGCCACATCCTCACAGGTCATGATGCTGTGGGAAGGCTGACTCTTTGTAAGATTTTTGACATAAGCAAGAGGCCCAGTGACCAGGGGAGCTGGGAGCAAATGCTGGCAGCCCTGGGCTGTAGTGGCTGCAGGCACCTAGGGAGGCAGGCAGGCAGCCTGGGTGCACTGAGCTGACCTGGCCCCCAGGCAAGCATAGAACTGGTTACCGGTTAAGCCTGCATCTCCCCACCATGTTGCAATGTGGAGCTTTGGGAAGAGAGTGCAAAGCTGCTACAGCTGGAGGCACAAGTTTTTTTTGGCAATGGAAAGCAGTGCTGCATACAAGGGAGGCTGGAGGTGCACAAGCATAAGCCACAAGCAGTCACACACAGATACACAGGGAGAGCAGCTGGAAAGGTGTAGGGGGGTGCCAAACTGTAGAAAATAAATGAGATCCCAGTCTGGAAAGTTTGCATTTCCCTGGGGACTAATCTCGAACACGAGTGACTGACGTTGGGGTTTCTCATCCACTACAGACATCCTGTGTGACCTTGCCAGGTTTCCCCATGCTGCATGTGCACAACAGCTATCTTACATGACACAGGAGAACTGCCTTTATTTTCTAAAGGTGCTGTGAAACAATTAACAGAAGACTGTGAGGTGCTCAGATAGAATTGTAGGGGATGCTATAGCCATGAATCAGCCAAATCTATGTACTTCAGTGTAAGAGAATATTATTTAACTAGCCCTAACAAATAACCTACATCTATATCCGACTTTTCAAATAAAGAACTCCCCAAAGCTTTTTGCAGTTTTGGTGAAGAAACGATCCAAAACACTTAAGGTTTCGTTTCAAATAGAACAGCTGAAAAACAACGAGTCCTAAAACATATGGAATATGTGACTCCAGTGATATTCCTCAGCACTACCAAGTGACTCTTTCACAATACAGATATCTGATAAGCTGTTGTTTATGTGGACTTGTGCTCTGCTAATTCAAACAGAACTTTTCCAGTTGCCTTTAATATCCAGTGCAGGGTGAAAGCATTGTAAAATCTGGGCATAGTGAGTTCTGGGCCCCTCTTTTCCAGTTTGCACCAGGAGACTGGAAGGCAAAGATGGGTGTGGTGATAATAAAGGTAACCCTGTTAGACGGTGCCACAGAGCTGGTAAAGCCCAGCACAGAGGGTGGGTGGCTGAAATTTATGCTCAAAGCCTCCGTGACTCTCTCCCTTAACCTTTAGGAAAACAGGTCTGAAAACACTGTGTAAACAAAGCAATCAGAAGGCAATTCTAATGCAGCTAGCTTCTTTAAAAATAAACAGATATTAGCATTCGGACTCATCTTTAGCTAGATGAAATTGTAGTCTTCCTACAAATCGATAAGAATGATGTTTAAGATATGTGAGTAATTAACAGGAAAGATGTCCTAGTTTTCAAGAATAATCTCCTAGACTTGGAAAAAGAGATGGCCAGAGACCAAAGAGAAACAAGCCCTTTTAAAGAAATCTGGTGAAGAGTCTGGAGCACAAGTCTTATGAGGAGCGGCTGAGGGAACTGGGGTTGTTTGGCCTGAAGAAGAGGAGGCTCAAGGGGAGACCTTACCGCTCTCTACAGCTCCCTGGAAGGAGGTTGGAGTGAAGTGGGTGTCTGTCTCTTCTCCCAGGTAACAAGTGATAGGACATGAGGAAATGGCCTCAAGTTGCGCCAGGGGAAGTTTAGATTGGATATTACGAAAAATTTCTTCACCAAAAGGGTTGTCAAGCATTGGGACAGGCTGCCCAGGGAAGTGGCTGAGTCACCATCCCTGGAAGTATTTAAAAGACGTGTAGATGTGGCACTTAGGGACATGGTTTAGTGGTGGACTTGGCAGTGCTAGGTTAATGGCTGGACTCGATGATGTTAAAGGTCCTTTCCAACCTAAACGATTCTGTGATTCTACAATTCTATGACTCGGCCTTCCAAGCAAAGCTATTGAGTCACGGTGTCCCACACTGGCTCCCCACCTTGGTGGCTGTGCGTGCCAATCCACAGCCCCTGTGTCTGCCACCTCACCAAGCACCTTATTTACATGCCAACAGCTTTCGCCCCCTTCAATCACAGATAATTAGGCTTCCTGGTAACAGAAAGGGATGGCCGTTTGAAAGGCAGGCCTATAATTTTCCACTATCAAAAACAATTTTAAAGCACTGTAGGAGGGGGTGAATAAGTGGGAGTTATCAAAGGACTAGAAATAGCTGTAAAACTTGGACCAGTCTGTCTCTCGAACACAGCACCTAAATTAGCAGTGAATGTGAGCAAAGAATGGGCTCCCCAGAGCAGTATGTAAAATCTCTTCTGCTCAGATTTTGAGCTAAGATTCTCATTTTCATTTCTTTATGGCTTGAAGGTAACAAATTTGCTTCCAGGATATTCCACAGCCTCTACTTTGAATTTCCATCTGTTCTGTTAACTGTTAAATTAGGCACATCATAGGCAAATGCATTTCTTCCTCCTCACCCTCGTGCTTGATCAAAATCAGTCACACTGAAGGGCTTTTTAGATCATTCTGATGGTCACTTGACCAATCACACCAGCAATTAATTCTACTGCATAAGTTCCCCTCCTTGAAAGGTTAGCCTGGCATTCCTGCTTCAAGTACCAGGCAAGCTGTCTTAGGGTGGCAAGAACAGGCTTGTCTAAGGGACAAGCATAAACTTGTTCGCTTAGCAGTCCTTCCTTTCTCCTCCTCCTCCTCCTTTCTGCCATTAGCATTGCACTTCACTGTGGCAGACAGAAATCTGAATCATGAACCACTTAGCTCCTGGGAAGAATTTGTATCAGATGAACTAAGTAGTGTTTACTTCCAATTAAACTCTTAATTACTACAAGTGTCTGGCCACACTATGGATTTGCTCTTTGGAACTGCAGCATCTCAACACTTCCTTCATCTAGGAAATATTTTTCCAGTTGTGAGTCTTCAGAAACTGCTGTAAACAGCTACAATTTAAGCACACATTTTATATGAAAACCACCACTATTTTCAAATTTTTCTTTAAATTACAAAAATAGTTACAAATCTTCTAAAATCAGCTGAACAAAACTACAAACAGATTTCTATAGGTTTTGGAGTCCTGCAGTTTCCATTTTTCAATGTATGAGATTTCAAAAAATTACAAATTTTGAAATGGTTCCTTTTGTTTAGGTGTTTGCAGGAGGCACTGGCAAAATTTGAAAGAGGAGGCAAGCTTATAAAAGCAACTTTGTTTACAAGGCAGTCCCAGG
This sequence comes from Ibycter americanus, assembly GCA_035590275.1. Taxonomy (NCBI): domain Eukaryota; kingdom Metazoa; phylum Chordata; class Aves; order Falconiformes; family Falconidae; genus Ibycter; species Ibycter americanus. The sequence continues at coordinate 46,959,042 of JAVJGI010000040.1, forward strand.
TTAGGAAACCAAAGCATACAAAGTGTTTCTGGTGAAAATCTTTGCCATTTTTTGTCGCTGTCAGTGCCGTTGTACTAGAGAAATGCCAAGTGTGGGTGCTCACTGTGGAAAGCCTCTGCTTGACTGGCAGAGTACATCACGTACGGTAAGGATACTGTATCCTGGATTCTCATATCTTTTCCAGACCTGCCAGCTTGGCTGTCAGCCTGCAGTAATAGGAGGTGCTCAACTAATTGCTAACAACAAACAGTACTTTTGGATCTTTAATGGCTGGTAGACAAAGTACAGGATGTGCTGTAAATTGCATTTCTTATTCAAAAGGAGAAACTGTGCAAGCAGGACATGCAAGGTATGCACAAAAGGCAACTAAGCAAAACCGGGATATACTCACAGAGCTCCAGGTCTCAGCTTTGCCTCAGTGCTATTTCAGTGTCACCTGAAGCATCTGACAGTGATAATTGCAAAAGGTACTGGCTATCAATAGCGTTGATTCAAAAACCCATAACAATCTCAGCTCTCCAGTAGACAGTAGGTAAGCCTGTCAGAGATCTAAATAAAGCAGATGAATGAATGCAACCGTCTGTCACATGTGCATTGTGTGTAACAAAGGTAAATTTAAGTTGAGCTAAGGATGTTTTAAGAGCAAGTGTGCAAAGCTGAGCTTCTGAATAGGTATTATGTCCTATCAAGGACTCATTGTTTAGCAGATCCTATATCTAACAATGCCTCATTGTGAAGGCTCCAAAGATCAGTGCATTAAATACCAGTTTTTCAGACCCCTTCACATTTTCAGTGTCTTCCAGGGCTGCAAACACTTGGATATTCTTGCTACAGTCATACCTGTATGTTCATCTATTGGCTGTGTATATGCTGTTCTGTGAATGGAAGAAATAGCTCAAATCAATGGGTTCAGTTCTTCAAGAATTTTTTTCTGTCCCATTCCAAAGAAATCTCCTTTTCAGGATATTGAAAAGCTACTGCACATGTGAAAAAAGATGGATTTCACGAATGATTCCACCTGGATGGCTACTTGAGATGGAGACCAGGAGAAACAGCATTGTGTAAGGCCATGGATTAACATGCATTTACATGTCCAGTCTCTGTGCATGCAGCTGGAGGGAGGATATGGCCTTCTGTAGGAGGAGAGATTCCGGTTCATGATGCTGTACGTAGGAAGTAGCTTTATGCAATGCTGTCACCAGCACAGGGAGACAAGTACTGCTTCCTTATTGACAACTACAGCATGTGAAAACGCTGCAATCTGATTACCAAAAATGAGTGGAAGACTGATGACAGAATCAACATCAGAGCAGCATCGTGGTGCAGAAGTGCCAGCTAGCTGAGAGATTTCCACACCTCTGCTGCAGAGAAGGTGAGACCTAGCTCTGGATTTGTAAAACCACTGTAATGAATTGCAGCAAACGTTGGATTCTCAACAATTACAACACAAGATATGTTCATGGGGCAAATCTCTGACACAGGTGGTAGTGATGGGATGTCAACAGCTCTTCCAGTCATTAAGGTTAGTTAAAATAAGGATCTGAATTTTCCTTCTGGCACAGCCTCCAGTAAGGGACCCCTTGGGGGCAGGAGCAGGAGGAAGGCAGAGTGAAGAGGGGGGGGTGAAGGGGGTGGAGATCTTTGAAACCACTGCTCAGAGATGGCAGGGGGATGCTTTCATGGCAGCTCTCTAAACCTCTGCATGGGTGCAGGGAATCTAGTGGGTTTCAGAGAAAACTAAAACCACTGGTGTTTTTGCTGGCAAAGAATGGTGAAAGATTACTATAAATGCCCCTCTTCTGCCATTGAAAAGTAGTAGTTAATAAATGCTATGCAGCAAGTATGACAGAAAGATTTCCCTGGGCTTGCCTCCCACGCTAGTTATTTTCAAGTTTGTATCCCAGATTTCGCAAATGTGAATCTGTGCTTCAGCTTTGTGCCAGCATCCCACCAATGCAGGGCATGCAATTAGCCACCAGCACCATAACAAGAGGAAACATTACCATCCAGTTTTTTCACTGGATAGCAAATCGGCTTGCTGGCAGTTTGAACTGAGCTCATCTGGGTTTCTGAGCAGTGTATGCTGTATTCAGCATATCCTTCAAAATAAAGGCATCTCTAATCAAAATCTGTATGTTTTACACATACATGAAGCTCATCTATAACAACTGAAAACTAATGAATTAAGTATCACAAGTTCCTGCATGTGCTAGACTTGCCATTTTCAAGCATCTTTAGAGGCTAAGGGGAGCCAATGTTTGTCTACATGAGGATAAAATAAAGTGCAAAAGGCACATCTGTAAAGCACTATAAGTCAGTGTAAAATGTGGTCACACCAGTTGTGAAATGAGCCCTGTTAAAGCACAATTAATTAAGGTTAAGGATGTTTTCCTCACCTGCATGTTCTAGTGCTCTTGTCACTGTATTAAGCTAATTAATTTACAAAGCTCCTCCCTTCTAGAAAAATTTCCCTTTCCAGAAAATCAATATAATAGCTACTGCCAACTACCCCTTTCTCCACTCCCAGCAGCCTTACCTTAGTGTGAAGAAGGAAAAGAAAAAAGTCCAAACCTGTCTGTGTTCAAACATAGCAATTGCCAGTACTCAAATGTTTCTGACCAGATTTTACTTCCAGATTATAACTGGTGAGAGATCTAACTCTTAAATCTACCCCAGGGCAATACAACGTTTAAGCCCAGCATCAGCTTTGAGCTGCAATTTAAAATGAAATGGCAGTCCTTTAGAGCCACTCAGTTCTGCAAGTCAGCCAAGGTTTTTCCAGCCTGGGCTAGCTTAGAATGGTTCTGTCTGTGATTTAAATTTTGTCAACACAGAAATGCTCTCCACTATGTCTTCCCATGGCATTCAGTGGCCCTGAATTTCTGGCACTCTCCTTCCCTCCCTCAAAATTGTAGGGTTTTTATCTGATTAGCTCTAAGTGATCTTGATAACTACTCAGATCTAGTTATTTCTTGAATTCATTGCTTGGAGATCAAACATTACATCACAAGAACTTAATCCTGTTCCAAATGAAGCCAAGGACAAAACTCCCATTGACTTCAGTGTGTGCAGGATAAGGCCATAAATCCTTGAAAAGCTGAGTGTCCAAATTTTAAATCAAAACATAATGAACTTAATAGTCATAGATTTAAAGGTTGTTAAATTTCACATCTTGCATGAGATTCTATGGCTGGGTTACAAACACTTTTAAAACTTTGATGCTCTGAGGGAGGGTCGTTTTCTGGGAGCTCCCATCATTATCTATCAGGACAGTACACAAAACACACAATGGAAGTGATACTGCCCTGACTGCAAACAATGTCTTTGGAAAGCTTCAAACAATTTCTTTGTAAACAACTGATCAGGGTAATTACATTTTCTAATCTGAAATGGTGCTGTGACATTGTTTCAGGTAACACATGAATCATGCTAAAGGGTTTTCCTCTGCTAGCGCTGCCTACCTTATCTAAGCAAGCTCTAGTCTAAGGATGGAGACCTAAGCCTGATGAAGTATTGTACTGGCACTGCAGGTAGTGGCTCCATCACCTGCCCCCAAGACTCCTCCAATCCACTGCTACTGTTGGGCAGACAGCTCGCCAGGTAATTAAAAAACCTGAAGAAATAGTAGAGCTGTGCCTAATGCCTCATGATCCCAACTCATTCTCTCTAGGAGATGAGGCGTTAGGTGGGACAACTCTGCTGCATATCTGAATGATGCTGAGTTCAGGTGAGAGAGCTACAGCTTTGCTTAGCACAAGGCAAACATGGCTCTGGTGACTTTGCACTTGCTAATGAATACAAATGACCTAAAACACAATGAGTGCATCTCCCACCATCTTTAAGCCAAGTTGCAATGTAATAATGTGGCTGCCAAATCCTCACCACTACATGGGATTGTGTTAACAAACTAGTCTAAGTTTATTACACAAATCATGATCAAATCATGACTTGCAGAAGCAGCGGCTCTAGCTTTTGGGTTTGTTTGGTTTTGTTTTTAACAGCAGTTACAATAGGAAAACTGCAGTATGACCTACTCCTGCAGCGTTCTTTTATTCTTAAATCTCTTGTCATAGATGCAATCTGTACACTGCTTAATTTTTGTTGTCATTGCCTTGGATATCTACCAGCTATGATTGTCATGATTAAATCAGTATTAACTTAATTACAAAGGGCTTTACTCAAGATAAACCGTAAAGAAGTGATCCAGAACAGTGAAAACAGCACTGCTGAGGACGTCTGGCAAAGGCCCTTCAGACTCTTTGAGCTATCTATTTTTTTCCTCACATAAGATTCTTTCCTCCCTTTTGTTTTTTTTAAAATTCAGATGTGTTGTTTTTGTCAAATCCCAGAAATTAGATCAGTCTGTCACCTCCGAGTCTGACCCTTGAAGCCAGCCCCGTCAATGCCTTTGACCATGATTTCTCATTACTGCCATCAGCAGCTACATTTTTTGTTTTACTACAATCTCGGTGCCACTGGTGGTCTGCCATGAGTCAGACACTGAGGGTTTCCCTAATTTCCTCCTCACAGTGCCATGAACAAAGGACATCAGGATTTGGCGCACTTCCCATGTTCATCTCCTGCTCTAAGGTATTCCCATTCTGCAGGATGAACACACAATCACTGATATAATTACGGTGGAGGGAACAACTTCATCTCTGCTCGCCTCTCTTCCTTGACCTTGCAGAAGTTTAGTTATGATTTAGAAACTGAATCTGTTCCAGCTGAATTAAACAGCAGAACTCTCATAGATTTTAATATGAATATCAGTCCTTTTCTAATTAGAATAATAATCGTATATTGCTGACACAACAGCTGATGATCTAGCCTTTTAAAAAGTCTTTCAAAGAAAATTTCAAACATTTCCACACATTTTTGAGAGTACTACATAGCAAATATACGTAAGTCACATATGAACAGACAGTAAGGGACATTTCAGCATTTCAAGTGAAAAGCCAAGAGCTCTCCACAAATTATACAAGATCTGCTTAAAAGTTTAGGACCTACACTAAGTTTCTCAGGGACCACAGTCTGTATATTCAGCTGTTCGATACACACATGCTGTGGCAGACCACTATCTTTTCTCCAGGGAGAAGCCTGGAAGAACTTCCACCAGGTGTGTAAACGTCCTGGTTTTCCTCAAAGTCCTGCCTTCTCAATAGACTCAATTGGCATTTTCCTGGATACTACCAACAGAAAAGCAGACATGGCATTCAGTACAAACTTCGGCCCTCAGGTTTTTTTTCTGCCACCTGTGATAAAAAAAAAGTAATTCCAGATAATTAATGCTTCCTAATTTCTCATGCACATATGTCCAGAAATTTCTCTTGTGTTCCAATAGCAGGAGAAAGAGCTATTACTACACCTTTTCTCACTTTCAAGAGCTGAAATAGGGTCCTGTTTATGACACGTTTCCATGGGACGATACCAGAAATGTCAGGTTGAACTAATTGATCCCTTATGGTGACAATTTCTCGTATGCCAATTTCTTGTATGACATTCCTTGTATTTTTTCTGGTATTTCTTCTGTAAATTTTCCCTAATTATTGAATACTTTCTCCAGAGGCCTGAAAATAACTTGATTAGGGTTGTGTCCTTTCTGTTCATTGGTACTTTCTTCACTTTGGACAGTGGGCCAACCATTTGCAATCCTCTCTGCTGCTTTTTGGCCTGACACAGGGTACTATGCTTTTCTAAGAGTTAGACCTATCCTCATCTGTGAAGCACCAGAAAGATAAATCCTATCTGAGACTAACCACTTGTATGCAGACTGATTGTAAAGCACAGAGATTCTGTGGTGCAGAGCTGTTAGAGAGCCAAAGTTATGGGACGCAGGCTAGTTTCTTGCTGATGGGCTTCTGGCAAAAGTCAGAAAGTTAAAATTCAAAGACAGACACATAGAAAAGGCCATCCTCTAGAGGAAGGGGTAGTGGATTTGCTGATGTTGCATACACTCCACATCCTTTCTGTGTGACAGAAGCTTCATAAAGTTCAAAAGAACAAATGCAAGGTCTTTCACATGGGACAGAAGAAGCCCCTGCAACAATACAAGCTGGAGACGGACTGGGGCTGGAACAGCTCTGCAGAGCAGGACCTGAGGTAGAGAAGCTGTTGAACATGAGCCAGCAGTGTGCCCTTGAGGCAGTGAAAGCTCAGCGCATGCCAGGCTGCATTAGCAGGGCAGCAGTCAGCAACCCGAGGGAAGCAGCTGTTCCTTTCCAGTTCCAACGAGGCCACATTTGGAGTACTCTTTCATGTCTGCTTTTGGGTTTTCCAGTAAAAGGCACTAACATGTTAGACCAAGTCCAGTGGAGGGCCACTGGGACCGTGGGGCACGACATTCAAGGAGGGCTGAGGAAACGGGGTTTGCCCAGGCTGGGGAAGGAAAGGCTGGGGGTGGAGGGGGGGACCTGATTCTGGTCTTCAACTGCTTAAAGGGTTCCTACAGGCAAGGTGGAGTCAGACTTCTTTCAGAGGTGTGCAGCCAGAGGGCAAGAGGCAATGGCCACAAGCTGCATCCAGGTAAATTCTCAGCAAGTATAAGAAGAAAAAAAAAACCAGGTAAGAGTGGTTAAAAAAAAATATCAGGTAATAGTGGTTAAACACAACCAGAGAAACTGGGGAATCTCCACCCTCAGATACTTAAAAAACTCGACTAGACAAGGCCATGAATAACCTCATCTGGCTTTTAAGTTAGCCTTGCCTGGAGCAGAGGGTTAGACTAGATGACCTCCAGGGGTCCTTTCCAATCTAAATTATTCTGTGATTCTATAAATAAGGTAGAGGTTGCAAGAAAAAGGACCTAAATCAGATTCAGGAGTGGCATGAGTCTTTCCTGTGTTGAGAGGAGAGAACAAGCCTGCAGGCTGTTGCTGCCGCTGACCTCTTAAGGGCTAGATGATTGAAAATGACTCCTGGATGCAGCAAAGCGTGTGTTCTGGCACAGCACTTGCACTGAGCCATTCCCAAGTTTCTCTAAGCAGTGGCCTTATCTGGGTGGAGTGCTGTCAGTCAGGGATTTTTTCCTTCAATTTTGCCTCCCCCTTGCCATTGCAGTGCACTAAACCCAGCCTGTTAAAAGGACCCACCAAACTTCCACACTCCAAGAACAGGAGTGTGATTTTCTTTAAATACGATTTTCATTTCTTGGGAAATAATTTGTACCTTTGATGGCAGAAATGTTGCACAAGTAAAACACACCAATTACACATAAATTCCTATTTCTAACCTGGGTTAGAACACCAGGCAGCAAGAAGAAACAAGTGGATTTGCACTAGAAATATTCTCCTCTCCTTCTTTTAGCCAAAAATAATTCTACATAAGATAAACCATACATTTAATTATTCAGATGACTTCAGAAAGCAAAAGGCTGTAGTGAAAACATTTTTCATGCTGGGTAATTAAACTGGTGGAATGTAAACTCTAATTTCTAATTTATAGAATATGTTCTGATACATTCCTTACAAAAGCTTTACTCCACCACTAGCCACTCACCTGACACACACCACCCCCCTTACCTGTACTGAATCAAAATGTTTTACAGTAATTAAAAAAAAAAAAGTTTGATTTTCAGACTAGTCGGAGACAAAAACCATTTTCATCTGATAATACCTGCCCAAAGACCAATAAAGCTGTCTTTTCTTAGCAAAGTTATTGGGGTTTGGATTTTCTTGCTGTAAACAAGGACATGTAAACCAATGAGCAACTTTGCACATGCAAGTAGTTCTAGTAATGCGGCTTCTCTTGGGTTTTAGTTGCTCCCTGCTCATGTTTCATAGGTTTGGAACCTATGAGAAGAGTAACAACTTACTGCAACAACAAAAGGCTATGGCTAGTAAATTCAATAGACTTTTTAGCACTCTGTGCGTTGCCTGAACAGTCTGTCACTTCATTGTTTCAAGTCCCCAAATTTTCACATTTTGAAGAAGCTACTCATTTTTATCTCTCCATCATAGAAACATCATTTTGCATTAGTTTCACATTTTCTTATATTCAGAATTTGACATTAAGATGCCACAGTTAGTAATTTTCACTTGTAGGAAAGAAGACAAACATCTACATTGCAAAATAATCAGCAGGCCTGAGGACAGGCTCATGATGGGAAACTCCATCATCCTGGTTCTCATTCAGTCCATACCATTGCTGTTTTGCCCAAGGGGAACTCCAACTCCAAACACCCATATTGTGCTTATGATGAGCCAGACTCAAGATATCTTCCGGGGCTGTAATATCACACCTGGTCTGTCCAGACTGTGGGAAAGGAAGCTCAGATCACATCACAGTGCAAGTGTGATCTGCCTTTCCCCTTAGCACGCCACAGCTGAAACCAAGCCTACACCCAGTGTGAACGTGGGCACGCATCGCACGGATGGCTGACAAGCTGAGCCTCAGGTAGGCTCATGGAAACAGCCTTCCTTGGCAGTGGAAGCAGCCTCAAGCTGGTCAAAATCTCAAACATGATTATGAAATGTGTCCTCTGTTCAGCAGATAACCATTTTATGAACCTCATTAAAATCTTTTCTACGCAATCAGTTGTGCTTTCAGCTTGATTTTGGATTCTGTGCCTCATTAGTCCTTATACTTTTGGCTTATAGTCAAGTGTCTACTCTCTGAAATGCATTAAGATGAGCACTTTCTGACAGAAAATTGTCTTCTTCATTTTCAAGGGGACCCAACTTAGCACTTTCTTGGCCTTTAAAACTGGGAACTTCAAAAGACATGCAAATGTTACAGACGATAAGACATGGAAAAGACAAGACTGCTTATGTTAGCTCACATGTCCCTAGTTCTTGCCTCAGGAGACTCCAGTGTACAGCAGATCATGCAGATTTTCGTGCATGCTGCCACATCCCAGTCCTTTCGCAACACATGGCAAAACTCCCAGTGATTTCAATAGGAGTAGGTTTTAACACAAAGTTGGCAAGCTTGGAAAAAAATAAAATAAAGCAAAAGTATTTTTAAGTCTTCATGTTAGAACAAAAAGCATCTTAGAGGCTCTATATCAAAAGTGAAAACTGAGGCTGGAACTTAACTCCAGCTTCATGCATACTTCTAACCTTTACGCCTGTATACTGACCAGTTTCTTTAAATACAATAGAAACTCTGCCACTTTGAAGATAAGCCCTCACAGTTAGCTTAAAACAATAATTCTGTACTTTCTTTCCTGTTTCTAGATTTATTTTAAGTATTAGTATAAAATGTCAGAGTCTGATAGCAGCCAGATCAGTTTGTATAAAAATCGACTGCCTGTTTGTAGTATATTACGGGCTATATTTGACACAGGAAAGCACTTAATCATGAATGCTATCAGCACACCACACCCATCTTTGTAAGTGCCTTATAAGCTAGATTTATCATCGTGAACTCGAACTGGATAGAGACAAGTAATAATGAATAATGCAAACCCCTTCTGCGGAGGTAGGGTTAAAGGTGTATTATCCACAATACAACTGCCAAACTACAGTTCAGAAGCCGTGCTCGTATCTATCAGCAGCACAGAGGAATTGGGATCAACTCTCTCTCACTTTGGAATGATGTCCAGAGGACTATTCCCACTGGAGTCATCAAACTCAGATAAATAAAGTTCAGATAAAAGAGAGAAGAATCTGTCTCAAATATATGGTCACACAGGTTCTGCCTTTTTAGGTATTTTATATCTCTTGGCTCACTGTACTTGCACAGCAGATACTGTGCAAAAACTGAAATAAAAAGCAAAAGCTGAAACAAAAAGCAAAAACTTAAATAAAAAGCACAAACCCCCTTGCCATGTGTTCTTTGATTTTATTTCACATATCTAATTTTTTAATCTTTATTCTAACTTTTGAGCTCTAATATGCAACTTTTGGGATGTGTGCACTTCAGAAACATCCTGAAAAATGAACACATTACATAGGGGATAGGACCTTCCTCCTTTTCTTTGTTGACTCATGCAAAGAGCACTGCTCCCTTCTATAGAGGCTGCCCCTGTAGCCGGCCCCTTCGTGTTTCTGTGCCTACCACGGTGCAGGAGGTTTTCCAAGCTCACGTATAGAGTCAGCAATGGTAAGGGAAATGAGCCAGAAAAGCCAAACAACTTCAGCCATTCCCCCAGCTGCCCTCGCCTGCCCTTCTCGTCTCCCCAGCTCCTGCCTGCAGCACTCCCCAGAGAAGGGAAGGATCTGGGTGGCAGTAGGGGCTGCCTCTCTGTGACCCCCTGCCTGCTTCTTCACTGCCACCAGCATGCTCTATGCTAGCCAGCCCACGGGGACAGAGACAGAGCGGTGCAGCAGGAGGCCCACAGGGCTGGGGCTGGCCCAGAGATGCCCTTCTCCCCTTGGCAGAGCAGGTCGAGAAATCAAACCCTTTGCAAATAAAAAATACTTTCCAAAAATTACAGAGTTTGCAAAAGTTAACTGGGGAGTAAGCTGTGCCAGTCACTTTGAGATGTGCTGTGGACATTCATATTTTTGCCACATGCTCGCTACTGAATACACACAGAAAGGAGCCCTGTTACCTATTAATGACACTTCACAGCAGCCCAGTTAGGAGCTACATTTTAAAATCTGAGCCCTTGAGTATTGTCTTGATTAAAAGAGAGGTGTTTTGGCTGGGTTTTATTAGTATATTAGTTAAACCTAGCTCAATTACTTCTTCTTATTGAGGAAGACGGAACTTTTTGCCCTGTATATCCTCACAACTTAAATGATACTTGTTGGAATAGTGCTAAACCCTCAAATGCTTTGCAAGTATATGCATCCACAGGAGCATTATGCATTTGTGAATCTCCAGCCTTCACAAGAACAGCGAAGCTACTGAAAAGCATACCAGTGTATATTTCAGCAATTAAAGAGAAATTCTGAAATATTCATAAAAATATTCCTTAGGTAGAACACCGTTTTGCCTCCGGTGAGAAAACACCCTGGAGCTTCCAAGGATTGGTTTTATACCTCATCTGACAGATACCTCCTTCGGCAGATGGTGCCCATTGTGTGGTGGTGAAGGACTTCTCCACAGTGACTCAGAGGGCAGTGTGCCACCCACCACGCTGAATCACCAACATTTCCTGCAGCGCCCACTAGTTCCCAGGTGGCCCAACCTTGCCAGCTTGGGATGCGGTAATATGGCTGTGAACTAAATAAAGACAGAAACCACTGAATTGAATTCAAAGGGATATGGCAGAGTGGTGTATTTTGGATTTAAATAAGTAAAGGTCATTCTCATTTGGGGACATGATTCTTTTCCCAACATGCAGAGCAGACACCATGCATCCATTCCATAACTTCTTTTTGGATGCTGGCAATAAATAAATTTTATTAAATTAGTACTCCCTCAATACACTTATTCAACTGCATAATGCTGTACCTGGAAGAAATAATGGGTTTGGTACCCCTAATTATAAGTCTGAATACTGAAGAATAGGACACTAGGAAGTGTGTCCTCTACCTCATCACTTTAGCCCTAACTTTTTTAGTCACAAATGTCATAAGTGACCATACAACTGATTCACAACTAAAAAACCGTACAGATACATTGTCAGCTGCATCTGGCAACAAATACTCTGGACTATGAATTCATTCATTAGAGGTAGTGACCCACAGTTACCATATTTAAGCTCAAAACAAGGTGCAGGAAAGGAAAAAAAAATATATTAATGAGATGCCACTGGTATTCAGAGCTTTACATAAGACATTAAATTAGAAAGAGAAATATTAGGATAAGGAAGATGCACAGGGCAATCAAGATCCCAAATCAACTCACTCCTGGTCGATGAGATTAACAAGTACCTTCAGAAAGAGCAGGGCTAAAACTGAAAAATCTCTTGGCTAAAACTCTGAAAAATCTCATAGAAAGCTAAAATGGTGATTAAATGCAAGGATTTTGGAAGTTGGAGGATTCTGTGACAGACTGCACCCTCCAGATGATCAGTAAGTTTCCCCTAAGCACTGTTTAAGAAAATAATTCAGATGTGATGCATTATACCTGGAGGTACATAAAACAACAAAACCCACAGGCAGAAAAAAATTACAGAAAATAAAGGCAGTGCTTGTGAAGTGGGAAAGCTTAAATTTGCTATTAAACTAATGGCAAGTGAATGGGCACCAAATTAAATGGCAAAGGTCTGTTTGTTTCATACAGGTAGCATTAGGAAGAAGTATTAATCAATCTTAGCTTATTAAACTGCTGAGCCAGCTCAGCCACTGCTCACCCATGGATTCCTTCCATCTGCCAGCCCTGCTGTGAGATGCTTTTCAGGGTTTTGTGGCCAGATTTATCCTTACAGGTACTGCTAAGACCTACAATTAATGATGCAGAAACAGAAAATAAATTATTATGTCTAATAATCACTTCTAAGGCTACAGAGATCGATTAGATCCCTTCAAGTATTTTTCTTTAAAGTGAACTTGCATCATCCTTTTGTCTCTCCTCTTTTGGTGTAGAAAGTGGATCACCAAAATGCCCCTGTTTTCATTATGGCTTAAATGTTCCCCCAGAGGAATGGACATCAGCTAGAAAGGGGTTTTACAACACAAATACCTATGAGATCAGGGGCCTGAAATGAAGGCCAAAGAAGTCCCTTCCAAATCTATGCTTGTATATTGCTGTTGTTACCTTCTATCACCTGGCCAGGCAGTACTGCAAAGAGTAAAGGCTTCACCCCTGCCCTGAGCACTTAGTGTATAATTCAAGGGGTGAAGCAATAGTGAAGGCCCTAAAGAGGAACGGAGAACTGTCAGAAGACATCCACACTGGCACATGCATTGAGCCTGGCTCCAGAACCCACATATGAGCTGAGTCCATGTCACTATCCCAACGCTGATGCTCTGCTACCCTGCTCAGTGCTACGGACTCTTGTGCCTACCCCAGGCTGCAATGCAACTGAATCGGCTGCCCCAGGGTCCGTCCAAGGAGTTTGTTCTTTGCATGAAGGTGTCCAGCACCCACAACAAGACTTCTTGCTCCTGCTGCTCTGGCACACACACCTTTATCCAGCTAATCTTCTAAGCACACTGACTTGCAGGAGAAGCCCATGACTACTCACCTGATGGCACCTACCAACCTGCAGTTGCAAGAAGGAAAACACTGGAAGGAGTCCCTCTCCAATGTCACCTGTCCAGGCTTTCGTCCCCCCAGCAATCTGGAGGTGGTGGCTGCTGCTCCCCAGACCACCCCCATCCAGACCTCCTTCTCATGGAGACGGCCTGCATTCCAGAGAACAGACTTACCCACTGGCATCTCCACAAAAAGCCAACAAGAAGACCATGTGGCAGGATGTCATCAGGCGCATACTCTAGCTGTGGTCCATCTGGGCTGGGAGGCAGCTTTCATGGGGTAGGAGTGCACTGCCCATTCCAGCCAGCCACCCCCACAGCCCTTGTGATGGGCCCTGCTCACACAGCCCTGTGCTCAGCACACTAGGGCTTAGCACAGGCATCAGGAATGCCAAGACTCCCTGTTTCTATTGCTCTAGTAAGAGCCTGCAGTTGGACATCATGCTTGGGACCATCCTGTTTTTCTGGGGGATAAATACAGAGGGAAAGGGAGATGGTGTCTAGCCCCCACAAAGCGGTGATGTACCTCTGAGAAAAGTCAAGCATTGCAGTGGCAAGCTCAATGCAGAAGAGATACTCTGGCTTCCCTAAATGTACGTCAGCATTTCTAGTGCAGGGCAAGCAGCAGACGGGAAAATCAAGGACGCTCAACTATAAGAATTTTGAAGGTGGAAGTAGATCCATATAAAGCTACCCAAAATGCTCATCTCTCTTATCCAACACTAGGATGCATGAATAAAAAATGCCTTATAGATCCAGCATGGGTTACCTAACACTGTCAGCGTCCAGAACTGGCTACCCCACCACCCTACAGGTACATGGCCAAGAAATTTAGTATTCAGCTGTAAATATGATGTTAGTGATGGCAGAGATGGCTGGGTTATGTGCTGCACCTTGTGAGGAATGCTGATGCTGCCCTGGTTGCAGAAATCATAGAATTCTACACTCATTCAGGTTGGAAAAGACCCTTAAGATCATTGAGTCCAACCATTAACCTAACACTACCATGCCTACCACTAAATCCTTTCCATTCGATTTCTCAGCTTTCACTCCTGTATTATTATTACGTCAGCTTAGTCACAGAGTCTTCCAGGGACAAGCAAAACCCAAATTCCTGATGTTAAAAAACAAACAAACAAAAGAAACACAAGCTGAGAGGAAAAAAATCAGGAGGAAGACTAGCTGTCCTTTGTGCACTACAGCACAGCCAAAGCACAACACACCCATGCTCCCCGCCTCCCCCCCAACTTTGTAGTTCACTTTTAAGTCATGCTGTGTCCAACGGCTGGAAGCTGTCTTGCCGTTGGACTGTGCACAGGGATGTGCCAGAGATTCCCTTTTACTCCCTTGGGTGAGATGTAAAGAATTCCTGTCCTCATAGCTGACATTCCTGCTGCACTGAGACAATAACGTAAAAGTCTTGTTCAAACACTTGTAGATAGACACTGTGGTTTTTTTGTAATTATATAAATAGGAGAATGTCCATTGGATATGAAGCTTCCTGGCCAAAACCTGTATTAAAAATAGAGTAGCCCATGCCCACCACCTGCAGTTAAGAGACATACCTTGGTGTTTTTCTACAAACTTCACAAGATTAATTGTTCAGGACCTGGGAAAGGGGATTCAAATTCACAGCATAGCTGTTAAAATGTATTTTACCTCTGGAAGATGCAGGAGTCAGTGATATGGTCACCTGCTCACTACCCCTAGCAGCCACCGGTTGTGTTGTGTATTGCTCCTAAGCATAAACCCGCCTGATGCTTTACCAGCAGTTTTAGAAGAACACGTCATCTTGTCTGACATGTTTGTGCTGCAGTGCTGGGGTAGGAATAGAAGGGTTTAGGGTGGTTTTGGGGTTTTTTTAGGTGATTAGTTGGAAATACAAGCGTGAGTCAAAACTGAATATGGGTCACAAGCTGCCGAGGTGGTATTTCTACTTTGAAGACATTATTAGAGATAGCTGAAAGCAAGTATCACTGTTGTCACTGCTAGGTGAGATTCAGGTGGAGCCCACTGCAGACAGGAAAAGGAGGAGGAGGAGATGGCTCTGATCTTCAGTTCAGGTTCTGTGTACTAACAACGCACTAAAATTGAGCTGTTTGTGTTTGTGGTTCTGGAGCAAACTGAAATGAAAGAGAAGTCTTAACTGCAAAATTAGGGTTTGGGGTTTGGCCACATTTCCCGCTGCCTTGCCAGGCTTAGCCTGTCAATATTGGTGGTTATCGTCCATCTGGGTATATGAGACTGTATTTCACCAGGGAGAGCATCAGAGCTCTGCGTGTGCCACAGAACCCTGGGGTGTCAGCCCTGTTTTGTGGTGTGAAGTAGTCACCTGTGATTGGGTTATGCTTTCTTACACCCCAAAGATCTCAGCAAGCTTCTCCTTGTACCTTTGCTCACACGAAGCTTCCTCCTTTCTGTTCAGATTGCCCCAACAGAAACCCCTTTCTCCTCTCCAGATTAATTAAATGTATCAGCTTTTCATTATGTGGGGTTTAGATATTTTATTCAACATTGTGTAGCTTGATCCTTTTTTTTGCCCCAAAATCTGATGGAAGAAATTTGGAATTACAGGTTAGCGGATCCAGTTTAGCTTATACTTTGTGCAGAGTAAGACTACCTTGCCATTCAAAAGCAGATCTATGGAAAATAACAGGTTTAATTGGCCAACAAAATAAATTTTTGCTTCAAGTAGTTTACTGATATTGTAGCCCATGAGTGAGAGGTGCAGCTCCTCTACAGAGCAGCCGAAAGTGTCGGTCAGGCCAGACTCTTAGAATACTCCTTAAATTCCTCAACTCATGTCTTAGGGCTATTTCGCAGTGGTTTAGTCTTTCTGATTTTACATACACAAACCCCAGCAATTCTAGTCCCCCCACAAGGTCTTGGTTTCATCATTGCAGAACAGGAATAATTTTAAACTGCAGAAAAGTTTAGTGGTAAGCAAACAATTTTTCACGCAATCTACCCAATCCCCGTCCAAGAGCCAAGGCCCTCCAAAAACTGACTGCACCTACCTGCTTGTCCACAGAGGAATTTGGATTCTGGATGACTGGAAATATCTCAGCCCATTTCACACACAGATGAGAGCTCTATCTTCTGCAAGAAAACTGTCTGCGGAGTATCCATGGGATAAGTTTGGGAGCTATTTTACTATAAAAAGGTAGATTTATAAATGCACGCTTAGAGATATTAGAACATGCTAAAATGGTGCATGGTATAGGCTAATTTTAACAAAGCAGGCATCATTTGTGTTCAGCGTCTTTCTAGGCAAATCACTGGCTTTTAGCCAAGCAAAATTTTTTGAACATAAGAAAAAAGAAATCACTTACTGGAACTAACCTACTGATTCACTTTTGATCACTTTCACCACTCAGTCCAAAGTCCAGGCAATAAATGACTCCGTTTCCTGAGCTGGTCAGGATTGCGAGGTGCCAGCCAAGGCCAGGTTCTGCCGCGCTGCGTGGGAACAGGACACGAGCAGTAGGTGTGGATCTTGCTGGGGAGCTGGGCTGGACCCTGCTGAAGGAGGGGCTATTTATTTATCCAGTCTCTCATTAAAACACAAAACTTTGGTTACAATGCACAAACACACAGAAAAGGTAAACTAATTTTTAAAGTAGCATTTACTTACCTGACACAAAATCAGTTTTATGCGTACCTTCCAAAAACCCTAACTACCTTCTTACTGTAAAAGATACCACTACACACAACTAAGATAACACTATAAGTAGCACAGCAATTGCAGCTCTACAGCCCACTGAAGGCACAGGCGCACAGGTGCCGTGCCATGACCGTTGATGGGTCTGGGACATCTGGTTCTTTCTACCCATCATGATTTCAAGAGCCATCACACAAAATCTCTGGCTTGCCTCACTGTGTAATGAAAAAACCACCAAAACTACTCTGGTATTTTTGTTGTTCTTGCTTCTCCTTCCTAGTGAATTTACCGGTAACATTACACCAAGCACAGATTTGATGTGGTAACCGAACCTTTGTCAAGGGAGCATTTTGTATTGCTCATTTTTTCTGGATTCAGAATTAGGCAGCTAAGATGTTGCAAACAATCCTATTTGCCCACTATAATTACACTATACTAATCGCAGCTGTCCATCAACATGCAAATGTAATAAAAAAGTGTCGACTTAATTTTTTCTTAAACACAGAAATAATGTGTAACAAGTTTACTTCAGTGACCACATTCCATAGGGAGAAGTGATTCATGGCTATATCCCATTCAAGTTTCCTGTGGTTTCTACTTTCTGCCTCTGTACGTTCACATTTGATTTCGGTGCTCCAGCTAACACTGTTGTGACTAAAAATCATCTAGTGTTTCCTACTGTGTATGAAGCCCTCTACATTAAAAAATGGTCCTTTTAGTAAAGTATGCGAAGATCTTGTCTCTCACTTTTCATTTAAAGAATTTTGCTTTTATTCTTGTTCGAAACCACAGCACACTCTCTTGCTGCAAACCTCTATGAGGCTACATGGGGCTTTTTGTAGATTATGTGAGCTCATTCACTAGTAACTTGTGCATAAGCCTGCAAGCAGGAGCAGGTCAGGCAAGGCTCCAGGTGCTTCACCCACAACACTGTCTTTCTAATGGAAATGTAGAGCAATACATCAGCAAGAGAGTTGAAGAAAACCTGGATTTCTTTGATCAGGCTCTGATGCACTCATTTAGTGCTGACAGTAGCCTTAATGCTGGGCGTTTCTCCAAACACTTTGCACCACTTCATCAGAATACTGGTTTTGGTCCTGTCCTCTGAATGCTCTCTTTTGCCCAGATGAGATGGTGGGTCTGCGGGAGTGAGCGGCTCTCCTCTCCGCAGCCAAAAGTAGAGAAAACAAGGAATAGCCATGATATGCTTCTAACCACAGCAATTGCTGCTTGCTATCATTACGGCCATTATATGACTCAGTGCTGGCTCCAGGTTGCTCTATAGATAGTATCATAGAAGCATCAGTGGATGTTGCACTGAGGACACATTGCGCCAGACTCCTGTTCTGTTGATAATGAAGATCTGGTCACTGCTTTCAACATGATAGAGAAAACCAGATAAATCCTGCTCTGAAATGGAAATCACATTCTCCTGATCACCTGACCATTTCTTCAGCTCTCTCCCTTTCTCCTTTCTAAAGATGATTTTTTTCATGAATCTTCTTTCCATAAGCATTTTACAGACAGCTTTACCTGTGTTTTGTTTTATAACCCTGTCCTGCTTGCTGCTCCCCCCTTTCTTGTGCATGTGTGTGTGCTTTTGTTACTTGTATTGTATAAGGTGCCTTGGGATATTCGCATCCTGTGCATTGTGTGGCATTGTGTTGAATAGGAGGTACAGAAATTAAAAGCAGGTCTCCTCCTACCCACATATGCCTTTTCTTTGCAGGTTTTCCTGGAAGTTTTGTGCCGGGAGGGAAGGGAAGAGGTAAAATATGACTTGGCTGAGACTGCCGGATGCTGAATCAGCTGCGATTGCCTCACGTTTTCCTTTCTTTTGAAAAAAGGGGTACAGTTTTCAAAAATGCCCATCTGACTTCTCCACAGGCCCTACCGAGCCCATCAGTAAGTTCCTTTTTAAAAATGGTGCATATGCTCCTAAGTAAGCTACACGGGCATCTCCAGAGAACACCTTTATAATGCTTTACTCCTAGGCCTAGAGACCACAAGTTCTGGGAACACAAGAACCTGGTGCAGCTGCTGCAGGCTACCACAGTGCTCATGATCAGCCACAACTAGTTTTTTCCTCCCCAGAATATTCTTTGCAAAAAAAAAGGAGGAGACAGCCACACTCATTAACTCAAAAAAACCCACCATCACTGCCAGGCACCCCGAACACACAACCTCTTAAAATGTAATTTTGTTCCACTGCACTGCTCTGCTTAAAGGAGCTGACGCCTAAAGTGGTGGCTCCTTGCTGCTCACATCTACACCTGCTGGCACAGATCGCTCTGGTGAGGCTGATCAGCGATGGCAATGGCGTGGTGATGCAAAAGTCAACGAACAGAGGAGCACTTCAGGAGCAGCAAGCAAGGAGTGTGGCATCAAAATCCTACAAGCCCCAGAGAGCCCCTTTTCAGAAGATGTACACATCCTGAGGCTGCAGACAGATGAAATCAGACATTGATTAGAAGCTCACAGCACCGTTCTGGAACCGTGTGATCGGTCTTTAGCAGGGGTCAGTATTTTGCTTCCACAGCAACCCTATCTTTGAAAGAAAGGAGGAGTTAGATGCCTTTTAGTTACAGGACCCACAGCCCTATAGCATCCAACCACATACATGGTGCTTGTCGTTTCCAAGGCTGCTTCCCTGTTGTGCACTCAGTCTCGCAGGTAAAGGTGCATTCAGTCTTGCTTGCTTACAAGGTAGCTACTGTGACTGAATGCTTGAAATCCCAGCAGAAGAGCAGAGGAAAATGGAGTGTTAATGAGGGCTGTGCCCTCCAAGGTGTACAAGAAAAAGAACTGGTGTCTGACAAGCAAGGCTTTGCATTCAAAGGTGAGAACAGTAATTGCCAATTGCTATTTTTCTTCTGTCACCTTTGCAGAAATGTATATATATTCACCTGATACAGCTAGCATTCGAAGTCTTGATAGCTGGTTTTACACGCTCTCCTAAAGGTTATTAATTCTTCCTACACTGTTCCCAGTTAGATGGAGTACCTTATAATATAACTTCCTCATTAACATCAAGAGCTGTGATTATACAGTTTTGTTACCAAGGGCTTCAAAGACATGAAGCCTAAATATAATCTTACAGTACCTTGTTACAATACAAAGCACATCCTCTAATACATTTTTTTTTGTTTGCATAAAATGCAGCACAATAACGGTTCACTTGACCTTTGCCCCCCTGTATAGTTCATTTTAACATTGTTTGAGGAGCACAGAGTTTGCATTTCGCAGGGCACAGGTGCTCTGCCCCACACTGGAGGCTGAAGCTCAACCCGGCGGTGTGGTGCACTGCTTCTCCCCCCCACCAGCAGCTGGACTCAGGGGATTGCTTTTGTGGTCCACCAGGAATTTCCTGTGATAGAATATCAGAAACCTACTGGTGACTAGTAGGAGGTGACTTCACAGGGCAAAAGTTCTCTCCCTACAATAAACATTCTCAGTGCTGCTGTGGAGATTTCCTACACAGACCTGACAGCCGCCAGCTACTTGTCATCCCGACAGAGAATGGCTCAGGGAAGGGATCGTCGTTGTTCATAAGCATTTGCCACCTTAAAAGTGAAGCTGCAATCCCACTGCCATTTATTAATGCCTCTTGAGAAAAGGAAGAATTCAAACTACCTATGCTAATTTAAAAGATTCCACTAATATTGACTGAGAATACTTTTAAAAATACACAAACCCACAGCCAAAGACAGAATATACTGATATCTAGGTACCATGATACACATACCGTCCGTAGATACCATGTATCCTGGTATCTATAGGTACCGTAGTACACATACAGACCATATATATCATATATCCTGGTATCTATAGGTACCATGATACACATACAGTCAGAGAACTAATACAACAATTATGAAAACACTATACTCCCTCTGTACGCAGGTTTCCTTGGAAAAAAAATCACAGGGATATCCAGCCACCAGATTTCTTGCAGAGGACTGTCATTTGGAGGATCCAAGTAGTGAATCTGAGCCCAACAGAATTCCTTTGGCTAAAACTACTAAGAAGACTGTCAGGGGCACTGGAATTGTTTGGCTGGCTGAAATAACGTGCAACTGGGCAGACTGCAGTGAAGTTTACAGACTGAAATAGCTTTGGGGAAACAATACATTAATTTCCTGTGGAAAATACATCTATTAACATGGAGACTAGCCTTGATTGAGTCCAGCATGGTAAAACAGCATGCTGTAAAGCTTGGAAGAAAATACAGCTCAATGTTGGCTTGGAAGTGCTGAAAAGTAATAGCATCCTCAGGTTCAGAGCCGTGCCAGGGTCCTCCTTGGTGGGCACAGTAAGAGAGAGCAGAGGTTTCCAGAAGGTATCTTTAAGCTGTCTTACCAGCTCCTCCACATACTCCAGCACTTATGCACAAAGCCCACAGCCATGGCCTTCACCATGCACTTTCTGAGCAGTTTTCCTGTCCACGGGACAAAATTCAACCCCAAGCAACGCTGAAAAATTTTGCTTCTGAAATCTCATCATCAGCTAGTGGCCATTTCCACAGGGGAATCTTCATCAGGGCTGGATAGAACAGATGTCTCAAATCGTGCCTTGCTCTGCAACTAATAGCACTACATCAGGAAGAAGAAAGGAAAAAAAGGCAGTAGGAAACTTGTGGGAATACTCAACACTGGAGATGTTTGATGCTGCACTCCTTGTTTGCTGTTCCTGAAGTGCTCCTATATTCGTTGACGTTTGCCCTGAAATCGCTGACTCACCTGGTCAGAACAGCCTGTGCCCACGCGTGTTCGTGGGAGGACCAGGGGTCAGCACTTCAGCTCCTTTAAGCGTAGCAGTGGGGAGGAACAAAGCCTTGCTTTTAAGAGTTGTTTCTCGTTATATTCTCAGGTAAACTCTTCTTTTTCCCCCGGACATGTACAACCTTTAACACAGCATGATTTCTACGAGAGCTCTGACCATTCCTTCTTGCAGGGCTTCATTGAAAGAAATAACATCCGCCTTATCCCACAGTCTGTTAACGATGCACAGGGAGACGAGACCACATTATTTGGCCTCAGTGTAATCACCAAACTTTTAGTGGCAAATAGATGTTCATGCTGAGGGAAGACTAAATCCATCTGTCAAGCACTTTTTTTTTGGGTGATCAAGGCTGGTATTTTTAGTTTCAGTGACTGAATTTCCAGTCAGTCACTATGTACTCAGGAGGAAGAAACCAGTTTGGTTAGCTTTTTTTCTGTTTCTCAGCAAGCAGAACACTGTATTCCATTTCTGTGGACCGTGACATCCCATGGCACATTAAAAGCTTTATTCAAACTGCAAGACAGCCATATTTTACGCTCAGCAGGAGGCTCTAGGAAGAAGTATGAGGCCAGGGTTATTCTGACTCTAGACAGCTTGTCAAAATGGGAGCTAGGAACAAAGCTTAGGACATTCTCTGCCAGTTCATGTGATCAATCTTGAAATAAATAAGCAGAAGATTGCCTCAGCAGGGATTTTCTTTATATTACAAGAGACTCTGCATAGAGGAAGGTTTAAATTCAGAAATAGCTGAACTTGCCCTTGTGCTTTTGTTCTAAGTCTCCATCCACTGTGCAGTACGTCAAAGCCTGTGGAAATGCTGAGGACGGCTCTGAAATTAACAGGATTTTATTTGCTTGTCCACACTTGAACAGAGCACTTGAACAGTAAGATCTCAGCTTAGTTCATGGAGCAGGTTCACTGATATCTGGGAACTCCTTTTCTAACCTGGGCCATATCTCATATGCTGTTCCATAGTTTTACCTCAAAACCATAAAAAATTCATCAGGTAGTGGGAGAGCTTGAGAAACCCTTTATTAGTCTGCTCAGCATTTTATTCTGATTGAGCTTTTCAAAGAGGTAATGACAGAAACCGCACAAATTGCCTCTGCCTTCCGAAAAAATAAATTGCATTTACTGAACTGTACCGCAAAAATCTCACACACGACTCATCACATAAAGGCAGAGTACATTATATTTCCTATGGCTATCCAGTTCCTCTATGCTAGAGAAGGGGCCTATAGATTTCCACATGCCAGGACTCCTTTCTGTTCTTCTCTTCCACAGATGTTTAAGGTAAATAGAAATGGAAAAGGCTCTGCAAGGTGGACACTATCCTTGCTCTTTGACTTTAGCGTACAAGGCTGGATTTAAGCCGGACAGAATCTGATCTTTTGAGTATGCTGAACGACAACATTTTCTATCTGAAATTGCTCATGACAAGTTTGGGAAAATTAGAGCTATCACCCATGAGAAATAAAATAATCCAACCTCAGTTATGCATTTGAGTTTTATAATTAAGAGGCACAGAGGTCAAAGGGGCTTCTTGAGCAATTTGGTTCACCTTATTCCAGAATGCTCCAAGATGGCTTCTTGTCTCCTGAAGCTCATTGCAATTCATAGGGTGCAAGCAGACAACACACTTTGCAGAGTTTTTTGCCTTTGCACGTGACAAGAAACTTTAAGGAGTCTGTTCCTTGTGCCATGCAGGAGAGAAAACACACAGATACTGATTCCCTGCTTGTACTAACAAAATTCAACCACAAAACTTCCACTGAAAATCCAAGCTAAACTTATGGAAAAAGCTTTCACCAAGTGAATGTGTAGGAAACAGGTCTTGGCTTGGAGCTGGGCTCATCACTCCATGGGTATGTCATGGGAGAAAATAAATCCCTTGACTTTGGGAAATTACTATTTCCATCAAAAAGGAGCATAATAAACTTCATGATCCTTCTGATTCCTGCACCTACTACACTCAGTGTGCATGGGGAGAAAGACTGGAGCCAAACAAAATGGCTCTTGCTTTTGAACGTTTTTGAAGTTAATAAACTCAATCTAGTTTTGTTGTGGGTGGAAGATCTCTTCTGAGAGATCTTCAACATGTCACAGGAGATGTCACATTGTGTTGGGGCACAGGGAGAAGACAACGGTGATTGTTGTCTGATCTTACATAGGTTGCTTTTCTCCTTCACATTTGTCTTATTTCCTCAGGGCTGTAATCAGGGGGTTGAGGACAACCAATTTTGAAGCCCTTGCTGTGCTTTCTGGAAGACAACGGAACTTCCCAGAGTCAGCAGTGTATTTCCCATCTAATAAGGTATCTGGCAGTAGCGGGCTTTAGGAAAGCAGCAGAGTTTATGGAACAACTAGGCTGCCAAAACACAAAATCTTGTCCTCAGCAGAGCTAAAAACAAGACAGTCCTTCTGTAATACACTTACGTTGCAATACTGTTCTAAAAATTTCCCAAGCTTGAGGAAATCTGAAGATCCTGCTTCACTATATATTCACATCTTTCTGAATGCAAGGTGAGGAATAATTAGATGGCTCACTGATGGCAAAAGCAAGATAGTTTGATTTCTGTCCTAGTTTAACACTGTCTATTGACAACCACCAGGTGACACAGCTATACAGCAGAAATACACTGCTCTCACTCTTTGTGATCCTCAAACTGGCCACTTTGTGCTTGCCTCCACAGAGTGGTACATTACTTAATTTTAGGGTGAAAAGGGGAATAGATGCCTTTTTCCCATTCAGTATGACACTTACAGTGCCATGTTACAAACATGGACTGCACATCACAAAATTGGTTTCCCATAACACTTTGGTTGTAGAAATGAACATGAACATGTTGTGTATTTGTATTACATCTGATTTCCCAAGGCTACTCGTTCCAGTATTTGACTGCTTGCTGCTGCTTTCCTACCTGGAAGACTAAATCTCAGCATACCTTCAGTTCTTCAATTTGTAAGCAGAGCACTAGAGGAATAAAGTTCACTCCCACTAAACAGTAACTTTATAAGCAGCTCATTGGAGCGTTTTGTAGAGTGATGTAGCGTAATGGAATTCTAAACCCCTTGAAAACTGGTCCAAACATACCATGCTTAACAAATACTTCCCATCACTGTTAAAATCTATTAAGAGAAAGAAAAAGTGTCTTTACAAGAGACCTTTGCTAGTTGTTAGTTATTGTTAGACCTGTTAGTACTTCTTTTCCTGATGCTCTTGAAGGGTTCACCACCACTGTATTATTTCAATGTAATGACAGTATTCATCTTACTGACTCACAGGTATTCTCAGAGGCTGCAGGTTTTAACGCCAGGAAATGTAAAGGTAATAGAGTAGCGACTTTGCCATTCACTAACCATTATCTTTCAAAACTCTCCTTCCCTTCACCCCAGCGCTGTTGCCTCATTAATCTCCACGCGCGACTGAAAGCGTTAAAAGCTTTTCATGAGCAATTAATTACAAAAAGATGTCTGGGGACATTTCCCAGTGTTTTAAGCAGCTTGCTCTGCTGTGGCACAAAGCACGTTTTGAAGTGTTCCTGCTTCGGGACACCCCCGAGATGTCTTCTCCCAAATTAGAGACTTTTCACCTCCCTCCATAGCCGGCACAGAAGCGGAGCCCCGCACCGGCCCCTCACCGGCCCCGCACCGGCTCCGCACTGGCC
>JAVJGI010000040.1:46984287-47005746 GCA_035590275.1 Ibycter americanus
TCGGGGGGACACCCCCCCCGCCCCACACCCCCCCACCCCTGCCCACACACACTCCAGCCATAATTCCAATTTCTTGTAAGGCGGTGGGGTTGATGGGTGTACCGGTTGCTGTATAGCTCTGTATGCATCTCCTGCCGGCAGCGGTGCGTGCTGCCGTACTCACAAACTCCGGAGATCACCACTGCGGCTGGCAAAACTGTTCCAAGTTGATTAACCACAGATTCAGTCTTAGAAGTTGAATTTTTGCACGCTGCTTTGTTCCAGCTTTGTACCTGTCCCCATTTACACGCTGCATTTATTTTTTTTTTCACTTGCCACTCCTAAACAAGAGAGGGGGATTTTGTTGATCAGTGTCAGCAAGAAACAGGCATTGACTGCCTTATCCACCGGTGGCACAAACCCCACGGGGCTGGAAAACACGGCCACAAGCTGGAGACGGCTGCTGCTCCCCTCCTTCCCCTGGCCTGTGCAGCCAGGGGAGGCAGCCAGCTCAGCCCAGACCGTGCCGAGCAGCCAGCTGCTCCACCTCGCTGGTGCCGGTGCTGGTGTTTTAGCAACAAGTATATTTTGGTGGGTAAATCCTCCCGGGAGATGCCAGGAAGTACCAGCCAGCCTCCCTCTTGAGCAGCGGGACACACGTCGGCTCCGCTGGCCCCGAGCGTAGCTGAGTTACCTCCCGGTTTCCCGCTGAGTCACACGGGCAGGTGCATTCTCCCAGTTCCAGCCAGGGCAGAAAAGGAGCTGGTTCCTCTCCCAGAGAAAACTAGTAGCAAAGAAAGGGGTATTTTTTTAGGCAATTCAAAGATGGTCCACATCTGCAAAATAAGTTTGCGCAAAATGTTATTCTTTACGTTTGCCTGAGTAATCAATGAAAGTCACTGCCAAGTCACGCATGGCATAAATGAGGAAAAAGGGTGAATGTTCATCTCACAAAAAGTTAGGAAATTATCTTGCCAATGAAAATCTTATGCTAGGCTGATAGCAACTTCCAATACTTTTTATTCTCTGTATTGTTTGTGCTTGACATCTATCTGTTTCTGACGCTGATCAACAAAATCTTCTCCCTTGTTTGGGAGTGGCAAGTGAAAAACACCCACAGAGAGTATGTGGAAACAAAACTGGAACAAAGCAGCATGTAAAAATTCAACTTATTGAACTGAATTCGTATTAAATACACTTGGAATAGTTTTGAAAGTTTTAGACCTGTTGATGTGAAAGCAGAAAATTATAGTTCTAAATTTTCTAACCTTAAAGGGCTGTCAACTTTGTGTATATCACACCACAACTGAAAGGGTTGCTCTTACTACTATTAAAGGCAGTATTAAGACCACTGCAACTGAAAAATATTTTTGCGGAAAATATTTCTTTTACTTCTGACAGGACATTTTGTGGACTTGATTTCATCATTACCCTCTCCACTCAGTACCTTCGTGCGCATCTTTCCAACAGCACCAGGAGCAGAAGACACGAGCTGTCACCCATGGCTTGTGAGCAGCACCCCTGCTGAAGCCTGGCTTCTCTAGCTGAAGTGTGGGAGATACCTTTGCTGGTGTCTTAATGAGAGGAATTCATATATAAGTCCATCTACTGCTGGGGACACATGAGCATCCTCTCCCAGTCCACCTGCTTGTCTTCATGGGACTTGTGGGACTTTTTTCTCTTTGACACTTCCACTCCTTGTCCAGGAGAGCTGAAACAGTTCAAAAGGTTTCAAAAAAGTGGTGAGGGGGCCAAATGGATACACAGAAGGCAAGCGTGCACTGTTGCACAACACTTCTTTCCCTAGGAAATCAGACTAAAACACAGGAAAACCTGGTTGTAGCATTCCCTGAATCTCATTAAGGGAATCACCTTTCGACCATATGCAGTTATGATAAGAAGCCATCACATTCTAGGAATGACAGCTGGCATAAGTGTTAGCTACCAAACCATATTTCCTTTCTGGGCGGGCCTGAGGCCAACAGCTGTGCTACCTATGGAAGAAGCAGCTGCACCAGCATCACCAGCTTTTGCTCGATCTATGCCTCCCAAACTTTGTGACCAATGGATTACTACAGTCAGCCTTCCAGAAGTATTATAGACTATCATGCATCCACATCAAAGTTTTACTTGAAAACTCTGCATAGATTATATACAGGGATGGTGTCTTTTTGTCCACCAGGCTGCAGTTTTACAAAATCAGCAGTTTATGCACACTATGCTTTTTACCGAAACAAATCAATAGCCAGGGAGCAGCTTGCTAATTGGATTTTGATTGTCAGTCAAGGAGTAACAAACTACAGTATTTTCATAGTAAATAATGGACATTGGTGTACATTTGTTTTCCAACTGGACGTGAAAAGAATCAAAGAAGACCAGTGCCGTGAGTCAGGATGACCTGTGTCCTGTGGGACCCCCAGACGTGTCTTTCATGTGGTCAGAGGCTTTAGCATCCTAGGAAGGCCAGCACAGAAGAAGTTGAAATAGGCAAAGAGAAGAGGGAAAACATGTGAATCCCAGGAAAACAAAATAGCCTTTACAGTTTCTTCTATGTGCTGATAACTTTTTCATTCATGAGACCTTTATATTCTCCCTTTGACCTCTTCCTTTTAGTAAGCATTTTCTGTTCATTAATCATTTGAACAAATTGCGCAAACATGCGAAAAGAAATTCAGTCATTTCTCAGTGAGCACAAAAGTTCCATCATTATTTAAATGGCACTATGCTGTATAGCTTAATGCATGAGTCTATACTTCACCATGATGTCTTTATTTGGACTCGCTGATAAGATTTCATGCAGAAGTGGAACTAGGAATTTTCAATAATTCACAATTAAAAAAGGAGTCAATAACACTATAGGCAAGAATGATAAACAGCTGATGACTTCTGGTATTAGTGGATAGAGACACAGAGTGTTTCAGTATAGAATCATGAATTTCCTGGTGGTTTTCTGTAAAAAAAACCCAACAATCTCAGCAGTGTAAAATCTTCTACTTAAGGTTTCATCAACTGGTATTTTTAGAACACAGCTGTGCAAAATTCAAGTGAATGTGCAGTGGGGAGACATCCTGAATCACAAGAACTAAGATCACGTAGGTGCATTTAGCTTTAACTTTCATTTAATTTTAACTTTGGCTGTGACTGAAATTAGGAATAGCTTTTGTATTTCACATTTGCACGTATATGGTGAATCTGGTTGCATTATGAATAGAATACAGGGTCAGGGGGCTCGCTCTGTGCCATCACCTCCAGGCTGGGACATGGCTGGAGGACTGTAGCCACCATGCGAGGGGGGTTTCAGGGGGAGTTTTGAGCACGGGGCGTTGCTCCGAGTGATTTCCCCTGGCTGTGCCTGCACATGTTCCCCTGTCTGCCCTGCCGGAGCTCCATACCATGTGTTATTTTGAAGCAGACATATGGGCCTAGCTCTACCCTAAGGCACCTGCTACTTGGGTACTACTACCAGTGCAAGTAGAGCAGCACAGGATTAACAAAGACTATACAAGTTGCCTGAGGCTCTGAGTAGGTTTTCCAGAAGTGACACCTACCTGTCCGTGGAGACAGACCTGTAACAGACACCCTGTGCTATTCCTCGTAGGCACAAAAAGTGACTTCGATACTGGAGAGCTTTATTTTTCCCCACAACGCTGCTTTGAACAAAGGCAGGAATCCTGCACTTGTGGTCTGAAATAATGAAAACAATTGGCTCAGTCTAACTAATTAACGAAACTCCCATTACCTAAAAAAAAAACCCCAACAAAAAAACCCCAACCAACAAAAAACCCAAAACCAACAAAACCCACACAACCAAAAAGGGGAATCATTATGTACTGCATTCCTCAAACTCAAAGATCACATTCAAGGCCTTCAGGGTCCCCAGTATTTAGTTTTCAAAATGAAGAATTTGAAGTGTCTTTATTACTCACACCTGGTCAAAATCCCATTTACTTGTTCTGTGACTCTTGTTCATAACTGATCATTAGCTTTGCAGTGGAAATGAATTTAAGTTTAGGAGCCAGGTTTTGTGAATTTTTAAAATAATTATTCAAACTGACTATGCAAATGAACCACCTTTTAACCTTGTCTGTGAGCTCCTTCTGGAGAGACACCAAGGATGGTTGCAAACACCAGTGAGAAGATGCTGCTTTCCCTTCAGGCAAATGTTACTGAGCAGCAGTTTGCAGACACCAAATTGCACTGTCAGGTTTTCAGGCAGAGAAAAAGAACTGCGTCATATGCGTGTGTCTGGACAGTTTTGCTGTTGTCGTTCCTAGTGCCACATCAGCGTGGGGGGGCAGCAGGGCAGGGGCTGGCAGCCCGTCCTGTCCCACTGTCCCAACCAGGAGCAGGGCAGCTGGGGGCACCAGGGCAGCCTGGGCATGGGAACGGGGCACTGGTTGGTGGGTCAGGTAGGGATGCTCAGATTTGGTGGTGCCCTTGCAGCCCTAGGACAAAACTGTGAAAGCTGTGGTGATGGAAAAAATAGGCCACGATGACGTGGACTAGTCTGCACGCACACACACACACAAAAAAAATGTTTCGTGCACACTGTGTCCGAGCACCTGAATGCCAGACCTACAGAAAGATGGTGGCTATGATGGAGGCTTGTATTGCTCAGACTGGAAGCTGTTGCCTTTGATGGAGATTTTTGCCTCAGGAATTTGTTATCCCTCTCTCCAGAGGCACATCCTATCAGAGGCAGTTAGCAGATGGAAAGTGAGTGGATTTTAAAATACAGAACCTGTATTTTTTCATGGGCTAATTAGAAACATGCCACAGATACAGAACCAGAGCTATACGTAAAGTTTTGAGTGAGATATAAAAGATTATCTGAAGGAAAAAAAGCCTGTCTTTTCCGTTCAACAACACAGGGCTTGTGCAAGTTCCTAGTTATTTCATTCAGGAAGAATCAAAGTTTCCTTTCAGCCACAGAAAAACATTGAGCTCTGAGTCTTCATATAGCCAAACGCAGTGCTGGTAGCAAACAGTCACGCTGAATCAACCAAAATGTTTCTTTCCAATATTTCAAGAAACATTTAAATGACAAGAGACATTCAAAAGACAAAAAATTCCTCCAGTCTCAAGGACTGCTCCAAGAAGGCTTCTTTAGGACTTCTATGTAGGATTTCATGCGAAACCCATTAATGCAGGGAACTGCTGAGAACCTCTGCAGTCTACTTTTGGAGTTGATTATTCTTACAAAGAGAAGACTGCTGTGGTTCACGTTGCGGGGGGGGGTGTTTCCCCAAATCTATATGGCTACTCCTTTTGGTAAAGGTCACACATAATTCTCAGAAGTCTGTTATAGTCTTGAAGATAACCGAAGAAAAATCAGAAGCATTCTGGCAGAATCTTTTAGCTAGCTTTTACCGTTCCTCTTTAATATGCAGTTTGCTAAGGCACAGAACTCAAAAGCATTTCCAGCAGGATCTGCAATGACGATGGCACAGGTAGCACTTTCCAGGTGGCAGCATCATTGTAAGACACTACTCCTGGTCAGCAGACATCAGCAGGCAGAAAATTCTGCAACTCGGAGAATATCCCACTATGTTTGATTTTGGATTCTTTAAAACGGGATGAGCAAAGAGAATCCAAACACCAAGGCCAGCCATGATTTTATTAAGGAAAAACCACAAAGAACCGTATGCTGAGCTTACCACTGCCTGCTATCAGCCACCCCGCAGTGGCTCAGAGCAGCTGCACTGCACAGCTCCCAGGAGACTCCATGCCACACCTCCATGGCTCCAATATTAAGCTTGAACCAGCTCTCAAGCTACCTTAACTTCATCTTTAGAACAGTACACTAGAAACACCAAAAACAAAGGCTGCAAGTGATGATGAAATAAATTAACTATTCACTTTGGTGTTTAAACCCTCCAGACTTCGAACCAGAATTCTGTGAATTCCCATAGGAATAAATGCGTCTGGTCACTAGGTGTCAGCCTTGCCTGTACCAGAAGGACACTGTGGACCTTCTCTCTATCCCAGTGAGCAGATGCGACTCGCGGCACTACAAACGATCGTAACAGTCTTGTAATTTGGGGTAAGGAGCAGAGGAGGATGTTATGTGCGTGGGATGCTTTTGTACCTGGTAATATAGTATTTGTTACCCTCTGACTTGGATGCTGGAAACAACGTGTTTCTTTCATGCCGAGGAGATGTGACTGGAGGTCAACTGCAGAGACAGGAGAGTTATGCTCTCAAACAATGAATAAATCAGCAGGGTACAAGCAATGAATCAGTAACTGTTCTGCAAGCTTCACAGTGTTTACTGTTTATCCTAAAGCATCAGTCCCTGGAATAATGCCATAATGTGAAAATGCTGGCTCCCGCTTCTTAAATTTGCTTCTAGTCTTGCTGGATACAGGAACAATGCTTGGAAACAAGATCCCTGCAGGGCTGAAACTCTAACGACAACAAAGAAAACCTAAAATGTGTTCTTTAAATAATTTCTTGAATAGTTACAGTTCATAACAGTACAGTCAGCAAAAACAAAGAAGTGATTAAACATGCAGCAGTGTTTCAGTGGTGTTTGCAGAATACTCATACGTTTCTGATTTTGGAATCTCTTCAGATGGAGACTTTCATACCTCGCATCTCATGTTTCCAAGTCTGTGCAGATTATCTTTTCTTTCACTAGGGCCAACTACAGTACCATAGCTGCACGCCAGTGCCCATAGCGGTCTGCTGCCGTGGCGGTTTCCTAATATGCTGCAAGCAAAGTCATCCAGCTCAGCTGAGAGCAACAGTTCAAACTGGGAAAACACGCACTTTTTGCAAGACAGAGCAAAAATGACTTGATAGCTTTTTACCTTCCTTTTGCTTCTTAGGTTCTCTTAATGGACAGATAAGCTTTTCACGACAAAGACAAAAATCATCGCATCCCAGTGCTTCGACTCGCTCAGACACATACAAATGAGTGCAGAAAAACTGACACAGGTAGAGTTTTGCAACACGTTCACATCCTCACTACCGTAATTTATTTCATGATTATTCCACAGTAAACACCTGTCTAATGATGAACCTGGAGGGGTTGGAGCCTTCCAATAACAACAATAACAACAAAACTCAACAACAAAGTCACAATTAGCCCAGACATTTCACAAGTCCTAGAAGTCAGGGCGGCAGCAATGTCGTACCAGCCAAACCCAACATAAAACCAGTAGAATAATATTTTGACTGGAATAGTCTCAAGCCTAGTACATGGCCCATACCCAGACTGCCTGCTGTGGTCATTAGCACAATTGCCTTGACAAAAAAAAGAAGGGATAAATGATTGCCTGTGCACTAAAAAACAAACACATCTATGAGGCTTCAGGGACCCAGAAATCATTGGAAACAAGAGAAATCGCAAGTGCAAATCTGTAGAATGATCAGTCCCAAATCTGTCTTTTATACAAACAACACAATTCATCACAGTAGTTGAAAGGGAGACCCTAAGAGTACACTGGACTGCACATTCCCAGAGAGCAGTGAGACAGCGTGTGTTTAAACATCTTAGTCACCTTCTCTAATCATTACAAGCACCACTTGCTGAAGCAGACACCTCAGAGGGGCACTATCCTCCTCTCCCACTTTTTCTTTTGCAAATTCAAGTGACTTTGATTTCCATGCTTCACTTACAGAAGGAAACACATAGGTTAGTTAGCACAAACATCAGCAACATATTACATGACAGCCAAAGAAGGTAGGCAGGCAGACTTTGAATGGCAATACCAGCACAGGGCTGGGAACTGGGAGTCACCCACCTTGAGGGAGTCAGAGGCTTCCAGGAGGGATGCCCCTGATTTCTGGACCCTGGAAAAGCTGCTGTCTCCAATAGTTGTAAAATAACACTGACTGTCCAATTGCCAGCATTTCCCCTCTTGTGGCACCAGGACTTTTTTATTAAATCAACATGCTTATTTTCAAAGACAAATACAACCTAGTACATCAAGCTTCAGAAGTTCCCAATGGTAAGCCAGGCAATCCACACTGGCGATACGGGGATCCCTAAGGAGAACTTCCAACCACCAACTTCAAGCATCTTGGGCCATTGAAAAGAGTGAGAGGGATTCAGCTCCAGATAACTTCAGTTTTGGATGTATACAAGTGTGCTGTATCTATTACCACAGCCAGTGGAATCTAGAGTGCAATTTAGTCGCTCAGGTATTGTCTGCTTCAGGCTAAACAGCTGGGATTCCCCAGGCTCCGCTGACCTTATTAATCAGAATACTACTGACTATGAAATGAGCTTAAACAGTTGTCTACCTGTGAGAAATGTAAATTTAGACTTGCATTAATTTTTAAATTAAGACAACACTTCACTATTTATATGGAACTTGGATTCCAACTTTTGCAGCTCTGAACCACAGCTACATTCAATAAGTAAAGAAAGCATCTCCCTTGTAAGAGAGTAAGAGTGAATTTGTTTTCTTAATTTAAAGTACTCCACATTGAGAGCAAGGCAAACTACACCAGCACGACAAAAAAAAAAAAAAAAAATCCATAGAGAACTAGTTTACTGTAAATTTACACATAATTTTTCATAGACCGCTCTATGTACTATGTACACAAACCTCTAGCTGTCATCACCTGCCCAAGGAGTAACAATAAATATATTAACATCAGGAAATGGTAGACTTTCAGGCTGACCTGCCCATATTTATAGATTAGAGACCAGACAGGACAATCCTTTCAGGAGACAGGATGAATCTTACAGAGGCTATATTTCCAAAAGTGCAAGGAAAGATGTTTTGGGCATTGATGTGTGGAACATAAACTTCCCTATCCATTCAGACTTGTATCTAGTGTGCATAAATCTGAATTAAGTGCACAGACACCCTTCTAGGAGTGCTCCTTTTCTCTGAATAAACTCTGCATCCATTGCTCAAAGGGCTCTCCAACCTGGTCGGCATGTCTTGGAATCTGCAAGGTTAACAAGTAAACAACATTGCTGTTGACATTTTTAACAACAAAAGCAACACCAGTCCAGGAAACTAAAGCCACGAAAAAACCCCTCATATAAACAGATGCAGGAATGATCAACACTTTTCCTGCTCCAGAGGCACATAAAACAACCAGATTTTCAAACCCAGAGTGGGCCAGACAGGATGACACTGTGAGAATGACTGAGCCCTGCAGTTCCCACCACTACAACGGGAGAAGTGAGAAGAGACCTCGGGAAGATGCAGATGCAACAGAGGGAATATTAACCAAAGGAGACAGAATAGATCTGAGGGTAGTTTGCTTCCACTGAGAAACCAGTAGTTCTTTAGACAATGCCATGTATTTCTGCTACAAAAGACCAAACCACCTGGGCTAGTTGATGAAGGAGCTTAAAAAGTTCATAATTTTCCACTACTGGGTAAGAATTCTGTCACGCCTGGACTTCTAACTTCATAGACTAAACCATAACAATACACTGATGTAAAGACTGTGAGTTATGTAAATCTATTCCCATCTGATCACTGATCAGGAAATTTTAAGAAATAAATCTGCATATGGAATATTAAAATGGCCATTTTGGGCAGACACAGCATCCTTATTTTAGATATATGCAAACTAAACACCTAGGTATTTAAAATACCGAATTTTTGCAACAACTGCAAATTAGAGAAATTCTTACAGAACTTGTGTTCAACAGTGCAAAATTGGCTTTGCATTAGCATTTTAAATTTTAGCAATAAAACAGAAAATACAAAATAGCAATGGGAAGCTATCCTCATAATTGATCACTTTTATATGACTTCCTGGAGCACTAACATCAATTATGCTTGAATGTCAAAACAATGTTGGCACACTGCCAGTGAAGATTCAGATCAGGGCCACCAATTTATTCATTTATTTCTTTTTGGGAATCAGTGAATGGCACAGTCAACTTTTGGTTGTTAAACATAAATACTAAATATGAAGTATAATGAATTAAGCACCAGCATGCCTTTGTTGTACATATAAGTAGAATGGAAAATGCATCTATTTTAACTTGCTTCATTTCGAGTCTGCAGTCAGCCACCTGCAAATACAGCATTGACTGGTTGCTGTTAGTAGAGTCTACGTCATAAGAAACATGATTATTTCTAATTATCAAGGTACGCTATAACAAGGTATATACTTGCTCAGAGGCCTTTATTTTGATTGCAGTCTCACACTTAATCAGTTTTATCAAGGAACCATTTAAAAGTATGATGTTGTCAATAAAAATTTATATGGCTTTCAATATTTTATGGCACAAATAACATTTCTTTTCCTCAGCTACTTGGCAATTCTTTTCTGGTTACAGCAGACCAGCTGTTTCTTGCTGTGTAATACGTTGTTGCATATGACAACCCCCTATCAAAACAGGATATCCAAGGCAATCATTTATCTTAGGAACATGAAAACACGGTACGTATTCCTGAGTAAAGAGAATGGCCTCAGATGCCAGTGCTGGCTTACAGTCTTGCATCAATGAGCCTGACCCTCACATAAACAACAGTCCATTGGGAGGCTGTTTATTAGGGGTTTATTAGAAATCTTGTCAATAACTTGTGCTTTTGATAATTCTGTATTGGGTCGCCAGGAGACTTGTGTTCCTGACAAGACAAAACGAACAGGAAATCCTCTACAGCCTTGTCACTTTTTTCACTAGTAAATAAAAATCAGAACAGCCATTATGAAATACTAGCTACCATAAACAGAGGAGTAAAAAAAAAAACAAACAAAAAACAACAAGCATTGCATATTTTAAATAAAGCAACATACAGCCCTTCTTGCCCTCTCCAATTACAAGATGATAAAAGATCACCTTTATAAAGTAGAATGACCGGATTTTGTGGAACGTGGCTGTTTTGGCTCCAAGGTATTTGTAGCGTTATAGTATCAGAGCCAGGATACAGCTGCCTTGTGACTAAGATGTCGTTCACTGAATAAGTGCTATCCAATCCCTCAACGTCACCAGACATCTGTTTCCTGTTTTCATTCTTTCTTTCACTGTTATCATTTTATCCAAGTTACCCTTTCACCTGAAAACCATTTAGAAACCTACCGAAACCAGCGCGTGCATGCATGTGGATATCAAAGAAGTTGATTTAGGGAAAAAAATTGCTGAGAGCAATTTGTTCATTTTAATACAAAGAGCAGGAGTGGAAACAAAGTTGCTTTCCCCCCTCTTCTCCTCCCCAAAATACAC
The DNA here is from genome assembly GCA_035590275.1 of Ibycter americanus. NCBI lineage: Eukaryota > Metazoa > Chordata > Aves > Falconiformes > Falconidae > Ibycter > Ibycter americanus. The sequence continues at coordinate 46,995,416 of JAVJGI010000040.1, forward strand.
AATGATACATAAACACTTTTGTCTTCTGGTCTTCACTAATATGACTAACTTCCTTCTTCACTTCCAGTTAAGTAGCTTTCCTGTTGAGTACCACCACCTCCACAAAATACAATTGTGAATTGATTCATAAAAACAGAAACATTATGGCACAAATAAGGGAAGGCAATAAATACTCTTCCCCCCGCTCCAACTCCTTCCCAAATGGAGTCAGTAGTATTGTAATAACAAAAAGAAAGAAAAAAAAAGTTAAAAAAAAAAAAGAAAACATATTGCTTGTCATTTAAGGTTCCAAACCAACAATCATCAGGATGCAGAACAGGATACATCTAAAGTGAGAAAGTTATTTACTTCACATTCAAGTTAGCACTAGCTATACTTTTTTTGGCACATGGTGTTATTCTTAATGTGCCAAAAAAGTGTTGTGCACCTTATAAAATATGAATGTTAACGCCACTAAGACTGAATTCCTGTTATTCACAATCCAATTTTATATTGGTGTTGTTTTGCTGTTTCACCTATACTTAAACCACAAGTCAGGAGAACAACCATTACTGATAGCATCTAACACACATTAACAACGAACAATAGAAGTTGAAAAGTAAAATTGTCAAAAATCAGTGACTTTCCAATGTTAATCTCTGTATTTCAGGTTATTTAATCAGCACAAGAATAGAAGACTTGTTTTATTTTGTTTTGTGATTACAGATGCTCATATTAATTGAAAAGGTAGTTTGTTGGTGTTTGTCAACCAACCCAGATTTTGGCTTCACTCAACAAAAAATTCATCCGCCTCTTCTTACTCTCTGACAGAAAAAGAAGATATTTTGTAATTTTTTTTCTTCCCCCTCCCCCCCACCGCACACCAGCAAAATACAGGTGTTATACAGGAGAAACATGAGATTCTGGCACTCAGAGGGCTTTCCCTAGGAGATGCAGTGGTTTGGCAGCTACAGGAAACTAAGTAGCATTTCCAAAGGCACATAAAAATTGAGAAGCAAGACTTCTTCTGTTCTGGTCTTCCGGCCTGTTTCCTGCATCCTAATAACCAAATTATCCCTATTTTAAAGCCAGATTCAGCTTCCATAATTACATGAACTTTAATGAAGCATCTCATTAACTTCTGAGGAATCAGAGCAAATTCTGGTAATTAGTTTCCTCTCTCATCTTTCAATTTACTGCTTGGTTTATCATCCCAAATGCCCAATCCTAAGCTTCCACATGAAACCTAGAATACTCTTGCATAGTAGTAATACAGTATTCTGGAGAGACTGATGAAACAAACATTTGCTGGAAAATGTTTTTCAAGACTGTATCAAGTTGGAGTGATTAAAATACTGCTTCCCATAAAACCAATCTGTTCATAACTTTTCACAAAATCTAAATTCATTTGTCCACTGTCACATATGCAAACTGTGATCAAGCTGAAAACTGAATCCTAATTGTGCACTCTGTCCACCACATCCCCACCTACAATCCCCGCCACAATCTACTGTCACTGTCTTAATATTCATTGACTCTGGAGTCTGCTATGCATTTTTATTAATGACATTATATTTGTGTCTGGACAAGTTTTAAATTTTGTTTGAATAATAAAAACCATTGATTTAAGATGGCCATCATTTCTTCCCCTCCAATTTTAGACAGAGAGTTCTTTTAAACTTCCTCTTAAACAAAGAAAGTTTCTTTTAAACTAAAAGTTCTTTTAAAAACCCTGTCTTTCTCAATTCCATCTGAAAGAGTAAGACAAAAATGAAGACTTCTTAAGCTCTAGAGCTATTGATGGTAGTGGCAAAATCCAAAACATTGCTATGGAATTGAAGATGCTAATGAATCCTTCTGTATTTTGCTATTTCTGGTTGGTTTTTTAATTTTCCCCACCCAAAAACAGATGGTATATCTATTAGAGGTATATCAAGGTACAATTTTCCAAAACATCAACTGTAACATTATGTAATATGATTGTAAAACTAATATTAATTTTGTACAGCCATGTTTCCGATTTTAAATTGAGGGAGGGAAAAATATAAACTAATTTTTAGGTCAAGTTGTTCTTTGAATAAGCTTTGAATGAACTTTTAGGTCAAGTCACCCTCTGAAATAAATGCAACTTCGAAACGCTGTCTGGAAAAAAAAAAAATGTCTCCAAACCCTGGCAAATAACCACAAGAGAAAGTGCCCAAACACACATTTATGTCAGACTCTACACTGTTTCCAAGTGTGAAGACTTTTCATACACTGTGTTATGAAAATAAAGAAGTAGAGAGCTACACCAGAAGATTACATAAACAAAAACTTATGTTTTGCCTAGTATAACAGGAGTCTTAAAAAAAACAAACACCACTTCATATCCATTATTTCACACCCAGATGTTTCCTGTACACCTGCAGTTGTCTCCAGTCCTGAATTCATGAGCTGTAGTATTTTAACAGACTCTCATCAGTTGGTTTTAGAATTTTCTTGTCTGCCATGTTTACGATCCATCCTGGAGCAAGACCAAAAAATATCTGTCTAGGATCCTTGCGTGCGCTTAACATTTTGAAGAGTTCATCCTTAGTTATGTCTGGTAAGACATAGCCGTATTTCTTGGCAAGTTCAAGCCTGGCTTCCGCAACCTTAGTTGGATCTGCCAGGTACCCACGATTCCTGGCATCTGTGTAGTAACGAACTAGATCTTCAGGTGGAAGCATTCGCTTTGGAATAGGCTGGCCACGCAGAAAAAATACTACTGGCTTAATTAAAATTTCTGTGGGCAAACATGAGAGAAAATTAGATAATATACTTTATAATACATATTTAAAGATATTACATGACACCTTCTTATTTAGTACTTTGTGCTACATAAATTATTGAACTCTTATTAAAAAGCATCAAGCAAAACCCTGGATTTTCTGGTTTAAGTTATTCTTATTCAGAATAAGATAGTGGTTTGCAAGTTTCACTTAACCAAACAAACAACTCTGTTTTAACTGGTATTTATAATGACAACCTGGATGAATCGTTACTTCTAAAGCATTTAGAATACTTATTTTGGAAAGATATAATAACTAAGATAGATGCCTTCATTTATTTAAAGAACTGACTTCCAGGTTAGAAGCAATGCATTTGCATGGCTATTTACATAGTGTACTAACAAATGTCAAATGCAGTGTTTCTACAAATATTTTAAAATGAAGAATCAATGGCACATGCATCTATCTAGCCATTTGTGAAGACTATCTTTTCCTGAAGTTTTACTGAATTTGGCAAATTACACCCCAGATCCTTTTAACCTTAGTATTTTTGTTTTCTGGATTTGAAAAAAAAGAACTTTTATCACTCCAGAGTAACACATTTTGCACACTAAAAATGTCTATTCCTCTTGTTCTCAGCCTCATTCACACACGAAAGCTCCATTATTGTCAATAAAAACTGCATGAATGAATATTAGGCAGGATGTAGCCTCAAGCAAAGCAAAGCCTCATTCTTCAGTGAAAGTGTTCTGAAAACAATAGCCATTTTGACTGGAATGATTCTGAGCTTCTGTAGCTCAGTTATTTCCTCACTTCAACTGAAAAATTATTTTAAATTAAAAATAGAAATATCCACAGTGGTTTTTAAACCTAATTTCCCCCTGCCCAATTTTCTTAAGTATTATTAAACACATGAAAAAGTTGGAAGACAAATATTCAAAGAAACAATCTTTTATGAGTTACTCTATTTACAAAGCTACTTGGATTTCTTTAATTGGCTGATTGGTAAATGACTGCTAACACTGGTAGGGCTGAACAAGTGAATGGTTAATAAAAGCAAAACTGACAATGCATTACAGTTCAACATTTGTGTAACAGCGTGTTGTTGAAGCTTTTAGAAGACAAAAAGTGGATGATTTTCCAGTAAGAACTGTATTTGAAACTTTGATTTGGATCATTTAATCTTTGCACATTCAGAGAGAGAGGCAGAAATGGAAAGGAATTCTTACCCAAACTCCTTGGATCGTAAAACGATGTTGTTACCACACCTCCATTTTTTTCTATGGTTGCAATTGCTAATTCAGATGCCCTCTGCACTTCAATATTTACTTTTGCTGAAAAAATATCAGCACCCTGTAAATTTCAACACAAATCAGAGTAACATTAAAATGAGTATTTTAGGACACACATTTATTCCTCCCTGCAAAATTTTAAGAAACATGAAATCCTGCAAAATATTATAATTTGTCTGTTCCCTGCATCAAGACAGGTAATCAAACTGCTCTCACCCAGTCACCCGGATTGAATGAAAAAACCCCTTTGCCTTTCCAAAATATTCATACATTTCTTTCAGCACATTCTAGTATTCTGTTGTCAAATACTTGTTCAACCTCTTGTTACATGCTTCTTATCTGCAATTTCTGTAGCATCTCAGGTCTTAAAACATCATCCTGGGTTTTTTTTGCAAATGCACAGTGCCCTCTAGCGGGGTTATCATCATAGAAATCCCACAGCAAACCGATTTAGAAAAGCAAAGTTGCTTCCAAAACATGGGAAGGACAACTTGACAGCCTGGCATGGAAAAACAGAAAACCCAAGCTTTTATACTGCCCGAGGTAATAAGCATCTTGCATGTATACCTCCTCCACCAGCTGGACACCATAATCCCTTTTGAGAGGCTGCACTGTCACACCTCTGGCATTAGTGAGCTGTGTTAAGTCAATTGGCTGCGTGGGGTCAACTCTACCCAAATCAATCAGGTACTGCAGCCTCTGAAGACTGAGCGGTTGATACTGACGTCTGAGGCTGGGGAGAGGAACACAAAACCAAACAAAACAATGAAAAATTTCAAACACTGAAGCATCAATAGGAACTAGTTAACAGAGATACAGCACACCATATTCCATTTTCTACCTATTCCTAAAATTACCAAGTAAATGTTTAAAATGCGCCCATTCATAAACCAAAATTTTAAGTTTAATTTAATGCACATACAAGCCCTAGTTACAGGCCAAGACTCCATTATGCCTTCAGGTTTGCTCACACACCCCCACCTCCAATATATTAATCATTTTGCTGTTGCTGAGCTCAATTTACTCCAGAATACCTCTCTACCTGTTGACTGGTTTAAGGAAGCTAAAAAGATGAAGAAATTAAAGCATCGGCATTTCTTGGTAACTCAACAAGATTCTAAATAACTACCTTCTTCAAACTGAATCCAGCTTGGTAGCTTCACTGGAAATTTCATTCAGAAAATCAAAACAAAACACACCCTCTCCTCCCATACAAATTTAGTCAAAGACTATCTGCCCAACCCTGTATGTGCTCCTGCATAGCTTGCCTATATCCAACAAGATTTTTTTAGACAGTTACCACTGTACCTGACACCTCATAAGTACTGAATGGAATCTTCCTCAAAATACCACCAAAGAGAAATATTAAGAAAACGCATACTGACCCACACCCCTAAAGGAAGTTGGAGTATTTTGTCAACAGCCAGCAGCTTCAGCAGAAACTACTTTTGCATTTTATGAAGTTCTAACTTTACTACACAAATCAATCCTTAGAACAGTTTTCCCAATCCCAATGTCTATGCCTACTGCACATAATTTATGCTGATGCTCAAAGCTTTCTCATACAATCAGATTGACCACTACTACAGGAAATTTGTGTGTGGTAGCAGAAAAACTGAGAAACAGCTTATCTCTGTTACTGGCAAGCTAAATAAGAGACAAGCAACAGAATTTGCACCATCAGACAGCTCTTAACAGAGGAGAAGTTCAAGAAGTGGAGGAACACCACTGTAGACAGAAAGAAGGAGGTGAAGATAAACAGGCAGAGACACTGCTCAGCATGCTCCCATCCTGCCATGACAGCGTCTCTGAAGTACACTTGCGATGTTCACTAGACAAACATTTACAACAGCTGACATTGAAATTCTGCAAACATTGAAAAGAAATTAAGAATACTTTTTTTGTTTCCAAATGCTGTCAGATGTGGTTAAAAACAGCAAGATCCTACTAATTTCTTGTCACTGCAGAAGCCTGGATTTTTGCTGTTGGTTATTCATGAACTCGTAACCACTGTTAACACAAGAAGCTCAGTGTCTGCATTCTGCAGCATTTCCTTTATAGGACTGCAGATCTAAACTCTGTCTTCAGCTATCGAAAGCGTTTCTCATTTACTCTTAAGAGTAACTTAAGCAAACAGGAGGCAATGACAGTACTTGGAAATAGAGTTTGAACTTCAAAACTAGTAAGACTCACAGAGAAAACCTTTAGTAACCAGTACAGGTCTGCAAGTTATACTGCATGCACAAAGAATGCAAATATAAAAATGCACAGCTATTTGATGAAGTTATATCAGCAAATGAAACATGAAATCAAACTGCAAGTTTAACAATTCACAAACACACACATATTAGTCTTTTTATTCTTGAACTGTCTGCTAAGTGTGGCATGTTTTTGTTACTACTGCCTGTAACAGCACCGTATGGGTACAGAAGTTTTCATGACCATACCTAAAGCAACAATATGGTTAGTGACCCAGGTAACATACATGCTATCTTAGGAAACAAAACCAGCTTTAAACAACAAAAAATTTTTAGAAATCAGTTTTGTAATTGTCAATATAAGTGAAGGAAATTAATAAAACACCGGCATACAGCTCTCCAGCTAAGAACAGTGACTACAGAGAAGACACGTTAGATCAATAATTTTAAACATTAAAAAGCTGGAAGATGGACACGGCACAAACAAACATGATGTGAAAAGAGGACAGAAGCGTCAAACCAGTCCCAGCACCTGAGGAGAACAATGGTGAAAGATGACTTTATGGCCTCATCCAGCAGATTTGATATTAAAGAGCTTGTTAAAATCCTAGGTGGACCAGATGGGGTACAGCCAGCCAAAGACTGCAGTGTTGCAGGGCTAAAAAAGTAGAGTCATGAAAAGAAGCAGAATTGTCTGGCTAGCAGCAGATCAGAGCTTCAGGTGAGTAAAGCTAAGAGAAATAACAAAGCAAGGCTTTGGATTACACTTCCATGCCTAACATCCTCACTTGAGTCAATGGGCCTGTTCCCAGTCAGTTCAATACGCTACCTGCTGTGCAGGCCGGCAAAGAGAGAAACAAACATGTACAGAGGAGTGGTCTCAGAGAAGAAATGCACTCTGCTGTAGGAGGAAGGGTAGCCTGCTACAGATGAGGGATTATGCAAAGAAAAGTGTAAATAAGCAGAGCTGTGAAGTAACAGAAAATGAGTGAATCTATTAAAAAAATAATCTCAGAAGAAACGGGAGATTCTGTTGGTAAGGAAGCTAACAATCTGAGAGGAATATCTCACTTTCAGTTAGGCCTGTTTTGGCATATTGGCTTCTGGCTTCAGAAGAAAGATTCAGAAAAGCAGACAATGATCAATTTCTGAGTAAACACGAAGAAACTTACCTATGTCCCTCATTAAACCCATATTTTGGGATGGCCAAGTAAAACGGAGTTTGACCACCCTCAAAGCCTAATCGGGGGCGATTTCCTCTTTGTCTTTCTCCTTTGTGACCTCGACCACACTTCCTACCTCCATATCTTCCACGGCCACGTCTTCTCTCCTTGAAAACAATCAATGATACATCGATACATTTAGTCAATGATTTTGGAGATAAGCATCTCTAAGATATCAGAGATATGAACAGCTAAACAAAACACCGATTCCTGAAGAAAAATTAAGAGATAGATCCATTTGATCTTACAAAGTTTTTCCCATTTAAGCTAACATTTACCGGAGTGTGAACACATGCGGAAGGAGCAATGTCACATTGCTAACTAGTCTTATATCTGCACAACACAATTCACACATTTGTTATTTTCCGCTGTGTTCCTCAGTGTGAATCAGTCAGGCTGGGAGACGTGTGAAGGAACACATTCTGAACAGTATTTGTACTGCTTATAAGCTAACTTTGGTTAAGCTGCAGCATAGTCACTGCTGGATCAATAACAACGTAAACAATTAATTATTACAGAGACTACTGTAAGCCTCTTCAATTTCTCCTTTTTTTGTATTCAACATTCAGATAACCAAACTTCAAGCACCGTGATCCCACAAATTGCTCTATGCAGTTAGACTGCAGCACAGAATATTGAGTAAAACTCAGGTCTGAAAACTGCTCATTACATCATGGTCCTTGATTACTAGCCTAACACCACAAAGATCTAAAATTTGATGTTTTATGCTCTTTATTGGGTCCGTAAGTTTTCCGAAGTTATGGAGTACTTAATGTGCACTGAAATATTGGTACAAGAGTCAGTACAGACATACATCAGAAGCTAGACTAGACTATCCCTGCCATCAAAGGAAGTTGAGTTGTCCCCAGCCCACACACTATGCTGCTTTACTCACAGTGCCTCTTGTGCTGACACAAGCAGTTGTGGGGCTCCGCGCTGGACAAGTAATGGAATTAAACTCGATGAAACCTAACTTTTGTCTAACTAGTTTTCAGCTGGTTTAGTTCCCTGCTCTGGTTCACCGCACAACCTCTAGCAGTGGTAGGAAATACACAGCAGGCGTGAGCACCTGGAGGCAGAGGAAGGCCCACCCTTTCTGGCAGCTGCTCATCACACACACCAGATTGCACCATGACTTTAGTTAACACAAGCTCACTGACAAGGAATGCAATCAGTACATTGACCAGATTTTAGACTGTCAGGGGCACCAATGAAAACTTTTTTTTTTAGGAAACTTCTGTTTGTGAAGACAAATGCTGTTAAAATCTGCTTATTTGAGAATAAGGCTGTCTGACACCAAAACCCAAACAACGAGACAAACAGAGCTGAGGTCACTTGTACAAACTCTAATGGAAGGCAAACAGTTGGCAGTAACATGGGCAAAATATTGCTCATTTCCTAGATGGAGATGCAAGTTACTTGCTAAAGACTGAATGAGCGTACAAAAATTTCTACTTTCAAGATAAAAAAAAATATGTTCTCCTAAACCCAACAGCTACCTTGAAAAACAGAGTCCCAAGGACAGACACCAGCAGGAAAGCATCAGTTCTAGTAAATCTCAAGTTCAGACTATCTCACAACTTCTCAATGCTAAGCTTGAAAATACCATTTTGGAGGCTGGATTAGCTTGAAAAACCTTAAGAATCACTACTCCAGCACTGAACAACGCTGCTTCTTCTACCTCCAATTGATCCTGGCCAAGATGGGCATTCGCAGCTCCAAGTGAAGTAACCTGACAGCAGAACCCCAACAGCTGCAGGGGGAAGAATTTCCATTCTGCTGTCTTGTCACAGGTTTATGGGGTTACCACTATGCAGCACTCATCAGCTCTGTAGGCATCTCTAGGGAGCCCTGAGCACTGACAGGGAAAGGCTGCAGGGAAGTGCCCTGTCAGTTCTCTATTCCTATAACTTTAGTCCTTGAACTTCATCACCCTGTTCACCGATATCCACACACACCAGATTGGGTTCTCCCTGGTTTCTTTTCTTTACTCGTCTATCACTTTACAAGGAGACGGGGAAGATTTAGTTTTGTTTTCAAGAAAGCAGTGGTAACAAGAAATGGTGGCTGGCATCACAGTCCTTTCCCTTTTAACCTTCCTTGCCTCTTCTAATGTATTACCCCATCCCATAAACATTCGGTATTCCCTACTTGCTTACTATTTCCACCCGCCCTCCAACAACGGCCCTGAGGTTTAGCTAGGATCACTCATCAGCCACTTCTCTGCGAGGATGGCCACGGGCACCGGCTGCAAGGCACGCAAAGGGCAAGACCAGGGCCAACACACACAGCAGTGCCACCCGCTGCCACAGCCCGCTCTGCTGGGCCACAGGCCGCGATCTCCCCCCAAGGCCCTGTAACAGGCCCCGAGGAAACCGCCACCGGGGCCGGGCGTGCCCGCCGCCGCAGGGACACCACCCGACAAGCTGCAGGCACTCACCCGCTTTTTGGAGCCTGGGCTGGGCCTTAGGTTGGCCAGGCTGACCCGGGGCAGCGACCGCAGCAGCTCCAAGGCCTTGGTCCCGCCATTCCCACTCATGTCCCCGCACCTCCCAAGGGCGGCAGCAAGGTTGGCGCGGGCGAGCTGCTTTACGGCAGAGCCGTAAACCGCACCTCCCGCGCCCTCCCAACGGTGTCGCGCAGCCCCCCCCGCCGGCGCGCCCGCCCCAGCGCGCCCCACGGCTGCCCCATAGCGCCCCATGGCTGCCCCACAGCACCCCACAGTGACCCACACAGCCTGCCCCCTGGCATCAGGGTTCCCCAGGGGGTCTCTGCTGCCCCACAGCACCACACGGCCGCCCCATAGCGCCCCACGGCTGCCCCCTAGCGCCCCATGGCTGCCCCACAGCACCCCACAGTGACCCACACAGCCTGCCCCCTGGCATCGGG
>JAVJGI010000040.1:47009863-47026998 GCA_035590275.1 Ibycter americanus
GTCAGTCCATGGTTTCTTAAGTATATCATACTTCTATTCAAATCCAGACTCACTCGGTTTATCTAAGCAAACTCCGAAGTAGTCACCGAACATCTATGGATTTCTCTATCTGAAATACGATCTTCTGACTACGCCCCCCACCCCCAGCCAATAAGCCTTGAAATACCCTGTTTGCCTTGTTCCTGTTCTTTCCACATCTGAGTAGAGGTGGAGAGTAGGGAATTTCTGGGAGGCGTTCTAAGAGTGGTGTAATGTTTCCATTTGAAGCTTGTGTGTGCCAAGATACAAGCATACCTTCATTAAAGACATTGAATTAACAAGTTAGGAGTGTGTTGAAACCTTTTTTTGTGGGAGACTTTAAAGGAATTGGCACTTAGATACTGAAAACAAGTAGCATTAATGTTTTGTCTATTTAGCTCCCTTATGGGCAAAATTGCATAATATTTTTTAAAGAAATTTGTTTTTTTTACCTGGAACTTGAATATTGTCTCTAGGTTGAAACCTGCAATGCTTAAGACACAAACTTTTTCTGAAGCACTAAAAAAAAATCAGCTGTCAAAATTGAAACTTGTGTAAACTAGATACTTAAAAAGGGTCAAGTCCATGCACTTGGCAGTATTGTACAACTGGAGATGTTTGCTCTCATTTGTTGTGCTGACACACCACCCTGTTTGCGTTTTCCTTTTTCTTTTCTGCTGGTTGGACGCAGCTGAAGCAGCAGTACTGCCTGCATCTTGTCACCAAATGTTCAGCAAGTGATTATAGAATTTTTTTGAGCCTTTGGAATTTGGGTCTTTGTAAATCTGGCTGATGTGGCTTTGACAAGGGGAAAAAACCACAGAGATTTGCTCTTTTAACATAAACTGTATTCATTATACAAATGTATTTCCATTTTGGTGACAAACCTAACTCACAGTCTCAAGCTTGCAAATACACTGAGTGTACTGGAATGTATGCATTACACAAGTCATAACACCTCTGTGGAATTATGATGATTTAGCTATATTTGTTCCTTTAGTCCACTGCAGATCAGATTAGCTAAAACATCCTTTGACGTACTGCCATTTTGAGAAGTAATTAGCAATTTTATAATCTCCCACAGTTTAGACTGACCTGTTCTACTTCACATGAATTTTTAAATTGCTCACTTCAGTTTACAAATTGTATTTTTTTTACCCTGAGAAGTGTCTAACAGAGGTTATGTTCTTTTTCTCTCTTAGCTCCTATATAAATGGCACTTAAAGATTGGTACATACTTGTCAAAATCTGAACAAAAGGTACAACATAAAGGATTGTTCTAAGGAGTCTGCGTAAATGTGTATACAATGTTGCTTTCCAAATTTGTCAAATTAATCTTATAGTTGTCTAAAAAAAGTCCCCAAATTCTTATCTGACTGTTTTTTCTCAGTCGTATTTCTGCTTCAGATTCTTATTTGGCCTTCTCTAATACTGCAAATACCATGCAAGTAATATCACCCACAATTTGTATATTTAAAAGTATTGGTAGGAAGCAGGCTGAGATATACAGCCAGTGTTTCAAACGTCTGTTCTGTCTGTGTGCTTGAAATATCTTTAGCTTTAGGTAGCATACATTAACTTTTCCGGATGATATTAAAATTCAAACTAAACCAAACATGCTTTTATGGCTTGTCTGCTGTTGGTCTGATTAGTTCAGCTGTGTCACTGATGAATTCTTTAAATGTGTTTTCTGCTTAGAATCAACTTCCCAGTATCTAGTTTAGTGGGTGAGTTAGGAATAGAATACTGAATAATGAGAAAAATCAGGAAATACAGGTACTATTGAGCATTCTGGAAAGCCAAGTGCAGGCTCAGGCAGTGATTCTGCACAGGTTCAGATTTGGGTCCAGCTCAGCTCATCTCTATATGAGCCCTGGAGTGAGATTCTCAGAGCTGTTTGTTTAAATTATGCTTTTCAGTTTTCTGGTTTGTAGGAAGCTTGATAAGTCATCTGCCATGCAGATCTCACATTGATCTGGGTATTCATACAGCATGTGCTTGAGTTTAAAAAGATACCTGCAATCTGGAGCATTGTTCAGGACAGCATGACTCTAAGAGCATTTGAACTGAGCCAAAGTTATTAGGTCTGATTGAGTAGGTTGGCTCCATGTAGAGTTAGCTTAGATGTCAGTTCGCTACTCTCTCACATCAAGAAATGTGGTTCAGAAAAAGCAAAGTTGGCTGTGAAGGAAGCTGCCTCAACTCCACAGGAGCAGCAAAACAGCTGTGCTGCAACTATGGTGGTCAAATTAGATAGTCTCCCTGGCTCTGTATATGCAACAAATATTCAGAGGCAGAGCAAACCTTTTAAGTTTAGTACTATATTCATAGCACACTACAGTTCATATAAAATTTTTCTAGAAATGTGTTTTGATTGATCTAATTCAGCACATTTCATACTTGATCTGTACTGTTGCACCAACGTAGAAGTAAGAGCTAGGACAAAACATAAATGCCATTTAATATATTTTTTGTTAACAGGCATGGATGGTCAGAAGCACTTGCAGGTATCAAGAGCCCGCATGTGAAATACATTTGCCCACATGCGTAAGTTTGTAACTTTTCTTGTTTTACTTTTTTCCGTAGAGTTACATACTAATACACTTGCACAGATGATGAAGTCAAATATGATTTGGATGTCTCTGCATTTTGTTTTTATGTTAAAAAAACCACTCTAAAATAATGTTGATGCTATTGTCTTTTAGGAACTGGTGTGTGAGTTACTTTAGGTCAAATCTGCATTTTTATTCATATTTTGCTTTTGTTACTAATTCAGACTGAAAACGTTTGGAAAGTTTTATGTGCAAAGTTAGATTATTTTAACTTTGTTTTCACTGGATTTGGTTGTTTTGTTGCTTTTTTCTTTCCCCCCCAACAGTCAATTGTGAAAAGCCAGTCTTACAAGGAGCAGGTTTTTGTATTTTACTGACTATTAAATATACTTTGTATTAGATACATGTACTTAAACTTAGGTGCGTAGATGAAATTTCCCTGTTACCTACAGAAAGTTTCAAAGATTCACAGAATATTTGTGTTTTCAGCAGATAATGCAATTTGAGCTGTCCTCATGCAGTTTGAGAAGTGAAATACTTCTGAGCAGCGTCAGGAATCAGTAAATAAAGCATTAAGATCTATGTAGTATTTACTTAATGATAGAAAAACTAATGAAGTATAATCTTGAATTTATTTTAACACAAAATTCAGATTGTCTTTTGCTCCAACAGTCTTGGGAGACATGGAGCATGGATGATAGGGAGATAAGTAAGCAATGTTTTGGTGTATTACTGATTACTGGGCTGTGATTTATTTATTTATTTTACCACATGGCCACGCTTTGCTGAGCCGTACAAAAAGAGCTTAGCGATATCTGCTGTTCTCTTTGCTTGCCCTTTGTCTTCTTTCTGTCATTCCCCGCAGAACTTACGTTCCTCAGTTTCAGTAGATTAAAACTATAGCTGGATTTGATCCATGGCATGGTCCGTTGATATTGTCTTGGTAAGACAAATGCACCGTAAGGGTGGGAATGAGTCCTGCAGTGAAGGCAGGCACTGCTTAAGCAGATTCAGTTGTGAGAAGCATGTGTGGCCAGACTTGTATCCACCACTATGCTGCATTTGGCTGCTTCCTTAGGTTTGCTGCTGCTGCTGCTGCGTAAGGTGTCTTCATCCACTGAGCATGTGTATGGAACTGTGATAAGTAACTGTTACTTAGAAATAACTGAATGAGGTATATATATATATATAAAAAAATATGTATATGATATATGTGCAGGCACACACACACACATATATATATATATTTGAGCTGTCCATTAATGTTTTGCTTGCTCTCCATAGAGTGGTAATTCAACCCTGAATATTAAATGAGTTTGGGCTGGCAGGTTTCAAGAGAGATTTCTTGAAGAGATGCTACTAAGTAGCTAGTGTTAATTATGGTTTAAAAGTAAGACAGAATTAGGGATATGTAATTTCATGACATAGCTGTATCTTCATTATTAAATTTCAGTATATGTCTTATGTCAGTGGTGTTTGTTCTTGTTTCTAGGCCCGTTATGCCAGTTTCTTTGAACATGAACATGGCTATGCCATCGTGGTGAGTATTTGTTCAATTGCAGAAGATTCTAATGAAAAGATATCTAGGAGTTTGAACTCATTGTTCTTAATTAAAAATCGTGAACAACCAGAATGGCTGGTTTTAATCACATGGAAGTATAAAAGCTTTTTGCTTTAGTTCTGTTACTATAAAAGGGCTTTCGTGAGTGTGCTCTAATTATACTTGTGTATCTGTGGTAGTAGTTATTCCTCAGGACTAGTCTGTATGTCTTAAAATATAAAACCCAGTTTATTTTACAAGTATAGTCTCTAGTCTGTGTTGTATATGAATTCATAGTCAGTAGTAGTAGAGATTATTGCTACTAGTGAGTAATATTTGGTGGGGCAGTAGGGTATCTAGAAAGTGTTCTTTAGAACATCTATTCTGAATAGAGAACAAGAAAAATACGGTAGATTTGAGTGGTCTTAAACTAGTCCTCTTCAGGTTTGTGGTTTTTTTCCCCATCAAGTAACTTGTGTTTGTTTCTCGTATATTTCTTCAAATGGTATTCTAATTTTGTGCCTGCAACTGATAAATTGAAATGCCTGCTGATGTTTTTGGAGCAAATATCAAAACTGAGCTGTTTAATCTGTAAGTTACAGAAGATAATCAAAACTCAGAAAAGGTTTTTTGACTAGATCTAGCCTTTTAGCCACATTCACAGATTGTTCGCTATTTCTTTCAATCTATTCATGGTTGGTACTAAATGATGTTAGCTAACATTTTTGTATGGAAAATATCCCAATTTTATTATTTGTGTTTTAAGTGGAATGGATGCTCTAATGAGTAATGTTCTTGTTGATGTTTTTGTAAGGTTTGATATCATTGGACTTTCTCCAGATTCACAGGAAGATGAAGTTGGGATCAAGCAGGCAGCGGAGAATGGTATGCTTAGGAATGCTTTTTATGTCTTAAAAGTACTTCCATGCATTCTTAAAAATGAATTATCAGCCTGAAACAGATTTGTCAATGACAAAATTGTTAGGGAAAGTAATATGTATATACTGTATTATTGCTGATCAAAGTTTAAGTGCATTGTTTGTTGTTTTGTTTTCTTTTAAACTTCATGAGTGAGTAATTCACCAGTATAAACACTTTGTATCTCAAATATGAAAGGTACATGGGAACCTTAGTGTATTTTTTTTTTTTTTTCAGAGCTTCTGGGTAGCACGGCAGGTTAGAGCTGTATGAGCATCCACTTATGATGCTGGATAGTTAGGAGAGGGATACCATCTTCCTGCCAGTGGGGCTCTTGTGAGACTCACTTGCATGTTTTTCTCTTTGGAAATGGTGCAGTGGCACGAGTTTCTGATAATGCTCTAGATCCTTTGAAGCTTTTTGATGTATAGCAAACTAGATTTTCCTTTCACTAACTTTCTGTTGACATCAGGGAGAAGGTCCCTTTCCTCTTCTAGACTTTCTACAGAATGGAGTAGTTTTTTACTACGGGCCTTTATTTATGTTGCAGTTAAAGCACTGATAGATCAAGAAGTAAAAAATGGAATTCCTTCTAATCGAATTATTCTGGGAGGCTTTTCTCAGGTAAGGTATGGTTGGAAAGAACTGTGTCTTTCTAGGGAAGTAACCTAGCTTTCTTAATGTGGGAAACCCAGACACTTGAATTGGAAAGAGCTGATGTTATGGGCTTCTAAAATTTTAAGGTGGTATTTTCCTTTGCCTTATCAAATGAAGTTTTTTATGCAAATAATTACTATTCACTGGAAAATAAACATGCATGTGGAAAAAAGTACTAAAATTAATAGTCTATGTAAAGTCTTTATGCACATAACGTACATAGCTTTGCTTGAAAATCTTTCTAGTATTTCTAATTTAATTTTAATTTGATAGATATTTGATGGTCTGGATTTATTTGGGAAATTCTTCCCTTCATACTTACCAGACATCTGTGGTAGGATCCATACACTAACTCCCCAATCTGCGTGCAAATAAATTAAAATATTAAAGTAGTGATAATACTGTTATGAGTGATCGTGCTTCATTTAATGGTTTATCTGTGCCCCCCACCCCCAGCTGTTAGTTACAGTAAATTTTCTAGTTTACTTCTGAATTGATCAGATGGGCTTGAAGAGGGAAGCAAGGCAAAATAAATGTTATACAGGAATACTGGTTTTAGTATAGGTTCTAAGGAAGAATAGATTGAAATAGAAAAAGACTTTTAAAGGAGAAACTAGATATCTTGAAACAAGCATTAAAAGGAATGTTACCATTCTAATACTTGCATCTCTTCATCTTAGGGAGGTGCTTTATCATTGTATACAGCTCTTACAACACACCAAAAATTAGCAGGTGTTGTAGCCCTCAGCTGTTGGCTTCCTCTGCGGGCTTCTTTTCCTCAGGTATTCACGTTTCTTTCCTAAGCTAATTTGCACTTGGGGAATGGGTATATCTGAAGATTGTATCTTGTGCAGGAATTAGGGGCCATCGTTAGTTATTACCAAATACTGACAGTTGTTTGATAACTCAGAAGTTTTTAAAATAGTGTGCTGGAGTTTTAGAGTTTGGCAAGTAGGGAAAACGAGGAAATACTCAGTAGTTATCCCTACTTAAAATGACATTCCTAGGAAACTTACAGGATATAACAGATTTTCCTGGAAGATAAGTTTACTGTTTGCCATTTGTTCCATCTGCAAGGCTCTATCTTATTAGAGACTAGGTATTTAAACAAAGTATCAGATTTTTTACTTGGCCAGATATTACGTTCTTCTGTTCTGAAATTAGTGCCAAGATTTTACTTGCAGGTTTTTGAACTGTGTTGTCAGACACAGTGGTTACTTCACAAGGAACTTGCAGACTATACCTTGTGGTTTTTTCCTTAAGAATTCCACTTGTCATGCCACAGGGCACAGTGCCATGGGGTTATTTTATTGTGAAGATGTTAGCCTTACCACCACTTACGGTCTCTTTCTTCTCTTCTCCCCTCTAACTCCACCCCTAACAGGGCCCTATCAGTGGTGTCAACAAGGACATTGCTGTTCTTCAGTGCCATGGGGACTGTGACCCATTGGTTCCTTTAATGTTTGGTTCTCTCACTGTTGAGAAGCTAAAGAGTATGATAAATCCAGCCAACATAACCTTCAGGACTTACTCTGGCATGATGCATAGCTCATGTATTGAGGTAATTTTCTGACGATACAATGTTTTAGCTGAGTCTGGTTTTTAATTTTTTTCCTCTCAAAACATATGTATTAGGTGTGGGGTTTTTGGGGTTGGTTAGGTGTTGTGCTTTGTTGTTGTTGTTGTTGTTGTTGATGGTTTTTTTTTGTTTTTTAATAACAAGGCCTTGATGCTACTGACTTATTTTAGTAAGTAACTGAATGCATGGCTGAAAAAGCATCCAAGGCAAAAGTTTGCATGACTAGTGGGAATGTCCTCAGAAGATTGTGTTTTTGGGACTAGACTAGTTGGCCTATACATTACTCTTCCCCCCTTCCCACTTAATTTTTATTATTTGCTTACTATAAAAAAATAAAAATCACTGAATTGGAAGGCAGATTCTCACAGCATAAATCCAGCTTGGTGTTTTGGAGAGAAGAATCCTGTTAGTTCTGTGGGTGGAGGCATTGAAGGAACGGGGAGAGAGGGTTGACACTGTGGAAGAGGCAGGCTCAGAACCTATATTTCTGGTCCTGGCTCAGCAGGCAGCTGAGCTGATGTAATGGCTTGCTCCTGCCAGAAAGGGGTGGACTAGTTCCCTCTGCTCGTGACCTTGTGGCCTTCTTCCTTGCATCAGCTCTGGAGCTGATCAGAAACTTCTTTGAACCACTGAACCTGATAAAATGGCAAAAGCTGCTGGCTTCAGTTTTTGCAGGTGTGGTGAGCTGAAGCGTCAGAACTCACACAAAGTAAGTGGTAGGAGCAAGAAACAGAAGAGGATGCAAGGAACAGATCTGCCATTCGTCAGCAGCAGTAATTTGTTGATTTGGATTGCTGCATCTTGTGGGAACTGTACCTTTGGACAGCCTCTTTGGGACATTAACACAGTTGTATTGCGTTTAGGTAGTGATAGCATTGAGTTGTCTCACAAATGTATTAATAACGTGCTCTTTCTTACAACACTGACTTAATTCAAAAAAATTATTTTTAATATGGATTAATATGGAACCAGTCTGGTTCACTGTATTGCTTTTCCTTAAGGAAGGAAGAAGCATCATAAGGGTGAAACTGAATGGTTAGGAGGAGGAGCTGCTGGCTTCTCACGCTGCTGCTAACTTGCAGAAGTTTGAAGTATAGATGAAGCTATGGGCTTAGCTACATTTCAATCCTATCCATGCTCAGCCTGTTGCTACTCAGATCACTTGATGATTAATATGTAGCTTGCCTGCTGAACTTCAGAGAGAGAGAGAGAAATAGAAGTCTTTTCTCTTTTTCCTCTATTTTAGCCTCTTCTGAGTACCTGGTGCCTAGAAGAGTTATTAGCCTTGACTTGTGTGCAAAGTGGTATGACTTTATCAAGTATCTAATTACTCAATATTTGTAGCTGGGCTGTACATTATAACTGCAATGTTGAAACATGATTGTGTAGCTGAACATATATTAATAGGGAACTTCAACTAATACATACTTTTATCTTTAAACAGGAGATGATGGATGTAAAACAGTTCATAGACAAACATCTACCTCCCGTAGACTGAAATGATATGTGAGAAGCCTTCTATATAAATACACCAGCATCAACTGTGGTAGAGTGTTAATCTTTTCATATGCCCAATAAGAAGCATTACTTCTATACCTGCAGTGTTACTACTGTGTTGCAAATTTATACTTAAGATGAGGGTTAAATAATACACGTGTACAAGAAATTATCATCTTTTTAGTATTAATTATCCACTGTTGGGACTACATGAATGAGGCAGCTAGGTAACAATGGCAGAATGTAACCTAAGCATACTGTTTTAAGAAGTCTGATTTTTTTTTTTTTTTTATTGCAGAATTTTAAAGTATTTGTACAAGCAATTAAATACTAATTGTAGGTGAGCAACATAAATGCAATCAGTTTAGGTACACTTGAGACATGATTTTTTCTTAATACTCATTGAAAACATATTAAAATGTTTCCTTTATGTAAAGGATGTGTGAAGTCCACAACATGTAACATAGTGGGTATATGATGGTAGAGTAAATGCTACCAAGGACAAAGCTTTAAATATTAAATGTGAATTGTTACTCCAGCTAAGGAAGGTTGTTCTCCTGTAGTGGCTAGAAGTCAGTGGAAGTATTTCTTCTATTTAAACCACCTCAATCTTTAACTGTTTTCATATAGGTGGATATTTTTTGGAAATTCTAAAGGGACTCATTCCTTGTTAAACTGTCATTTGTCATTTATTGTCTCTCTCTCTTTTTTTTTTTAAAATTACCATAAACTCACATCAAATGCTGACTTGAAACAGAGTTCTGAGGAAGTGAGTAGGATTAGTTTGAGTTTCATTTAAAAATTCCTGTTTTCGTGCTGAATATTCATCTTGTGCTTTTAGTCTTTGTAGCTTTCATTTGTGCAGAAATGTTGATACATTTCATTTGAGCAATTCCAGCATATAGTTTTGATTTTTCTGTCTGCTTTGGAGTAATTAACTGAAAATAATGCTGTGTACTGTTGAAGTCTTGCCTGTAACACAGACAATGACTAATCTGAATTCTTTATTAATAGAAATGTAAGTGCAATTGGGATATAACTTAAACTTTAAATTGATCCCTTCAAATACTTTTTTTTATTGCATGTTGAGACTTGAGTTTTTTCTGAAAAAGAACAGAGCATTTTATTTTCAAATATATCACTCTACATTTCCCTAGATCAGTATAGCCTAGTAATAGGAAGACCTATGGGAAAAAAGTAAATCTGCAAGATACAGAATGTCTTTTATTTCAGAAGCTTAAAATTCTAGGATGCACTGGATTACAGAATTTGATGCACACTCAAGAGTTTTTTGCAGTTAAGAGACATAATTTACTTCTGGAAACAGCTGTTCTTCTGTAGAGTTCAGAGGCTGTCACCACACTAGGAATGTTTAAAAAATACACTGCAGTTATTACTACAAAATGTGCTGCATAACAGTGCTCTATACTATAATATGTTTGCAAGCAAAGAATATTCCTGTTTTGGATGCATCTGTGGTGTCAGCACTGTGCTTCGTACCTGCATTTTAAGGTACTTTCTCCTCTCGCAGCTTAATCAAGTGGTCCTCTCACAGTGTCTATGAATTTACGTCTGAGGCATCTGACAGTACAAGTGCATAAATGGGGAATTATGCCTTTATATCCCTTCTTTAACACAACTGCTGCCAGAGATCTGACTTGTTCACCTAGTGTGAGTTTCAGTTTTCAGTGATTTTTTTTTCTTATGTATTGCACTTCATTTTTTGGAAGCTGTTTTTGTTTTGTAATCCAGTTTCTCTGGATTATTAAACATCTCAATATGTAAAATTGAAAAGGAGTTTATTTCTAAATGGTATTGAAATATCTTTGGGTATTCCATCTGTGTGGTTGAGAAGGCATGTCTATTAACTTTGAAGTTTTAATTAGTTTTTTCCCTCAGTCACTCTGTTCTATAGACCTGCCAATTTGTGTTTCAGTTAATTTGGTTCACAGAAGAAAGCATAATATTCTTATTGTAGTTGTGCCAAAGTTTTATTGAGAAAACAATATGTCCTACCTTAGAGTCATTCCCAAATTACTTTAGGTAGTTTTGCAGTCCTGCTGAGTTGCAAACTTGGTAAGCAAACTATTTGTTATTTCTCCTAGCTTTTAGATTTATCTTCATTCCCCTGTTGTCTAAATGATTCCCTGAATATTGGCATGTTTCCAGAGTTCTTGCACAAGCTTTTAACTTTTCCTTTATTATTTCCTTGTTCTGTTTGTAAATTGTTTGATAATGCTGTTTGGCTGTCTTGTTCAACTTCTAATTGTGCTCATTTCACATATTTTTTTCTTCTGTTAGAATGAGTTTAAAAAGATATTTCTGAGATGTTAAAATGAAATCAGTGCAAGCTTTATTCTGTTAGTTTCATAGCAGTTTCTTCAGTTTGGTGAATGTGTTCACAACTTGTGGTCAGTTTCTAGTATTTACACATTTTAATTGCAGTCAGTTTCAACTGTCTTTATGATGCTTTCATGTTTTTCAAGAAATGCTTTATAAGCTGACTTTGTTCAAATATTCAGCTATCATAACAAGATTTTTTTTATACTGTTGTTTTGCTGCTTGCTTTATCTACAAAGGGCTGTGTAACCAAAGTAAATGTAAGTAAATGTTACAACTTATTCTGAATTTCTGTTTTCTAGGAAGAAGTCCCCTCAAGTTGGTTTTTTTTTTTCTGTTTTGTTTGGGTTTTCTTGAGGGGAGTGTATGTGTGTGTTGTAGTTAGAGGTTGTTAGAGAGCCCAGAAGCTAGAGGAAGTCAAGGATGTGTCCTCCCATATTACAGGGTGTATATTCAGCTTCTGTCCTTAACTTCCCAGCTGCTCGGACGGCTGTGTGTATAATCTTGTAGCTGAGCTGCTTCACTACCTGAAGTGATTTGATGCTGGGATTGTTGTCATAACTGCATGTATTTTTGGGCTGAATGATGGCTCAGTCTGGTGTGGTGGTTTTCATAATACTCTGTTTAAATGGAGAAGTTAGATTGTCAGTGTTCTAAATGTGAATGTCCTATCTTCGTAAACTACAATTTGAAACTGTCCAAAAATTGTTTGTTTTTTGTAATGTTAGACTTTCCCCAAAATGGGATGATGTCTGTCAAACCTGCAAAAGCATTGATACGAAATACCTTGCTTGCAGATTGGTTTGTTTCAATGGGTATCTTAACTCCCTAATCTGTTTTAAATTTCAAAATGGTACTGAAATTTGACTGCAGTTTTGTGCAGTCAGAAGTCTTGTTGGAATATGTTGCCCACTTCTTAACAGATGTGTTGAATTATGTATTATAAGCCAAATCTTCTAGCCATTCTTGAGGTGAACCTGTACTGGGGTCCATACTGTGGTGAGGGGTGTATAATTTGATCTCTTCTTCCTGTCTTGTATAATTACAACACAGTAGACTGGTAAAAATACTGTACACTGTAACTGGTATTAGAACTGTTAATTAAAACATGTTCTCTCTAATGGAGTATATTGCACTTCATTGAAATCATTAGGATGCATCTTTTATGTAGGGGTGCTATTTCTGTTCATGGATATGACTGAGAACAAACTGTATGTTAATGAAGCCATATGTACAAGGCCTGTGTAACTTAAATTTTATAAAGAAATACTGAATGTTACTCTTTGTGTTATGAAATATAAGCCATTTATATTTTATATAGACATCTAAGATGTAAGCTACTTAGTTTACTCATTTTATTTATTTTAAGAAATCTTAACTTTGGAAATTATTTCTGTAGTAGGGAAAATGTGAAATCTTTTAATTTATATCATTGTGAAATAAATTTCAACAGCGTTTGGGCAAGTACTGAAGACTTTTTCAATACTTACCTAAAAGAAATCAAGCTTTCATGTCCTGTGAAACAGGCACTTTAGAGGCTTCTTGCAAATATGTTATGTGGTAATGTATGCATGATTCTATAATATGAAGGAATGATGATTGGTAGTTACTGAAAAGAAAAGGAAAAAAAATCACAAAGTTATGTTTTGCTGACTTGTTGAGAGAATGCTAAGTGTGATCTGATTGTTTTTCATATTCTGGGTTAATTTTATTTTAACTTGCTTTCTTGGGATTTGCAGTAATCTTGGAAGGTAGAGGAAATTAAAATATTTTCTAGTAGCCTTATTCTAGGACACTTCTCACTGTGTATTGCTACACCTTTAAGGCTCTGGGGGTTCTGCTGTGTTGGACAGCCTGTGAAGTTACATTAGATTTGGCATACATACCACTTAACATATTTGTTAAAGAAGCAGTTTTCAGGTCAAGCGTTACGTATGCTCTTTAGGTTAACTAATATTTGAGGCTGATCAGTGGTATATGTAGTGTGGGGCACTCTAGAAAAAATTTGAGATTATCTGGAAAGAGGTCCTGAGAGGAAATGGGGTGTACGTGTAGTAAAGGTAGACTTGCCCCCCTCAAGCAGTTTAAAGCAACTAAAAGGCTGCCTGTCTCCATAGACTGATGTCTAAAAGTCAGCGTGGAGTACACTTAGGAAGTTCATGAACACGTGGAAATACATGATAGATGCAGTGCTGTATGTGAATATATTATGGCAAAATAAGAGTATAAGAATAGCTAGTAATAATAAAGATGCAATATTATACAGAGTAATTTGTCAGTTTATATTTTATGAAAAAACTTCTTGGGTAATGTTCAGTTTCTATTTACTTTCAGCCCTGGCATCCCTGGGGAGATAATTGTGAGGAGAAACATTGCCTAGAATTAGCATAGTAAAAAAATTTACAGTGTACTATTGTATTAAACTTTGTCAAATGTAGTATGAAACCACTGGTGTAAGTGAAGAAGGTGACTCTCAAGATTTTTTCAGAATGTCTGTTGGTTAACTTGGAAATGGGAATCTTTGAAGAATAATAACTGTAGAACAGATCCCCTCCCCATTTTCATTGCTTGCCACTCTCCTGTTACCTCTGTTTGTATTTGGGATAACAGGTTTTATTAATTATCTTTGAGTGGAACAAGCCTTTGTTGTAGCTGATTAAAGCTGATTTAAATGAAGTATAATTTAATGGACATCCATACAGTGAAATGGTAGATAATGGTTTTCTCTTGGTTCCAATTACCATTGCCTCCTTTTTTCTCTGCAAAGATTGTAAAACTTAAAACTTCTAGCCAGTTTGCTGAGGTGTAGTGAACCTTGCTTCAGGCATCTAAGTGGGAGGTTTAGCTTCTTTGTGGAGAAGGTAGTCTTCCCTCAGGGATCGTTCAAGGGGTATTTTTTGGGTTTTTTTTGTTTTTTTCGTTGGTTTTTTTTTTTAAGGCTACTCATCAGCATTAACAGATGGAGTCTAAAGTTGGAGTCTGAATGTTCCCTGGTTGTGAATATGATTAAACTCTTAAAGTGGCTTCTGCGTGAAATTATTTGCTACCTATGTCATAGTATTTAAAATTATTTGGGGGACCTTTAAAAGGCTTAAATATTTTCAGTCTATGTACAAAACACAAGTAGAGGTTGCCCCAGAATAGAGAAGTCTAATAATGTGACCTTAAAAAACAAACAGACAAAAAAAAACCCCAAAACCCAAACCAAAACATTTTCTTAAGTGTTTTTTATATTTAAATGCCTCCAGTTACTGCTTCTAAGTTGAAAGAAGTGAAGACACTTTGAAAATTAATAACATACTGCAAACACCAGGAATTGAAAATGATACTTGGTGTAACTTCAGGCCATACCATTATAATCTAGAGTTAGTGTGAGGAATTAAATAAAAAAAAAAACACCAACCCATCTGTTGAATAACCCTAGAAACAACTAATCAAGATGCATGTTACTGTTTCAGAAATTTTTGAGGAAAGTCTTGCTGTTAATGAGGAATTGGAACTTCCATTTGCTGCAGCTCCCCTCGTGTCTGTGGTTGGACTCCTCTCTTTTGGAATTCTGTGAATGTTATATTTTGCATGGTTGCGTTAACATTTAGTTAGAGGAGCTTTTTCCATGCAGAATGTTAGTCCTGAAAACAGAGGATTTCAGATGCCTTGATAGGAGTTCAGAGATTCTTCACTACAAATTTTGCGTCTGCTACTGTTTGCTGCCCTCCCCCAGTTTCTCGAGATGCTGTCCATGTCAAATGAGACTAGTCAGTAAAAATCCACAACATTTAGTATGTGCACCCTCTTAGGAGAGCCTTCTCTGCCTATTAAGTCTTAGTATTGTGGAAGGCCCTGTGGTCCAGCAAATGACAGGCTTTACTGAGTTAAATGCAGGCTCCTTGCAGCAGCAGGTGTGTGGTACCTTTTAGAAAATGTTACAAAAGAACGGTGAGAACATGCTGTAACAGGTTGTAATGAGTTTCTTTCAGAGAAGCTAAACAGGAAGGAAAAGTTTGCATAGTTTAACTTTTGTTTGGTGTCTTTTCCCTCTCCTACTGTTCTTTGGACTTACAGTGGCATGTTACAGGAGAGACTGATGCTGTACAAAGCTGCTTGGTTTAGAACCAGCTAAAAGAGAATAACCATGGAGAGTGCTGTGTATTTCTTTGCAATAAAGAATTACTGTCCTGCGGATGATAGAGCAGCTAATATAAAGAATCTGGTTAGTACAGGTTCAGTTAATCATTCAGATATTGTAGCATACAGTACAAATAATGTGAGCTGTATTTTGTTTTAATGCATCCATTTGCAAAAAAAGGATATGCATTGCCATCTAGTTAGTTTTTTATGTCCCTGCTGAAATACTTCTCTGATGCTACTTTTATTAGTTCAGATCTTAAACAATCATGATGTGCTTTCCCCTTACGGTCCTGTAGCAGGCCTTTTATTAGTGCTATATAACATTTAATTTAGAATTATTTTTTCCTTACCTGATACATTTTGGATGTTAATACATTTCATCTGTGTTTTTTAACTCTTTCCATCCATTTCCAATGAAGAAGGTGTAGAATTGTATTTTTATAAGAAATTAATACTGGAAGGCGTCATTCCAGAACTTAAATATGTTCAAACTAACCATACTGACTGATTTGAGATTTCTACTTTTCTGATAACTTTATCCCTGACCTAACTTGCACCTACTGTAGAACACATACAAGCTTGTTTACAGTTTAGCGTGCAATAGTTTAGCTCTCAGCTAACACACTGTGTACTGCTGCTATTGTTGATGTGCTTGTGAGAAAAATGATTGCCTTCATTTGAGGTTAACATCTTATTTAACCTGAGTTGATCATCACAGGTGCTAGGTTGCTGCATCTAGACAAAATGGAATTAAACCTGAACTGGCACGATCCCTTAAGTGTTGTGGTGAGCACTGCTATTTTATTTCATTTCTCCTCAAAATCTGTCCCTGAAAGAAAAGGTATTCTTTTCCTTAAGGAATCATACCTTTTTTGTTTTGGAGGTTTTTTTTCCCCTTTGGGCAGAACAAACAAAAAAGCTGCAGGCAAAAGTTTCTGTATGCTTGGCCAGTTCATGGCCCAGATCTAATCTGTGGGAAGATCCTGTCTAGGTCCCAAATAATTTTAATTGCTTCTAATACGCCTGTATGTGCAGGCCTTTCAGCTGGCAGATGCCATGACCATTGTGTGCATTGAGCGTGATGTAGAAGTGCCTGCAAACCACCTGTCTCTATATGGCTTCAAAATACAAGACAGCCTTGCTGTGAAGTATGTGACACGTAAATGCAGTGGCAGTTCTTGCTGTCATCACTTCCTTGAGTGTCATTTCAAGGAAAAGCCCTATCTCACCTGTTCTCCAAAGTGCACATATTTTACAGTCCTCAGTTTACAACTCTGGCACCCACAGCATTCAGCTGCTTACTAATAATAGATTTGATCAGCGTGTATAAGCACCATCCCGGATCTTAGTAGGGGATAAACTTTCTGTAACCTTCAAGATATGCTTACTATCTTCTTGGAGTAAACATGCCTATTTGACAGTGAAAATGGTTTAATTGTGCTGTTCTTCTCAACAACCAATCACAGTAACAAGGCATATAACTCGATGAACAGAATTTAATTGATGGTACATAATATAAATTTGTCTAACTTTTCAAATGTGTTATGTCCCGCTGGAACATATATGAGATACAGACTAGCTTTAAGACTTGGCAGGACCGTAGCACGTTACGGTGTGACACCTGGCCATTGGAAAAGTTTATCCCCAACTCCGTTGTGCTGGCTCTGAACTCCCAAGTCCCAAACTCACTCTAAGATTGCAGTTGGAAGTCCTTGCTCCATTTTATACAGAGGTAACTCTCCTAGGGACAGACGTTTAAGGAAAACCTTTTCCGTTGCGGGGAAGCGGGGGTTTCCCGCCCATGCGAAGCCAGCAGGAGCAGGTGCCCGCTGCGACCCGAGCCTCTGCCGGCGGGGGACAGGCCTGCGCGGGGGCGCGCCCGGCACGAAGGGGCCCGCAGCGCACG
>JAVJGI010000040.1:47027941-47072755 GCA_035590275.1 Ibycter americanus
TGGCGCGTTACGGGGCTGCGCGAGCTGCCGAGCTGCGCGAGGAGGCCGCGTCGCTGCGGCTGGGCGCCCGGCGCCGGGCTCCGGCAGCAGGCGCTGGGTGCGAGCCGCCTTGGGTTGTGGTTGTTTGCTTAAGCTGAAACAAAGTATCACTTCAGCTGTGCTTATTATTTCGGGGAATGACTTCTGCCTCAGCATGGAGGTAGAATATAGGTAAACTTCACTGAGCTTAGTTCAAGTGCTATTCACATGTATGCTCTTGCTGTAGAACTTATTTCGGTACCATGTCATGTCTATACTATCCCTACAAAAACATCAGACTAAGTAAAATTAGAGTGTGCAGCAACAGCCGAATGCCTGATGGGTTACACGTAAAATAGCATACGATTGTAAACTCTGTTCACTACTTCTTTATCAGGTGGGCACATTGTTATTCTCTTGTAATTTGCATATTTGTGATGGCTGCTGTTCCTGCAAGCTACTAATTTAATACATAAAATTACGACAGTGCATTAAACGCTCAATATTAGTGGTAGTCCAGAACTAAGCGGTGTGGAATTTCTGTTTATAGAAGTCTCTTTTTTGCCATTTAAGACAGTGGAAATTATAAATAACATTTTTAAGAAAATTACGTACTTATAGAAATACTGATTGTATTAAACCAATGAAATTTGTTTCATTCAGAATCCAAAGAAATTCAGTGCAAGTACACGCAGGCCATGTTTTGCTGTGTTTCACAATGCTTGGTGTTCCATAATATTGTATGGTTTAGCTCTGATACATTTGAACTGTCTCATGATACAGCGAGGAGACAGGAGCCTTGTCTAGTGGAAAGAATTTTTTACAACCAACGTTTATTCATTTGATTATTTTTTTCCTTTTTGTCCTCTCCCTCTTTATTTCTATTCCCCATGCTTTTCAGCACAAAAGAATTAACTGTCTCACTTTCCTGACTCTAAAATTGAAGCAGTGTCTCTTTCCTATGAGGTGTTGAAAAGGTGAAAATGTATGGACTGTGAAATGTTTAAATATTACGGTGATGAGAATCATAAAGTGCAGTCAATTCAATTTTATTTGGAAGACTTCTGACAATAGAAGGAAAATGACAGCTCCCAGGTAAGGTGGGAATGGCTGTTGATGCTGGGGAGCAGCACTGCAGTGATACCACAGAAGCACCTGGTGACTGCGCTGTATTTCTCTGTGATCTGGGAGGCTTAGGAATTTGGAGGTAATTCCTACCAGCAGCTGGGGATGTGTATTCATGCTGTAGTGTGTGTAACCTAATTAACTTTCAAAGCTCTAGAGAGTAGTGCAGTGTCTTCCCAGGTCTGATGTGGCCAAATGCAGCATGCACAGCTGGGCCAGGCTGTGCGTGGCTGGAGCCAGCAGCTGGGTCTTCATCTTCACCCCCATCCCAGAAACCAGAGTGTGGGCAGCACCAGAAGCAGTTGTGCTTTTGTACTTTGTTGGAACAGAACTCGTTTGTTCCAGCTTGTTATTGCACACAGGTGGCTCTGTTGTTAGATGCTGTCTCAAAAACCTTTTAAGGCTCAGGGCTTGAGCTGCCTCTGTGGCTGATAGTCGAGATCTGACAGTTTATCCAAAGCACATACGTGTACCCTCATAAAAATGCTTAGTTGTATGATAGGAGAGGAAGTACATCAGTATTTAACCCAGGAGATGTCTCTGTTTTTCATACTAGGCTTTGTCGGATATAAGGTATTTCTTTTTTAATTGCACAATGTGATTTCCTACCTGATTGTGCCCTGCAGTTAAAATGCTAACTTTAGTGAAATTACTAAGATCATGTCTATGAAGAGATACTACATTGTCTCACAATGATCAGGCTGGTTTGAGAAATGCATTCTTACATAACTATCCACTGGATAATGATACTGCTGACAATCTCTTGTATTTCTCCATTTTCACTCAACAAGAACAGATATTTGGTGTATGTCTTTGAATGGGAATGATTTGATGAAACCCATCAATAAAAGAAAAGAAAAAGTTTTGATACCTTTTTACTCTGAAGTTATGAAGACTCAGATGGCGAGAGATACTTCATCTCTCATACGGAAGGTGACTGTATGGCTTGTGGCAAAGTGCTGTTTTGGCATTTCTTTTGATGAGTTGAAAAGGCAGGCTGTGCAGACACCCATCCTGAGTCAGTGTCTTGGTGATTTGCCTCGACTAAGGACTTAATTGTAGCTCTGCAGATTTCGTAACTATTTCAGTGAAGTGATACATGTAGTTCTTTTGTTTTGAAGGACAAAATAATAATGCAATGTTGTATTTAATACAGTGTGAGATACATATTTCTGATGTTATTTTAAATATTGGTTGCATGTTTGAAATAGGTATTGCTCCTCTTTCAGAATAACTGTGATTGGATTAAAACACATGTAGTGCCTTCCTTATAGCTTTTGTTGTATGTAAGTACACTTTCATTAAGCTGCTCTAATGAATAGGTATGAAGAAAAAGGTTGCACCCATGGATTAAAAAAAATCAAGAACAGTTAAGTAAGGTGAGAGAAGAAAATGTAATTTTTTCCATGTTATTAAATGTTTGCTCCTTTCAGTAGAACAGAATTAGAACTGGATAGCTCTTCTGTCTTCAGAAATGCATTCCATTTTCTATTGCTTGAAGCGTAGCTTTAAAATATGAATATAGAACATCATTCTTGTGTTACGATCTGATCAACTGAGAGAAGCGGAGTAATCTAATAAATCTGTATGAAGCTGACTTCTGTTAATTCAAGTTACAAGGTAAACTGGAAGCCAACTGGCCTAGTGGAATGGGGCATTGCCTTTCATTTTCCATGATATTACAGAAATGCTTTCAAAAGAAAATTTATGATAATGTTCTTAATGGTTGGGTTTTCTTAAACAGAGAAGTCTTATACTGGAAAAATAGGAATTGCAAGTTTTACTGTGCAACTTCGACTCTGGTTTTGAGAAAAAAGGGGCATTTGACTTGATGCTAAGAGAAGTGGTTACGAAAAACAGTTTAGTTGCTGTGAGTTTAAACTCAATTTAAATTAAATTTTATAGTGTCTAATTCTTGGTACACTTAATTGATTAGAGTGAAGGCTTAGAATGCATTAGCGCATTAGAAATGTTGGTAATTCGGTACAGAAAACAGCATGAAATGTAGGTAAACATCTGTGTAGAGAGTACCTGGGTTTTTTTTACTGGTTACATGGTTTGTTAACCTATTTATCAAGTTACTAGTTCTGGAAAATGTTTAGACTGGGAATAATGAAGTTGTTTCGGCACGTGCAACTGGAAAGGGATTTTACAGAGGCAAAGAATTTTTGACTAGACTGTATTTCTAAGATGAGGTGAAGAGAGTGCTACTTTGCTTTACAGTATCATTGTTTTGGTGAAATTGCAAACTACAATAACCTGTGTTTATTTTGAAACCACATACTGTGTGCAGTTTGCTAATAACTTAATTGGTTTGGAGGTAAGTGTTATCAAATTATATTTTTGAAAACAGCACTCACTTTTGTAATTTGTTTTGTTTCAGCTAAGAAAATTTTCTTGAATTTGATTTTGTCCTGTAGCAGTGAAGATAATTAACCTGATTTACTTGAATCTGTGTTTGCACAGAAGAAACCACACTTATGGCTGGTTAGAGAAGGAAATGATTTAGTGTGCTAACTCAATTTAGCACCTGAAAACAGCATGATATTTCCCAGTCTTGCATCATTGCTGCTAAAATTCTGTGGTTAAAACTGGAGAAGTTTTGTATATCATGAATAAAAGTTAAATAAGACTTTTTGCTATGATGGCAAAATAGTAAAACTTCAGTTTTATAAGTGAATTGGGTTTGTGTAAGGTGGGACATAGTGAAATGTTTGTTTTTAGAGGCTTCCTTGCTGTCAAATGTGTTTAAGAAACAGAGGTTGTAGCAGGTGTTTGCAAGCGTCCAGAGCTGTGCCTGTTTGGATGTGACACAGAAGTTGCACTTTCATCTTTCACAGCGTCTTGGTGGTTGTTTTATGTGCTATCTTCAGTGGTTACATTGTGAGACCTGCAGATGCAGCAGGATGTTACAAGAGTTTCCTTGCAACAGGTGTCATATTAGAAGTTGATTAGGGAGAATTTAAAAATGAATGCAAGCAAAATACATATGAAAGTAAACAAAATAGGATGAGTTGGGAGAGAGGTAGGGAAAGAGAAAGGAATCAGATTCCAAAGATCTGCATGATGGAAATCTTGTGGGGGGTTATTTCCAAATCTCAGGAATTAAAAAAAAAAAAAAGCCAACAAACAAAATAGGGAGGTATGAGGCTTAGCCTGAGTAGAGTGGCCCTTATATGTGAAGGCGGTTGCCGCCTTGCTATTTGTAGCTCACAGGTTCAGAACCATACGCACTTGAATGTTTGCTGTTGCAAAATCATCTCAACCTTTAGAAGGTTGCTACAGTCTTGACAACCTGTGTGCACAGTAAGAAGTGGGTAGTGCAGAGCTTTGCTGAAGTAGAAGTGGTGAGTCATCAAGGATGTAGAGGTTGAAGTAAATTCTGGAGCTCACATTCAGGATTTTTTTTTTTTTTTTTTAAACATATGGCCAACATCACCAAGGAATGAATTGTTAGAGTAGCAGTGTATAGAGTTTATTAATGCCTGACAGTACAATCTCTGAAATTAACTTACCTATCTAGAAAGCGTCTGGTTACACAGTATTAGTTTGTACCTTTCCTTGTAGTCTTACAAGGGGAAAAGGAAAAAAGAAAAACCCACAACAGCTGAATAATAAACAAGTGCATAAGCTCAGATGTTATAGCACGTGAGGATGGGCTCTGGCTTCTAGTTTGGAACATGCTGATGCTTGGCTAGCCTGGTATAGGCTGAAAAGTGTTGACTGCACTAATCTGTGCAGCCTAAGCTATATGTTTCATTGAGTTAATACTTAACAGTTGAAAATAAGACTGGAAAGCACGTCTTGTTCTGCTTTTTTTTCTTTGGATATTTGTTGGTAGACACACTTGCAAAATTGTCATTTTTGATTGAAGAAACTATAGCAGTGCCTAGTAAAATAATGTTGTAATCTGGTGACAGTTTTGAAACTAGTAAACTTTTCTGGCTTTACCACACCACTGCAAATATAGTTAAGAATGTTGGCTATATATGTTTTATATATATGGTTACATGGAGATATATATATATATATGCACGCTATTGATGGACTGTGCAGAGCTTCTCAACTCCCAAGTTCTTGTGCTAGAACAGATGAGGTTGTTCTGAACTGAAAATTGCTGCTGTCTGGATTGTTTCTGATGCTGTTAAGTACCCTTGAGGTTGTTTTCTTGAGGATGTGTATTGGTTAAGTAGTAATTGACAGAGTGCTTTAACTGGCATTTGAATTACAGGGGATAAAACTTTTCTAGTCTTTGAGTGAATACGTTTGTTTCTGGGTTAAGGATTGTTAATGCTTAGAGTTTGTGAAGCAGAACATTTCTTGGGGTAGAGTTGTTAGTGGATGAATTGGGAACTGATGGTTTGAATGCAGGATGGGACCTTGAAGGCAGATAAGAGTATGTTGTTGATATTGTATTGTAAGTACCTGATTGCTTCTAAATTGACTTTTTTTTTCCTTTTTTTTTCTTTTTTGCAGGCTGGAGCTCTTGATTTATTGAAGGAGCTTAAGAATATTCCCATGACCCTTGAATTGTTGCAGGTATTATTTGCTTATTGTTATGTTGTAAATATTAAGTCCACAGTGATGAAGGTGGAGCCAGGAAATTTGGAAGAACGTTGCGCTATTAAAGTAGATTCCTATGTAGAAACTCCTTGGAAGAATTAGTGTTATTACAGGGTAACTAGTCTTATTTCACCCTGATTTAGGGCACTTACCTTAAGTCTTTTCTTTCAGTAGCAAGCTCTTAAAGCTTACCTTTCTGTTGAAGTTGAAAATAGTGAATTGTGTCAGGAACAAAGGGAAGGAGCTGCTTATAAACTCACCTTACATGTAATCTTAGGCTCTTACTAACACAAATGTGACGTTTCCTTCCTTCTGAAGAAGTATGCATGTGATTACAGCTGTTACTTTCTTTTCTAATGCAGTTAGTTGTTGTTTGGATTGTAAGTGAAGAGAAGCATAGTTCATACCTTCAGGCAAGTTGTATTTGACCCCCCCAACCTCTGAGTGGTGTATTTCTTAAGGTAATTATACTCCTCCTCCCTTTTTACTCCCCTGGGCAGGAGTGATGGTGTGGTACAATCTCTCTCACTTGCATGCATACTCTTTGTAATTTAGTAGAGAGTATCTAACATAGTGTTTTATATATTCTTTATAAAATCTTTCAAAAAGTAACTCAGTGAACTTTATTTGCATGTCAAGTTTCAGAGTTTGTCATGTAATTCATCAATGAACAACTTTTGTTCCAAGGTAACTAGATCTTTCCTATCTCTGAAAATTTTCAAATGGCAGAGGTAAATGTAAGGCCTGATTTGTTGTGGTAGCCACTTATATTGGAAGAGACTGAAAATTAAATTTTTTCTAAGTGACAATTAATAGTCACAGATACAGAATTAGCTATAAAGTTCAAATCTTAAGTGTAAGTAGCAATGTCATTATTGATGTATGCATCCTATATATTTGCAGAAGGTACTTAGTACAGTATTACTAATGCTGTTTGTGACAGAAAATAGAAATTTGAGTGTCGCCTTCATGCGTGAATGAACATGGCTGATAGGGTGCTGCAGCCTTCACCCACCGAAAAAACCCTCAAGTCTCCCCCAGAACAGCAACAAAACCCAGAAAAACCCTCTTTTAACCTTATTCTTTTGAGGTTCTTTGTGCAGGTCTTAATACACAGTATTTGTATAATAATGTTTTTTGCCTTTGGAATGAAAAATGTCTCTGCAAGTACTCCAGAAATTCTGTAAATGCTGCTATGCAACCCTGTTCTGTGTAGCATGGAGAATGAGACTAGGAGAGGCTTTACGCAGAACAGCAGAACAATTTTACCCTAGAACCGTAAGGATCTGAAGAATGTATGAGTAGATAACTTACTCTTTTCTTAGTTACAATGAAAACCTTAATAATGTTATCAACAGAGGAGGACTCTTAATCTTGCTAAGTACAAACTGAACTGTTTGCCTTTTGTGACACTTGTGTGACCCTGACATATGTCCGTAGGGTTGCATATTAATTCTGCCCAGTTTTCTATCCTGCTTGAAAGAAGCTTATTTATTTCCATCCATATGACGGGTACCTGTTTTTTAGAGTGAAATAATATTTGCAGTAAAAGATTGTTTTTAATCTGTATTGGGGCGGGCACCATATGAGTTTGGAAAGATTTCCTTGTGTTACAGTAGGTCTGAAGGGATCAGGTGTTTCAGCATACTCTTGCATAGTAGATTGACTGTAGCTTAGTTATAAAGTTTTTCTTAAGTATCCACTGCTATATTCAAAACAGTTCCACTGCATAAGATTGTGGTTAGCAACATATTTAGACTCAAATTTACATTATTTTTGTTGATAGTTTTACAAATATGTGAAGTCTGCTATAAATTTTCTATGTTGTCTCCCAAATTTGCTTAAGCAATGGAGTGCTCAGAGCAACAGTTGAAATGCAAAGTTACCATATGTATCATTCTGGTAGTGGATTATTAGTGTGCTGATTAATGGAAGGATGATAATCGTGAGAAAGTGGGAGCACTACCTTCCTCTATGTAGATTGAGATGCCTGTTGATGTGTTTGAACTGATGAAATGCAGGACACAAGTGAAAAGCATACTTCCACTCCCATTTTAAAGCAGTTTTGAAAGCTGGATACATTGAACAGCACTGCTAGCTGATACAATAGTTCCATTATTCCTGTGTAATAAGAGAAGTGATGATTTTTGCTGTAATACAACTGTTCCTTCAGTCTGAACCGCCGAGGTCCTCTGAACAATTTACAGGTATGTGGAATAGGAAGTGTGTGCTTGGTCCTTGTGTGCTTGTTGCCTGGTTTTTGTCACAGAAAACTGAAGTGGTTACAGACTATAATACCACTGTGTCATATCTAATGAGTTTTACGTAAGCAAGCTATCCTTGCTCAGCAAGGCAGGGGGCCAGGAGCCTTCCTCACACATGATTTATCCGGTGGTCAGAATTGCGAATCTGTTTAGCAGCCACACAGTATTAAAGGCATCCTGTCCCTGGTGCTAATTGTGGGTAGTGCGCAGCTAAACAGTGAGTGAGACAGACCGTCTTTATTTTAACAGACAGGTTTTACTGGAAATTAAATACATGTATGCAGAACTAGGCTGTGATGTACAGTCCTTGCCAGTTCATTGGTGAGCCGGGGAGACCTGGGAACCTGGAGGTGGTTATTCTTCAGGGGTTGATTTGGCTCTGCTTTGGTCCAGGTGCTCACCAATACTCTGTCTTCATACTTGTAGAATTTAAAGTTGGTAACACCTCTGCTTGCTTTAGGGGTTGCTGTTCTTCACCAACTAGGCGCCTTATGTTTTCTTATTTGGTCAGGTTTAGAGAAGACTAGCTGCCACTGTATGATTTGTTTTGGGTTCAATCATAGGATACTTATGCTAGCTGTTGCTCATACCAACTGAAGGCTGCTTGGCCTACATCTTGAGTGCTTCAGGGGTGAAAACAGCTGTCTTATGCTGTCTCTGAGCCTCTTGATTCTCAGAAAGCAGATAAAAAGTAGTCTAGAATTTGAAGTGGGGAAGAATGATCCATTAAAAATGCATTTTGGGCAGGGTGAGAAAGGTTTTCGTATACCTGTACTCTTATAAACTGGCACAGAGATAAAGCAGTTCCACAGGTTACGCTGGGCTGGGCAAAAATACTGGAGTTTTCCACTTAAAATGGCTCTCACAGGAACAGCTCTGTAGGCTGAAAGACTGAGGAAATCTCAAATGTTGACAGCTGGTTTGTCATTAAAGCACAGTCATTTTGGGAATATAACACTGGTCTTCTGTGATTACCCATGTCAGTTTTCAGGCAAATAAATTGGTAGGTCATTCCTTCCCCTCTCTTTAGGCAAGGCTATATCAAGTGCTTCATAAAAGCAAACAAATGAACTATGTTTATGTACTACCTTAAGAAAGCTGGCAGTTTAGCCAGTTACTAGAATCTGTTTCTCTTATGTGATCAGAAGAAGAAATTAATTTATCCAATTAATTCTGAGTTTTACTTGAGTTTTTGAGTTTTACTTACCTAAGTAAGTCTGTAAGTTGGTGTCTTTTCTTTTTGCTGATGAGAGTAGGCTGTGGTTGTGCCCAGTTATCAATGGAAAGTTGGTTTTATGTTTTTCTTGTTCAGGTATGGTGAGTATTTTATGGAGTTCCAAGCATATATTATTCTTTATTGGCTGAACATAATGTCAGGAGTATGTGTTTAAAATGTCAAGAGAGTTGGCCAGTACTGTTAGTCTGGGTGAGCAGAGTCCATCTTGAAACATTTTAAGTTACAGGTGAGTAACCATCGGTTTTCTTTAATCCGAAATATGTGTTTCGACCCAATGCTGAGACCTGAGGTTATTTGATGTGTTTCCTTTGCTAAATAGCTACTGAATATTTCAGTACATTTCCGGTCATGTACCATGTCCATGCATCAGAAAGTTTAGTGTGGGTTTTAACAGTAATTTACAGGAACACTTTCCATTTTTAGCAAGCCACAAAAATTTAAATTTTCCTTTGAAGGAGAAGGAAATTTATGATGAACTACTGCAAAAGTAAATAGAAAATATATATTTAGCGAGTCCCATAAATGGTAAATGCAGCAAAACTGAGCATCTTAACAATTAAAATAGTTTAGTCATCAATCAAAATATGAAATTATGATAAAATACTTATTTGTATTGTTAAACAGTTTTCTCCCCTTGTGAAACTAAAAGTGTGGAACTGTTCTGCTTCTTAGATCAGCGTGTTAGTCAGAAGTCTTCTAAAATGAAACGTGTTGCTGTTGAGCTGAATTTATGTCCTCATCTTCCGAATCGTAAAAGGAGTGGATTGTAAATTAATCTCCTTTTCACTCTATTGGTGGCAGTAGTGCTAAAGGTTTAAAGCCTATCTTGGCTGGGAGGTAGGCTAGTCTTACTGTTTCTATCTAAAAGCAGAACCCTCTATGCTTAAGACTTTAAAGAATCTCAGTATTGCTAAAATTGTTAGGAACCTAAAATGTGGTTGCTCCCAACTGCTATCGCAGCTTCTTTCACAGCCACTAAATGGGAATTCTAAGAGTATGAAGTCACTGAAGCAGTTGGCAAACTTCTCATCATGCCAAAATATAAATACAGTCATTGCTTCACAGAAAGTTAAGGTTTTGAGGCTAGAACTTTGCTAAAAAAATTATATAACAATAAGATGTGTATATGATTTTCATGTTGATAATGTTTTGAATG
The DNA here is from genome assembly GCA_035590275.1 of Ibycter americanus. Lineage (NCBI taxonomy): Eukaryota > Metazoa > Chordata > Aves > Falconiformes > Falconidae > Ibycter > Ibycter americanus. The sequence continues at coordinate 47,038,305 of JAVJGI010000040.1, forward strand.
TTGTACTTAGTTTAGGTTAGTAGTTCTGCAGAGGTTTTTGTAACAGTTTAGGAGCAAAAATCTTCTGATTGACTCCCCTTAAACCTCCTGCCTGCTGCCTCCCCGCCGTGTCCGTCCCCCCCCCCCCCGCCCCCCCCAACCGGAGACAAATGGTAATATTGTTGTATTCCTTTTTAAAAATATCTGTGTTGTTAAAATAAGTTTTGTAAAGGCTTGCAGCATTTCATCCTGATATTCTTAAAAAAAAAAAAACACCAAACCAAAACCAAAGAAAAAATACTTTTAAAAGATGATGTCAAAGTACAAATGTATATATGTTTACTTATTAAATTGTCTTCATATCATCTTTTATAGTATATATTAATATTTCTGTTGCAGTCTACCAGAATTGGAATGTCAGTGAATGCGATACGCAAGCAAAGCACAGATGAAGAAGTTACATCTTTAGCAAAATCTCTTATCAAGTCTTGGAAGAAACTGTTAGGTATGGCAACACAAACTTTATTTTCCCTGTTCTTGCATGTTTTAACTGTATGCAGTCTTGATACAAATTCTTGACACTGCCTTGCTTTAGATACATTTGTGCTCCTGTGTAAGTATTGAAACTTTCTGCACTGATGTAGTTGGTTTTTACTCTTGGACTATCACCAGTGCAATACTGTGAAGGTGTATTCAGAGAAAAAGTGAATACATTTTTATTGGGGCTGGCAAGCAGTGGGAAGCCAGCTTCTGTGACATGATTCATTTCTGAAGTCTCATTGCCTGCCGTTGAGCTAGAGTGACTGTACTGCAGTAGTTAGCACTAACGAACCTATTCTTGACGATTTCCTCTGTCAAATATAACAGGTACTCTGAAGAACTTGTGCAAAATCTCGTATGAGGCTGTGGAGGCTTTGAAGTTTGGTCTTAAAGTCATTTGTGAAGAGAAAAAAACCCAGGAAAAAGTTGACATTAAAAATCTGTTATAACTTACAGGTAGTGAGAAATAGACCTGCACTTTCTAAAACCTTCATAGTTATAAACAACTTACTAATTAGTGAGTTAATACTTTTTGTTTAATTTCCCTTAAAGCAGTGAATGCAGTAAATGAAACCTTTCTGTTAGCAGAGTTTTATTCAAGGTTTTTTTATAGTACTTAATTCTAATGTATTTGAAAACACTCAAATTTCAAACCATGTCCAGGCATTTTTGTTCATACACTGTGTGATACTCTGTTTTGTTCCTTTGTATCTAATGAAGTGTTTTATCAGATACTTTATTACTCTCTTGTAAATGGTGTAGAAATGACTTTGTATCCATTTGACAGTGTATGTGTGTAAAGTGGACGATTTGTCACAGCTTTCAACCTCTGTGTTCTAGTAAGAAACAACAGCCTCTACAGCAGACTTTTTTTTTGTTTTTAAAATCTACCTTTAAAAAGTTAGATGATACTCATTAGGTTAGTTTTAGTAATTAAATTTAGATAATACTAGATATGCTGAGAAATTATTTTTCTTATAAACTAAATGTATACTTTATAAAGGATCTGATCAGAGTTTGCTGGTAAATAGTGAAAATTATGTACGTTTTTAGGTTTAAATTTCCACTTAGATCTTGAAGTCCAACTGTATTAGATCCAATGTATGAAAGTGGTAAGATACAGAAGTGGAAAACTAGACTTGCATATTAACTTGAGTTGCTCAAAAGACTTAAAAGCAGCAGCTGGTTTGAGTGACCTAGCTCTAAAGTTACTAATCTAGGTTAAAAAAAAAAAAAAAGCCCCTATCAAAGGTGGTGGTTGTTGACCTTTTTTTTCTGTAAAGTTCAAATTTTTGCTACTGCAACTTAGTGTAGGCAATAAAGTAGAGGAAGTACTTTTTGGTTTTTTTTTTTTAACCCCACAGAATTCTGAATTTTTGGGAGTGCCCTCAGATACTTTTCTGGGGGGGGAGCTAACCCTTCTGGGTATTGCTGTCCTCTGAGCAAAGGAATTGCTATTTATTTGTTGAGACAGTAAAAGTAGTCATCTCTTTTTTTTTTTTTCTTTTTTTTTTTTAACACAAGTATCTTGAGTCAAACTTGGCTTAATATATTGTTACTTATAGCTGACTGATCTTTAAGTGTTCCACCATTGTGAAACACAGGGAGTATTATTCTTACCTGAGGATCAGAGGGTGTTCACGTTGTGGAAGCCTGGAATAAGACCATGGTGCCTGATGGTCACAGCAAGTCAGTCTGGGTGTAGACTGCTGTGGAAAGGACTGGTCCTGGTTTCCCATATGCACAGGTGCCTTCTTGCTCCCTCCTGTGCTACCATTAGTGCCCAAATGGCTATCCAGGAGATGAGAGCTGGGAACTGACCAGTTGGAAACTAATTGTTTTGTTCATTTCTTCTGGTTTAAGTTTCAACTGTATCAGTTTTCTGGCCCAGCCTGTTTGCAGTTACTGTTTCCTGCACAGGGATTGTGGCAGTAACATATTGCTGGGGCAAGGTGGACCTTCCGGTTTTGATGGCTTGCTACATTCAGATTGCTTTAAGACAGTTGGGAGACTCTAGCGAAGGCTTCTTGCATCAGGTGAAGTCAAACATATGAGGAACTGGAAAATAAATAGCAAATATTTGACATTAATCAGAACTGAATACTTTCTTCTTGAGGCAGTGGGTATGTGACCTTTGTTCATGCTCCAATTTTTGTTATAGGACAGATATTATTGCATGCGCATTATTGTGCCAGGTCTAGTATAGTTGTGGTTGTGCACTTATTGCATAAAATCAAAGTATTCCTGAAAATACAGCACTGCTTGCGTTCAAAACTAATGTAGTTAAATTCTCCTGGATTGTAATGCAGACCTTTATAATAAAGCATAGTAGGGCAAATGTTTCACCTCCCGTTTCACTGCTCAGTAATTCATTAGAACTTAAAATCTCATAACTGTGGAAGATAGGGTATCTGGGGTGTGCAAAGTATGGGTGGGAATCTTACAAAGTACTCTTATCTGTTTTATCATTAGTTTTGACTTTCTCGGAAGAATACGAAATACCATATGTTGAGCTGCTTGAGAAATCAGTTTCGATTATGCTGTTTATAGTGCATGTAAAATGGTATGGATCAAAGATGGCAACAGAAGCGGACAGCTGTTAATCGTACCAAGCATTGTACTCAGAGATCTGAAGTCTTTGTGAGTTATTTTTATAAATGACATTTTGAATTTAGGCAAGAATTGTTGACTGTTCAGGCTGCATGTACTGTTTAAGTTCAGTGCTATCAGAACTTACATTTTAAGAATGCATGGGAAACATGAAAAGAAATCAAAGTAAGATTGTGAATCAACAGATGTTTGTGACTTGACTAGAGCCATGCCAGGTTACCCGTGGTTCTTCAGGGGGTTGGAAAGATGTCCAGCACAGGGCTTGCAGTCCTTGTCCAAAGTGACTCATTGAGCGACCTACAGTGGAAGATTGCTTTCAGATACTGCTGTAAGAACGTTAAACCACATGGCCAAGTTGGTTGCAATTTACATAAGGAAGCACATTTGGCTCTCAGAATAAACTGCTGTTCAGTTATAACAGGGCATTTGCAAATAATGATTGTGTTCCAAGTAGCTAAGTATACAGAGCATGCTATGCAGATAATGAATCTATGCATACCCATTTAGGTTGTAAGGAGTGTTCCTTTATATTAATAAAACACAACAAAAAATCCATTAAGGAATTTAACATTCTCCATCACAAATAATTACTTACTGAACTCTGAAGAGTATACGGTGAGAAAGAATGTCCAGACCTCTAACTAAATAAAATTAAGTCTAGTAAGTTTATGTACTGAACTGGAGATGCAGAATGGTTGGATGGTAATCTTAACATTAAGTGCAAGTGTGATCATTTATTGCCAGTATTAAAAACTAAAGATGGGGCCACAAACATTTTGAAATGCCTATTTCAAGAAAGTGCATGCCTGAATAATTTTATTTTAAAAGAATATTTAAGTGCTTAATGTTGTCAGGAGAAGATAACAGCAGCCAGACTTCACAGAAGTGTTTTACTTGGATTACTTTGTTCATATAATCCTTTGTTATTTTGAACCTGGGTTTGATGCTACTGGAGCAAGCTGGTACAGTCTAGGACTATCTTACAGATATGTTAATGCTGTCATTAGGTAAAGTTGTTCAAGGACATCTGGTAAACTACTGACTTTGCTCAAAAAATTTGTTATTGGCAAAACAAGTTCCTAAATTACATTCTAATAGTGTTTAAGATTATTGTTTACTATTGATAAGAAGACTACATGTCTTTGTAAGATATCAAGTGGAAAAATTATTTCAATAGTTTCATTTCCATGTCAGGTATGAGCTGTGGAAATCACCTCCTGTCAAAGGTATATTTGGAACTGTTCCATGTACCTTTAGTAGATCTATAATTTGTTAGGATTATCAATAGATAATAACACGTGATACAATTTTATACTGTATGGGAGAAAAACGTATAGCAAAGAAGGTCATTTGTCATGTTCTTTTGTGACTTATGAATAAAAAAAATATCTTCAAAAGAGGCAGACAGTTCATGATTATGTTGTTTATTTATACATTTTAGATATTCTTCCTCCCTATGCTACTGCTAGGAAGAAACTTTTATGATCTTACCTTCGTATCTTACTACATCTTGCAGAGGAATTGCTGAGATGTGTAGCTGCTTGTGCATCTCAAGATTATTTTGGTCAGAGTCTGGAAAATGGGGCCTAAAGAATTAAATATGAGGATCTTTGTTAAATTAATGACTATGCCATCAGTTACTTGTTATTGTATCTCTTTCCTTTAACTTATTTAAACCGAATACTTGGAAAACTTTCGAAGTTCTAGTGGTGATACCTGAATCAGTAACATACAATAACCCACTAAATTAAATTCTCATGTGCTTCCAGGGAATAACTAGCCATCTTTCATCAATGTTTCTGAAAAATTCTTAATTAAAAAAATTCTTACAAATTTATAAATTAATAATGTTGCATCTTTATATTTTCTTAATTTTTTTTTTGTTACTAGCAAATGTCTTGAGTTCACTTGTAATATAATTATAATTAGAAAAATTTATGATGATGCTGTTAATGGCTTCTAACATTCAGATTAATTACGTTAGCTGGCCATATGTTATTACATTAAAAATTTTGATCTGTTAACAAAGAACACTGTCATGTTGTGTTTGACCCTGGAGAGTTTATTTCACTGGAAGAGCTAGAAGTATCTTTTAAATTAATTGCAAGTCCCAGACAGAAACTGCAATGATGTAGTCAGAAGTTGGTAGTCTTATTCCAGTGGCTAATAGTAAATTCATGTTACTAGCATGTTCTTTGTATTTTTAAGAAGAAGCATTAATATAAATGAGCTTCTCTTATTTAGGGGCTTGGGGGGAAAAAGCTTAAAAATTTTTTTATGGCCTTCTGAAGCTGCAGTAGTAGCTAGAACTGTGAAGTTACAGGTTTTAGTCCTAAAATTGATGACAATTTCAATTTGTTTCTGAAAAAAGTTTTGGTAAGTTTTAATAGCTATATGAACTTGAAAAAGTAATTGTGCCTTTTAAAAATAACTTATAATGTATGTTATATAAACATTTGTGATGTTCTCTAGGCTTTCTGACGTGAATCACTTGCTCATTGGAATTTTTAAATATCTTTCACAAAGGGCCATTTTTTCCATCTTACTTTGTTAGAATTTATGTGGCTGGTTGTAGTTCCCATTAGCTGTCATTCTTCTTTTCCATTAGTGTCTGACCATTGAATGTAAAATAAGTTTATTACTAGGGGCTTTTATTTTCTCAAGGATAATTTTTTTCCTTTCCCCAGAGGATAGTTGAAACACTGTCTAGCAGGCCATTAATTGCGTTTTGTTCTGTTGTCAATACAGTATTTTAATAAAATAAGAAATCCTTATTAACATATGAGTTTAAGAATAAGTACCACTTGACACTGGATCTCCTGTCCTTGGTGCTTTCCAGTTTATGATCCAGAAGAGTGAATGACTCAAATGCTTAGGAGAGTATTTCCAGCAAGTAGAGAGTATTGTTAACTTTATTTTCAGGTTTCTGCAACTGGGTTAAACAAAAGTATCTATAAACTCTTCTTGAAGTGATTAAAGAAATTGTAGTTTTGAAGACATACTTGCTGAAGATGCTCCAGTTGTCTCAGCTGCTGAAGTTTGTCCTTGGTTTGAGACATGCTTGCGTAGACTGGTCTGCAGGTGTAGGAAGAGCTGTGCTTTTATATCTTGCTTTATCCCAGTGTCTAATGTATATCCTGCCCTCTATAAGGGAAAGAAGCAGTTGGGGTATTGGCAGATGTTCTCAGGTGCCTGCCTTCTCTGAGGAAATGGTGCTGGGCTAAATGGAAGTGTTTGGTAAACTAGTTGCCAGCTATAACATAGCAGTGTATTTGATGCAAAATAAGCAGGAGATGCCTAGATCAGCTCTGAATTTGACAACTTGTGTGCCAGAAAAAAATATGGAGGTAAATGGGCTGAAGCAGAGCTCAGCTCTAAGGCAGCTATGCTGCTTTGCAGAAGCTGAGCTGTACCCCAAGATACCTGTTTGACCTATCAGTTTGTCTTAAAGCCTCTGACAAAAATGGGCATGTACCTAAAAAATGATGAATGTACATGAGATTACATGCATATTTAGAATATTTTTTAAAATTATATATCATGTAGGCATTTGTTGCCATAGAGAATAGTCATGTGAATATGCATGTGGAAAATGGGATTTGTTTTCTTTCTGTTAGTATTGGGCACTTCAGGTGTCATAGTAAAGAACTTGTGTGATCCATTCAGTTTATAGCCTCATTTGCTTTCTTAACGAAATTACTTTTTTATAAATAATAGCTGTTAAATTGGTATGTTTATTAGGATTTTTTTGAACAGTACCTTTAGCTTGTTAAAGGCAGTCAGTCCAAGTACATCATCTACTGTGTTTTTTTTTTTCCTTTAATGGAGAAATTTATCAAGGATTGAATACGAGGTTACAAACGATGGGCGAGAAGGTCACTGAACTTCTAAGCCCTTGAATGCTGGGGAAATATTCTGGAGAAGTATCTTTGTGTGCTTGCCTGGTTCCTAAACTGTGTTGTAGGCATCTCTTTTTAGGTACAGCTGGAGACAGGATAGTAGATGGGTGCTTGATCTGATCCAGTATGGCTGTCTCTCGTCTCCTTTTTATAAAGTTGATTTTTTAACAGAATGATATTTGATTTGATAAATTCCTTAACTTGGAAGGTAAGGGAAGGATCAAAATCCTGTTCAGTTCAATATCTTTTCTGTATAGCTTTAAATGTAAATTGTTAATATTAAAAATAAGCCAGTACAGTGATTTTCTACTCTCTAAGGGAAAGAAAAAAAAGGCTCAGTGCTTGAATGAGAGACCTGAATGTATGTGTTCCATACCACCAAGTTCCCCTGAGTAATGCAGGGATGGGACTCTTCTGGAAATGATGATACTTTTAGATGCTTAGACAAAGATTTAGATACCTAGTTCAGGACATCTTTGTGGGAGAGACTGAGACTTACCAGATTTCCCTCCCTTTTCTTGATCTGTTCTTTTTAAAGTTTGTGATACATGCTTATCCCAATAATATAGTCTACAGATTTAGAAGTGTAATGGCAGCTTTGTAAGGGCTTCGTGAAGGAATTCACAAAATCTGTCGGTGAGTGATGCCAATCTTGCTAGGCTTTCTCTGTAGGCAGTGGAGAATCAGCCTTTCTAGAGACCAAATCAAAGCAGGAGCTCAATTTAGCCACTGCGAATTCCTTTTCACAATAGAAGGGTGTATGTGTTCTTGCTAGGCTGAAGTTAAATGTTGTCATTGCCTTTTTTAATAAAGGCTTTCATCTCTATTCTTTATAAAATCATCATTAAACATAGCCTGTATGGGAAAGGCAAATTCAAAGATTTTTAAACACTAAGGCAAATAGTTTAAGAGCTATCACAGAAAATACTGTGTGCGTGTCTTAAACTCCTTCAAAAGCATATGAAAATTATCCTCATGTTTTTTGGCAACCATGGTAGCTTTCACACCACAGTTTTGTTTGGTTCAGTCCCTTGTTAGAAATCCTCTGAATATAATTAAAAAAAAATGGCGTGCATTTAGTAGGAACTTTTATTTAAAACAGGCAAGACAAACTCCAGAGACTTGATGTAGTAGCTGAAGAAGTTACTGTCTACCTCATGCAGCAGTGTTGGCAAAAATAAATCATAAATGTCTATGTTTTCATTATGTCTTCACTACCAGTTTAAGCAGATGCTGGATTTGACTCAAAGGATCTGAAGTGTTGTCATATTTACCATGTGCTGGGTTGGGGAGGGTGCTGGGGAGTAGAAGGCTGTACTGCAAGAGAAGGTCAAAGCAGAGAGTGGGAGCTGGTAGCATTTCCAACTCATCAAAGATATTTTACCCCTGCTTTAAATCAGTTACTATTTCTGGATAAAAGTGTTTCTCGTGTTTTGTATTTCCAGATGGACCTTCAACTGATAAAGATTCTGAAGAAAAGAAAAAGGAGCCTGCATCTTCCTCACAAAACAGCCCTGAAGCAAGAGAAGAAAGGTGTTTAATTCTTCATGACTACACAAACAATCTCACTCAGTATAAATTAACATTAAACTATTTGGTCCAGATTTGTCATATTAGAGACAGCTTCCACATTCTTTTCTGAATTACATAGAGTTGTACAAGAAATGGTGTGTTGTAAGGGAAGTAAATCATGCTGCTGCTGCCATTAAAGAAAAGATGAAAGCCATAGGTCAGGATATAGCTAGACTAGTTATTGTTTATGCCATCTGTCTCAACAGTCAAATACTCCTTCCTCTCAGTACTAGCACTGAGCTTTGAGGACTATAAAACAACTTTCAGTCACAGCTTTGTGGTAATTGCGTATGTTAGAGGTTTAGAATACTTCTTTTGTCTGTTAGCTTTTATGTTTAATAAACGATCTCATTCTGCACTTTTTCTGGTAGACACGAAATACATGTTATCAGAGAAATGAACTCATGTTAATGACACTACAGGAGCTGAAGAACATTTGCAAAATAATATCTGCAAGCCCATTTCTTCTATACGCTTCTGGTTGTAGTGAATCTGTTTCCAGCAGCCGTGTTCAAATTGAAATTTAACCTCGAACCATTTGTCCTGATGTAACCGTTTGCAAAGCTACATTAATTGTTTGTAATTAGTACAAAATTAGTAAAAGTAAAAAGTACAGTAAACAGACCAAATGCAATGCATTCACTTCAGAGTGACTGTTAGTGTGATGTATCTTCACTTTGTTGAAGTTCGGGAGGTGGGGGTGGGATGGGGGGGTGAGATTTCATGTTAATGTAGAGAACTGAGAATTAAAACTTACATGCCACATAATGGAATGGAATACCTGCTGTTTCTCTATTGGCCTATGTTCTTTTTTTGGAATGCCATCAAATGGATATAACAAAAGACCTGTGTTTTGCCCTGGAACAAAGTTATTTGAAGGGGGGGGAAACCATTAATATTAGTTCTCTTTTTGCCTTTTTTTAGCAGTTCAAGTAGCAATTCCAGCAGCAGGAAGGAGGAGGGTAGTGCTCCCTCAAATTCTTTCATCCCTTCTTTTCCCCGGGCTCCAAGCACTTCGGACTCTGTACGAGTGAAATGTAGAGAAATGCTCTCTGCAGCTCTGAGAACAGGAGGTGAGCTTTGTAGACTGTATTTTCAAGTTTAACTATTTCCTTCTGTACTTCAGTCCTTCCCACTCTATTTTTATCCTGCCCTGTAGGGTAGAATAAATCCTGTTTATGTCCATTTGTGTGTATATACCCATAAATCAGTTCACCCAAGTGGCAAGTAGTGAGTGACCTTGACAGCATAGGAATGTATTGAAATACATTTTTGTTGCTGATTATATGGGACATTTTGTAGCTTCTGTTCATCTGATATCTTGCCTACAGTGGAACTTCTTTTCAGGAAGGTTATTGCCTCCTTAATGCCTCATTTAAATCTTTGTGTGGGAGCTCCTTGGTTTTTTTGCCTTATCTCTGACTGAGAGTGCCACTATATACATGCCTGTCTTTCTTATACCAGAGATCCTGCAGGCCTTCAGATTTTGGTTTTTGAAGGCTGCCTTTCAGTTTTGATTTAATCTTGAAGTTTCATTGAGATACTCGCAATAAGTCAGTCTTGCATTGCTCTATCCTCATGCCTTTTGGGCGTCTGTAAATTCCTTGACAGTTTTGGGTTTTTTTTCTTCTCCCCCCTCATGTACACTTGGGTGTCTTTAAACTGACAAATCGAATGATATGCTAGGTAAGGAGCAAACTGAAAGCTGGACTCCTCAGAATGACCTGATTTTTTTCATGTGGGTCCTTCTACAAGAATTTATGACTCAGCTCCTGTTCCTCTGTTCTTGGTTTAGTGTAACCTGACCCAGTGTAAGCAGATTTCCGAGTCATCCATTTTTACCCTCTTCACTCTTTCTTGTAATTCACATAAATTTAGATACAGACTGTAATCAAAGCTGAATGAAGACATGAATTTTTGGACCTTTGGATATGTAGTTCATAGACTTCTAAATAATTTGTGACCAGGAAGTTGCATGTAGCATCTTAGTATTCATGATTCTATGTAGCTTTTAGCTAGTTTTCCAATAACTTTTGCTATGTTACTTTCTACAGCACATATAAGCTGATCACCCATGGATTGAATGCCAATCTCAAAAAATAAGGTTATTTTCTGGTTTTACGGCCTTCTGCATGAGATTAAAGTAGTTGTGTTTGGATTACTCATTGAAGCACACCCATGCTAAAATGAGGAGGAAAACAGATACTGTATCTAATTGTCCTAAGCTAGCTTGGAAAGGCAGCTGTCTTTATGAGTAAAGGATTTGGTCAGAAAGAGTAAAAAACTATCTTGAGACATTTTAGGTCAAGTGTTGCATTGTTTTCAAGATTGCTATGATTTATTTCTTCTAATTAAGTGTTTTAGGACACGTCTCTGCTTTGCGTTTTTGTAAAAAATCCAATAATGTTGTTTCTGTTATTTGATTACTGTGTTTCTAATGAAATCTTTCCCTTTCATGTATGCAAAACATTAATTACTTGAGCTTGCATTGTGTGGACTGAAAGAATTGATGAAACACAAAACAAAATGTTTTCTTTTTATAATAGTCTATTCTGTTCCGCAGATACTCTGTGGAAATGGATATTTGCCAAGCCTATTAAAATATTTGAAATTTTTCTGTATAGTAGAGTTTTTTGTTACTACTTATGTTTGCAACTAGGTGTCAGAATTTTTGTTTTTGTGAAAGATTTAGGGTGGTTCTACTTTTTTAAACTTCCGTAGCTCTTCATTTCACTTATGTGTATTTTTCCAAGTAATAAGTTAACAAGGTTTTGAAAGGGTAAGTATACAGTAGATTAAATTTTCCTATACAAAAGGAAAACTTTCTGCAGTTGCTTCATAATTTGCTGTATTTCAGAGTTTTGAATGGGCTCTCAGGGATATAGAACACTGATGAGATTTTCAGGTTGCTAATATATTAATATTTGTTTTCCTCAGATGATTACATTGCTATTGGTGCTGATGAAGAAGAACTGGGTTCTCAGATTGAAGAAGATATCCTTTGTTGTGCATCTATGTGCTCTAGAACAAGAGTATTATTAAAAGCATTGATAATGTTAAAATTAATGCATTTGATCTTTATGTTGAATTTCATTTAAAACAAAAATAGCAAATTGTGTTCAATGTATCAGTCCAGAAATTTAATCTTTAAAAAACCAGCACAAACTAAATGGTTTGCCTTAAAGCATGTAGGAATGTGTGTAGGTGAGTGCATGTGGGTTTTTTTTCAGTTCAGTATGTTTTCCTTGCAGCAGCAATGTTATACCTTACTGAAGCATTCTGACATAAAATGCTGGGCTCTTCTGTGTTATTTTTAAATCTTTTCTTGTTAACATTATTAATCTTTTCCTAATGTCTTTATTTCATTTTCTCCAAGTTTATTTCTAAATGAATTTGGAATTTTCAAAAGGGTGTTCAGGCGGCAGTGTTTTAATTGTACAGAGCAGACGTCTGGGATTCTTTTTATTTTAGTTTTTTTGGGGGGGACGGTGGGAAGGTATTCTTAAGCATAGAAATAGTTGGAACTTCATGATTCTAACTTGTTAATGTCCTTCAGTAATTACAGTCAGCCACCATTCCTGTTAAAGGATTTCCTGTTTCTGTTGCAAAACTTTTAAAATTCTGTTAGTGAGCTGCCAGTGTTTGAATATTTGATGTAGAAATCAGTTAATCCTCAGGGTGAGGTCAAGGAATTGGACATCTATTTATGGGTAAATTTTCACAATTCAAGTTGAGATCCTACTACCCAGAAATTCACATTTCACTGACCATGTTTTAAACTGTGATTAGGCTTCAGGAGGACATGAAGCCTGCTGTGTTGAACATGAAAGTAACTGTTGGTTGGGGTCACGGAGAGGACTTGATTAACAGTGGAGAAGTACGTTGCTTTAGAAAAGTTGCCCCAGAAAGTGAATCCTTTATCCTGCTGTTTTAATGTTTTGTTCCTTAAATCCAAAGCACCTATTTTTCAAGAATTAAAAAACACTGATATGAAATACAAAAATAGGGTACGAAGTAGAATAGCAAACCTGAAGGATGCAAAGAATCCTAATTTAAGGAAAAATGTGTTATGTGGGAACATTCCTCCTGACAAGTTTGCCAAAATGACAGCAGAGGTAAGTAAAGCATAGGTCTTGAACTTTTTCCCTACTGGACTTAAATCTTGGCCTGTATTTATTAGCCATAAAAATAATTCCTGTAAGCTGCCCGCACTTTTGAAAGACTGTGGCTTGCACAGCCTGAGTTACAGGTTCCTAAATACCGGTTTTGTCTGTAAGTCAGAAGTTGGGTAAGCTGTTGCATGCATATTTCCTGAAACTTGGTATTTTTTGCTGTTTTTAAAAGGCTACATGATATATCAGTAATAGTTTTTTAAGTTTAGGAAGATCTAAATATGACTGGCTAGTGATTCCAAGCTGCTTACCCGTTCACCTTTCTGGATGTGTAAGTGTTAGCCTGTCTTGCCACGTGTTTTTCAAACGCTAACCTCTGCTGCTACACTCCTATGCAAGGTGTAGCACTGTAGTTTTAAAGATCAGTCCTGCTCCTGTTGGCATTTTCAGTGTTTATTTAAAGTTTATTTCTTAAATCTTTCTCTTGAATACTTAAGTGATTTTGAAGGAACTGCTTAAAAATAAACAGGAAAAGCCATAAAGGATAGGCAAAAGAAGCTAGGATAATTGCCCTTTAAATCAACTTAAGTTTATGTTATTGAAAGAACAGTTGAGACATTGAATAGAAATTCCCGTTCAGATGCTCACTGTCTGTACAAATTAATATAAATCCTGAAAGTCAAAAAAAGAGAAAAACAAAAGCATGGTTAACGTCTGGTTTCAGTTTTCTGGTTCTGCTTGGATGTGTTGGATTCTGCCCCACCAAATCAGGTGTAAAGGAGTATTCTGGAGACTTAAAGAAATTAAATTTATGATCAAGTAATGAAAATTATGATGAGCTTTATTCTAAAGGAAAGTTTTCTGGTTTTTTGGTTTATTTTTCCCCCCTGTAGCTTTATGGAAAGCTTAGGGCAAACTGAGGCCGATAAAGGAATGTGTAAAGAAACGTAGATTGTATCTTCAGTACGTATTTTGAGTTTTTTTGGTTCTACGTGTATGTAAGTACATATGCGCAAACATGCGTTTTGTGTTGTTCAGTGCCCATTCTTTGTTTTAATTAATGTCTTGGATTAAAATTTTAATAGCTAAAAACTCCCTTAGTGTTAAGATTACTTCTTAAGTGAAACAGCATTAATAAAGGATTTGCATTCCACATCTACATGGGATGTGGAGTAAAACCTTGTTCAAGAAAAATGGAACAACTTGTTTTTGCTGTGCATACTTGATTACTATACATTGTCAAGATCCTGCACACTAGAACTGTATTGAAGGAGAAAGAAAATTGGTGAGTCTGAGCTCTTTGGTTAGCGTTTTGAAACTAAGGGTTTATGACTTCTGGTAACATGGTAAATTATGGCTATACCATATTTATCAGTACAAATATAGAAATAGTCAAAATAGTGTAAATTTTTCCTATAATAATCTTTTGTAGGTCAATGAGATAATTATGCAAGGATCTAACCTAGGGAGAGGACATATTCCTCCTCTCTGGAGAACTTTTAAGTCCTCCTCTACCATGTCTTGGTATTACATTTCTGAATTTCAGAAATGCATATGCATAGGAATGTTTCTAGGTGTTTGATATTGTAACTTACTGATCTTTTCTTTTCCAGCTGTGTAAACAAACCAAACAAACAAAAAAAAAAACAAAAAAACTTTTTGTAGCTTCTGTGCTGTGAAATATCCCGATTTAAGTCTTATAAAATTAAAAATGTGTAGAATTACTTTGGCCTTCAATAGAGTTGTTGTTCATCAGTTCTAAATAAAAAATGGTATGGGCTTACACAGTGGTAATGACTTGTTTAAAACAAACTCTGTAGTAAACTGTGTGGGTTTTGTCCATAAAAGGAAATGGCAAGTGATGAGCTGAAAGAAATGCGCAAAAATCTGACCAAAGAAGCTATCAGAGAGCACCAGATGGCTAAAACGGGAGGTACCCAAACTGATCTGTTTACATGTGGCAAGTGCAAAAAGAAGAACTGTACATATACCCAGGTACATGGCTATCCAGATTCTTAGTTTTCCTTTTTCAAAGCTTAAAGCCTGTATAAAAATTGTCAAAGAAAAGATGTTTTAATTACAAACTGAACTTTTAACAAAATGCCAACAAATTACAAAATATGTGAAGATAGCTGGATCTACATAGGTGTGCTTACCTAAAGAATGTTTGTTGTAATAAATTACTGAAGATTTTATGTAAATCCCAGCTAATTATCTATAGAGCCTGAAACATCAGTTTCTTTGCAGTGCTGAGTTTTTGCTAATTCTTCATATTATATCTTACTAATGTGGTTTTATGTGAAGGAGAGCTACTTTACTGGTTTTAATGTGTGTAAACTTTTCTTTACAGAGGGAATAAATAGCAGAAAATAATGATACACACATATAAAAAAATATTTATAAAACCTACCATTTGACTAACAACAGACACTGATATACAATCATTCCTACAAACTTCCTCTATTTTAATTAGGAAATATGTGCAAGAAGGGATTTAATTTGATTTGTAGTGCTTCAGGGCATGTACTTTTGATCATAGGATCAGCTGTGTTTATAATTTAATACTGTACATCAGATGCTTTAAGTAAAAAAACTGTTTTTCAATCATGAGACTTTTAAGCCTTTGTATCAGTAAATATATGTAAAGCTGTACTGAACATGTAGTTCTACTGCAGAATCTTTTCCTGGAAGTATGCGCATAGTTTCTGTGCTGAAATTGATATTTTAGTGCTTCTAAATCTGTCAAAACATAAGTTTATGATTGCTTTATACTCTAGACAAAAAAACAGTTTCAATTGATACAGAAATTTAACTTGTTTTTTTATGCAAATGTGTTTCCTTAAACTTTGATTTTAAACCTTCACATTAAAGACATACTAACAAAAGTTCAAGATACTAATTTTCCTTTTCCACTCTGGCTCTTGCCTTTGCCAAAGGTTCAAACCCGCAGTGCTGATGAACCCATGACAACGTTTGTTGTCTGTAATGAATGTGGAAACAGATGGAAGGTAAGACTGTTAGACTGCTCTGCATATTTGGTAGCAGACAGCCAGGCTCTGTGCTTAATTTTGGTTTACAGTAAATGACAAGTGAGTTTCTGTTGACTTTTGGTTATTTCTTAGCACATTAGTGATATTACATGTTGATACTGCAAATTAGCTTGAGGTTAGAAAAGTATTTTTGACTGAAGGTGTGAGATCACACAAGTAAGAGTGGTGGCAAAGGGGGAGAGAAGTCAGGACATTGACTTAGTCATTGTGACATTTAGTTACAATACTGCTTTGCCATACAAAGTAGTGGCAAGTTAGTCACTGTGTTTTCTCTTCACCCGAAGATATTCTAACTATTTTTAATCTCCGCTTCGATGAGTGGAATAGGCCTTTTTAGACCTTTAGTTGTTGTTTTTTTCTGAGTTTTTTTGTTACTCTGAGAATAAGAGGGAATAAAAAAAAGAGATGACTGCTGCCATATTCCTGTGTCAAGATAAGTGTAGGGCAATGATAATTTGACTGAAATTTAATTTTTTTTAAGTTCAGGAAATGGGAATTATAAAAGGTTCTGAGGGACACTGGTAGGTAGTCCAATAAAGTGGAGAAACACTGAGATGAAGGCCTGTAAAATTAACAACTTAAGATGTGATGGCATGCAATATGAAGCATGATACCCTCATTCCATTTTTTTGTGTGTGTAAAGATGCTGCAGCTCTGCAGAACCATGTTGCACCGCTATGTTAAAATTACTGCATTAAAAAAAGCAAATATGCATCTTGTTTTACGTATCTGATTACTGAATATTGTTCAAATATATACTCCAAGATGGCTAAATAATTTATAAAGCTTAGAAATCATTTGATGCAGTGCCTGGAAAAGTTTATTTGTCCTTTGAACCTTCTGTAGGGTGGTGGTTACAAAAGTGTCCTTACAGAGATGCTTGAATGAAGGAATGGGTGTGATATAAGCAAGTGCTTTAACTAGTGATTTCCATCTCTTAAATATGGTGGTGTATTTCTGTTTCTTCTTGCAGAGATTTAGAAATAAGCTGTATGAAGATCTCATAAAAATTCTTTTCTTTTGACAGTTCTGTTAGAAGAAGAAATTGTCAAGACATCTGGACCAGTATGAAAGAGGATTTTGTAATTAGCTTTAAAAACTAGGCTAAGCATCTAGCTTCCTGCAAATGAGAGTTTTTTGGGTTTTGGTTTTTTTTTTGTTTTTTTTTTTTTTTTTAAAAAAGCATCATACATGCCTGAAGTTAGCCAGTTAGCCTTTGTTTTGACACAACCGTCATTTCCTTAAATGCCTTCCTATAGCTAATAGTCAGTAGGGCCAGGTTGCTCAATTGTATGGTGAATGTTAAAATATTTTTTCATTTTTATAAGTAAGTTGACATTAAACTTTTACCAATTAAACATTTTGGTAATTGGCTTGGTTTTTTTTCTATCTGTGTGAATATTGTACTGTATTATTGCAGTCTGAAACATACACACTTCTCCCATATGTATTTTACCTCTCCACATTTGTTCAGTTATAAGAATGGACTTTGTTTCTTGCTGCTGTGTTCACTAGTTTTGCAAAGAGGAAAGGTATCTAACTTCACCTAATTACATTAAACTCAGTTGTTAACTAAGTCACAATTTAGTTAACTAGTTTGTACGTACTGTTTCCAAATTAGGACTAAATTTGTGGTTATGGGGTTTGGAAATTTATTGGTGTGCAGTGGTTGGTTAAGCTTGTTTATGTAACCAGTTTAGATCAATGCAATATATTTTATTGCCTAAAGCATGTGTTTTACATTCTATCAGTAGGTATTATTTCTAAGAATGTCTTAAAATAGTTAAGTCTGATTTGACTGTTCAGTTTTGCTTAATGTGCTTGACAACCAAGTTTGGTTTAGACTTTGTAAATAGGCAAACCAATTCATCACAATATAGACTGTCTAGGGAGGTGATATTAAATTCACTTCATATAAAGGACATTAATTTTGTTCATTAACTGAATTTTGAGATGTAGAGTATCTGATGTCAATCATAGACCTGCAGGTGAGAATAAATTATTAAAGTTATGGTCTTTTCCATATGTGGAATGATATAACTACTGCTTTATTAGAGCCAGCTTTTTAAGAGTGCACATGTTTAAAAGTATTTTCAAATACTCTTTCAAGGAAAAACATGTCAACATCTTTAGGAGAGATTAAATTCTTTCATTATATTATAATTTGTCAGAGCTGGGGGCTGAGGTCTATCCTGGCAATGTATAAAGGATTCATGAAGGGAAGAGTATGTGCGATTCCTGGAGAATAAATTCCTTGACTGTAAAGGAAAACCAAGATTTTCTATGTTGAATGTTTTTTGCGTGATGGTGGCAGTGGTAACAAACGAGTTGGAAATAGTATGATGACACTTGAGCTTTGCAAGGCAAGAAGTGTTTGGTAAATACTTTATAGAGCAAGCTTTTCTGGTCAGCCTGTGCCAGGCAGGAAAAGTGGCTTTTTTGCTGAAAGGAAAAATGATTAAAGTGGAGGTTTAGTTACAAACATTTTTTAGGCAGAAAATTGTTCAGTATGTAAAGTTTCTTGCCTAACTTTTTTAATAAAAATGTAAACTCAATTTATTTGATATTAATGCCCATATTCAGAAAAGATTCTTTTTCTACCAACAGAATGGGTTGATTTTTACCTATGCATAGGTCCTTTGGCAGGATTACTTCTTCAGAGTTAAAGATGCGTAATTGATTTTTTTTTTTCAAGTTGTTTAAGACATCAACTAACTAATGACAGACATTTAATATCAATTACAATGCTTTGTTTGGGCACTTTTCTGAAGGAACAAGTCCAAAAAATTGTGTTAAAAGTGATTGTAAATTGGGTACCAAGTAGACTTACTGTTCACAGCATATATACAGGGCAGGCACAGGTTGCTTTGCATGACCTTCCTTATGCTACATGTCCTTTAATTTTTATGCCTGATTGTGATATTTAAGAGAATTACCTTTTGAGAAAATACAGTAATTGTCTTTCTGTACTTACAGATTATATCTGGGATTTATTAAAAGAACTAGAACTGCGATAGTGCTTTCGGTGATGTAGGTGTATCCAAGTAGTTCAACTAAAACGTTGTTTCACCTAATGTTATCTTATGGCTCGGCAACATTCTTCACTGTTTCTGTCTTCTTTCCCCAAGGTAAAACGAACAGTTTATTTCTTGCAATGAAAGGTGAAGCCCAAGAACTAGATCCAAAAAAGATCACAGGTGCCTGAATTCTATTCACGCTTCATTTTGGTTACCCAAATCCAGAAATAAAACTGCGTGGTAGTGAGTTTTAGATGCATCTCTGTTGAACAGGTGCTTCAGTTTTACCAGTTGCCTGAAATTGCCCTCCCCTATTAGAGAGGATGCTAAGTCTGGACTGTATCTCATTTTCCCCAGCTGGCTGACTTATCTACTGAGCTGCAGTTGTGCTATAACTGATGCAGTATATTGGGATATTTTATGTAGAGAAATGTGCTGGCAGAACTGGTCATGAATCTCTCCCATCCAAGAATAGCAGATTTATTACCTTTGTGGACATTTGAATCCTCTCAGATTGAAAGAGAGACTGGAACAAAGTAGCCTTACAATTTAAGCTAGTTTTTACACTAATCTAGTAGAGAAAAAAAGGGAGCTGTGCTCCTTTTAAAGTGTGTGTGTGTTTAGATCTTTAAGGATGCCATTTTCTGTAAGGAAGGTTAGAGGTTTCTGCTGCTCAGAAAACACAGCTTCTGCATCCTTCATTAGAAGGCATTTCCTCATATATAATTCTGTTAAAGTGCACTTTCTCCTGAGCCAGTTTAAATACCTTGCACTCAGTGATTCTTTTTGACTAGCACAAAGCAGAAGGTAAATATCTGCTCAATGATCTTGGCTTTTGTGAATCCCACTTTGAAGCCCTATTGCACTTTCCAAGCATTGCAAAGGAAGTGCCTGGTTTTCATGCCGAGTTCAGGATTCCACTTGTGGTCATGTGTGAATTTTAAATGCAAATGTACAACTCAGTTTAGGTAGAATTTAAATTCATCAACAGGAAGTCTTCATTCTACAAAAAGTGGTTGTCTTACCTTTCAAATGCATGCGTTTTGAAATAGATCATTAGCAGTCATTCATATAAATAAACCTGAGGAGTTTCACCTCTTTAAGTACAATGTCATACAGTTGCGTATTAGCTTCTGTTTCACTAGATCATCATTAATTTGGAATTGTTTTACTATTTTAAAAGATTTGGGATTAATCTAGTTACAGCATTAGTATAGAAAATCTTCCATTAATGTCATTGAAGTGATACTGATACCTTTCATGGAAGAAGATGTGTTATTAAGGACTGTTTGAAGCAAACTTGTTTAAAAGCTACTTCACATTGTGATAGTCTTTCTCATCACTTTCTTTTTTTCAGATATGCTTTTTAATCAGAAAGTGCCTGAGTACATGATGTTTGTGTGATAAATGTTAATCTATCTTTATATAGCATAACCCTTCAGGATATATATTTTTTTTTTCTTCTTCTTCATTTGTATTGTGCTAATGACTTTGGAATTTAAAGGTCAGTGTAAAACACAATGTGTTGGCTGAAGGAGCCCATGCAATTTTAATAGTGTTAGCAGGCTGGTGAAAAGAGCAGCCTTTAACAGTATGCATGTTCTGCAGGAGTTACTGATTTGTGAAGTGCAGACACTGAGGAAAGAATACCAGTGGAATGGGAAGTTGTTAGAGCTTAATGATATCCTGCAGTTAGATAAATACCAAGACAAACCAACCATGCTTATTTTCAAACTAGGATAAATCGATTTTGTGATAACTTCTTACTTGATGAATTATAAATAATATCTTGTGTCAGTATTATTTTCTCCTGCTATTCATGTAGTAGCTTGTCTATAGTAACTTTTCCTTTTCTGTGCAACTTTATCCCTGAGAAAAGTTTGTGCATAACGCGCAAGTATATAGTAATGAAATGTAGTTAAAAATCTGTCTTCTGTGCAGGTGGGTGTTTGTTTTCCTCTTTTTTTTTTCTTTAAATAAATTTTCCCTCCTCCTTCAATTAAATGCAGCATTAAACAGCCTCAAAATAACAAGATATTTAGTGGGGTTGTTTGTTTGTTTGGGTTTTTTAAGAGATGCTCCCAGGGTATGTAGGGACCAGCATTCTGCCATTGGCGTTGGGTATAAGTTTAAACCCAAAACACAGCATTAAAATTTGTTTTCAGGAAAGATGCACGTTGCAAATGTCAGCATATTGTAATGCAGAAGGAAGACGAAAATTGCTTAGAAGTTGTGGCACATGGAAAATAAGCTTAGAAATTATTATTTTCTTCTTTTAATAATCTGATGCCCAGACTGCTCAAACCAGCGTAGTTTTTCTCCCCTCTAATTTCATTGCAGAAATTTTCTTCCTTTTTCTTGCAGAATAATAGAATATAGTGTTTGATATAAAGTACAAGTGTTTGGTCTGTCTTCCAGCTCTTAATGAGGTATCTTTGCCAGGAAGAGAGATAACTTAGAAATGAAATCCTCCATTTCATGGAATGACACACTTTGAACTTTTTTTGATACGTGTGTCTGATCTTTCCAGCAAGCTGAATTTGACCTAATTAAACTTACTTTGTAAACTTTGAGTTTTAGAGCACTCTTGTCCGCCCTGACTAAAACAAGTACAGCATCATCAGTTTGACTGCAAGCTCCCCATGAATGCCGCCTTACCGATAGATCTAGTTTGTTTTGTTGAAGTTACAACCTATAATGTAATACTTTATGTAAACTGAAATGGTATTGTTAGTGCTTTGGGTATGTTTACTAGAAATTCAGCTGAGATAACTGGTGTTCATACATTAAGCAGTTGTGACTGCTAACTGGACCGTGTCTTAAGTATGTTTGTAGAAGGGCTTCCTCTTAACTTAGTTCTCCAGTGTTGTGCTACAGAGGGCAAAACCACTTTGATTTGCTGTCTTTCTTAGGGTTTTTGGTTTCCTTTTTTGTGCTGTCATGTTGAATAGTGTTTTGTTTTTGGAAGGAGATGATGGAAACTGGACCATAGGTATTGTTAACTTACCGTGTATCTGGTCTTCTCCTGTGGTGACGTGTAATGAAAAATCTCATCATTATTTGTTTAATAAGTGAATGCAGTGAGGGGAGAGCATGTTTCCTGCTGAGGGCATTGAGGAAACAATTAAACTGATCTCCTAAATCCTGCCTTGTTATTCCCATTTCCATTTTTCAGAGAAAGTCCCCATTTTCTGCTTTTCGTAGTGCTGGAATTAGGCAAAGGGTAGGCTTTAGAAAGGCTACATACAGTAAATGTCACTGAACTATGCCTGTCTAGTTCTTTCCTTCTGGGGTATTTTTTTCCTTTCTTTCTTTCTTTTGTCTTTCTATGTCCTTTTCCTACCCTTATGTGTCATTTGGTTCATGTAAATAAATGTACAGGAAAAAAAATACAATTCAATGGAAGTCCACTATAAACTCCAAAGTTTAATATAGTGGAATTGTAGTGGATCTTGTAACTTGAAATAAAGAAGTTATTCTAATAACAGGTCTACACATAGATTACACATAGAGGAGGGGAGAGCAGTGGATGTTGTCTACCTTGACCTCAGCAAGGCTTTGAACACTGTCTCCCATAACACCCTCATAGGTGAACTCAGGCAGTGTGGGTTAGATGGGTGGACAGTGAGGTGCATTGAGAACTGGCTGAATGGCAGAGCTCAGAGGGTTGTGATCAGTGGCACAGAGTCCAGCTGGAGGCCTGCAGCTAGCCATGTTCCCCAGGGGTCAGTGCTGGGTCCAGTCCTGTTCAACTTGTTCATCAGTGACCTGGATGAAGGGACAGAGTGTGCCCTCAGCAACTTTGCTGATGGCTGACACACCATCAGGCTGCGCTGCAATTCAGTGAGGCCTGGAGAGGCTGGAGAGCTGCGCGGAGGGGAACCTCATGAAGTTCCACAAAGGCAAGAGTCAGGTCCTGCACCTGGAGAGGAACAACCCCATGCACCAGTACAGGCTGGGGCTGACCTGCTGGACGGCAGCTCTGTGGAGAGGGACCTGGGAGTCCTGGTGCACAGCAAGCTGGCCATGAGCCAGCAGTGTGCCCTGGTGGCCAAGAAGGCCAGCGGGATCCTGGGGTGCATTAGGAGGAATGTGGCCAGCAGGTTGAGGGAGGTTGTCCTCCCCCTCTACTCTGCCCTGGTGAGGCCCCATCTGGAGTGCTGTGTCCAGTTCTGGGCTGCCCAGTTCAGGAGAGACAGGGAACTACTGGAGAGGGTCCAGCAGAGGGTTACAAAGATGATTAGGGGACTGGAGCATCTCCCTGATGAGGAAAGTCTGAGAGGGGATCTTACCAATGTTTAGCCTAGAGAAGAGAAGACAGAGGAGATCTTATCGATGCCTACAAATATCTTAAGGGTGAGCGTCAAGAGGACGGGGCCAGATGCTTTTTAGTAGAGCCCAGCGACAGGATGGGGCATTGGGCACAAACTGAAGTGCAAGAAGTTCCTTCTGAATATGAGGAAGAGCTTCTTTACCTTGAGGGTGACAGACCACTGGTACAGGCTGCCCGGAGACGCTGTGGAGTCTCCTTCTCTGGAGACACTCAAAAGCCACCTGGATGCCCTCCTGTGTGACCTGCTGTAGGTGACCCTGCTCTAGCAGGGGCTTGGACTATATGATCTCCAGAGGTCCCTTCCAACCCTGACCGTTCTGTGATTCTGTGGATTCAACTTTACTTTCTTCCTAATACTTCCTGTGATTACTGATTTTGAGATATGACCAGAAATTAAGTGTAAAGCTTTGGGGATACTGTAAATGAACATTGGTTTATTAGTGGATAGAGCTGTTCCTTTTCTTTTGGACAGGCTGAATAGTTCCAGCTTCCTTCTTTTGTTGATTAAATTATCTGTAATAGAAACCTTACAAGATTGTTGGGTAACAGGAGAATTTAATATGTACAAAACCAAGATGGTTGATACTGGCATCCTCAGGAACAAATAGTGAAGGGTTTTTACATCTGCCTACTGCGGGAAGAGAAGAATATGTGAGAATTCTTGTGCTTTATTTTGGAATTTAAATGCCCACACTCTTCATCCTCTTAAGTAAATACTTTATAAACATCAACAATATGAACTTAAAAATGCTTTTAGCAGACTCTAGTAGTAAAATAACAATTCTTCAGCAAAAGATTTTTATAGGCAGCATTATTTCAACCATTAGCTTTCATAAACTTGAAATTGCCACGCCTATTCCCATTAGCGCACCATATACACATTAAATATACCAAGACAAGTGGAGTGCACCTGTGCCAGGTACAGTACGTGAAACTTTGTCTAGTGTAACCCAGATATTGACAGTACTGTTTTTACTTTGGTTACAGTGTGGATGGGGCAACTGGTTTGGTTTTCAAGAAAATTCTAACGCTCCACTTTAAATTTAGTTTTCATGCTCAGTTGGCATTTGTACCTCAGACGTATGTCGTAACGGATTTGCATCCGAGTTGCCTGCTGTGTTTGAAAAAATACTGCATTTTCTGAATAACAATGTTTTCTCTTCATTTTCTTCATTCTCTCTTGCAAAGTAACACTGAATTCGATCAGGAACTGTAGTTAGCTGATTGTGTCAGAGCCTTGTGCGGCTTTAAATCACTCAGTCTGTAGTAAAACTTGCCTGAGTTATTTTCAGGTAAATATCTGATTAACTCTATGTTCCCTGTGGATTATTATGGATATAGCCCAGAGTTCTCTCTGTTTTAAAATAAATACACTTAAGAAAAGAATCTATGCTTCAATGGATTTTTCAGATAAGGACCGAAGCAAGTCCTTATAAATAGCAGAGTTCATAAACCGTGGGTAGGAGTCTCTGTGCATTAAGGTATAAATTTGAAGCTGTGCATCATCGAAGGTATGTTGTGAGGGTTCCAGCATATTTCGGTTAATAACTTCTCTTACTCTGGAGTCCAGACTGACCTGTGCATTAAAATAGAAAGTCACGTAAGTAATAGTGGAGAATAGTACATGTGAGTTTTTAGGTTGTTTTATTGGTTGAAAAAGCAGTCTTTTTTAACCATTTCAGCTGTTTTTCAGGAGTGTACATTCAAGAGTGTAAAAACTGCTAAACATACTTTGGCAAAAAATGACTGTGTTGAAATTTGGAAATAGTAATATCTCAAGTATGGACAAAGGAATGTTCTCACAGAGGCGACCTTGCTTGAACAAGGCTGCCTGCAGCCGCGCTGTTAGGGACACTGAGAGACTGGCGGGCTGTCTGCAGGCCAACTTCCTGCTCTGTAGGAGAGAGGATTTGCAATTTTTTGGGACAGTTCACTTCCTTGGGAGTTAGTGCTGTTGTAAAGAGACTGAATTTGGAGCAAGCAGTATGATGCTAGACAGGAAATGTAACCTGGGAAGCTGTCGCTTAATCAGGTTCCTGTTAAAAAGCAGGGTGAATCAATGGGAACCACTGGTATGGCTGTATAATGATTCCATACAACATACAAGTAGTGACTTTTTTTTTTTCTTTTTTTTTTCTGTAAAGCTCTATTGCCTGTAGAAAAATATTAGTATTACTGGAATAGACTGATTAAGATTTAAACAGCATTTTTATAAGCACATAAGTATAGCTTGCCCCACAAACTATTAAGTTTGACTTTTGGAAGGATATTGGAAGGTTTAAAATTCCAGCCTACTTGGCAGGATTATATTCAAACTGAACTGAGGTGTCTTCAAAACTTGACATATTTGCTAACAGCAAAGTGATAGGTATATTTGAAAATTTTCAGGAAGTCAGTGCGTTTGTTCTGTGTCGTATTTTGTGCTCTTTGAGCAATTTTGTGCTTTGCAGGTAACACTGTTTGTGGTTACTGTGCTTTTGGAGAGACGTGTACACCCCCTTCCTAGTGCAAAGAAAAAAACTGCTTTGTCCAACAAATAAAATTTAAGTTGAGCAAGGATAGAGTGATCATCTGTATATTTGTGCCTCAAACTAAAGAGTTCATGTCAGCATGCCAGGGTAGCATAGGAAGAACTTTCTTACAACCAGTGGAAGTAGTGTTGGCCATCTCACCTCAACGATGCGTCTGCCTTTTTCTCCTAAATCTCTACTTGACGGCAGTGGGGTGGGGGGGGTGGGGGGGAGGAAGTTCTCCCTGAGTATTGTTGTAGCTTTAAACACACGTTAGAACTAACTGTGCAAAGCAGCATCAAAGAATGCATTGGGGAAAGTAATATACCTCTTTTGGAGAAAGGATAGAAATATAATCTTCATAAATTAGTCTTGCTTTTTCTTCAATGACACTTTTGTTGGATTCTTGTTTCAGTTCCTCGCAGGCCATCCAGAAAAGCATGTTTTCCTCACTGAATTCTGTTCGTAGAAACTCACGAAAAGCATTTCTGCCAGCTGGAGTAAGCATCAATTTATCAAATGATTGAGCCCAGCCATTTACTTCTTCAAGAGTAGGAGCAGGGCTTCAGGAGGAAGGAGAGGACAAGAAGGGAGAAATGAATGATTGTTACTCAGGCCATTTGCAGGTGGCAGGAGGCATCTGCCACCACAATGGCACAAAATCACAAGGTTCATGAGGCTGCAATTCCTTGCCAGAACTACCCGAGTGCAAACTCAAGTAAACGTATTTGTAAGGTGCCTTTTGAAAGTGTGCTTATCAACAGCTCAGATGCAGATGATTGCCAGCTCTTTGATGCAGGGATTGAAGTTTACTGCTCAAACTAATTGCAACAAAGAAGTCCCTCTGCAACAACTAAGCATTTTGTCTACACCTAATAGTCCTTGTCGAATTATTGTTAAAAATTGAATGAAAATACATAGAAAGAAGCCACGAATCAAACCTCCTACAAGGTACCCTTCTGTCTGTTACAGTTTTACAAGTGCTGCTACCTGTTTGAGCAATTCTGCAGAGACAGTTGCCTGACTCTTGGGAGGATCTGAGCTCCTCTTTATTATTTTTATAAGGCTGAGCACTGCCAGTTAGCTTCATTACACAGTTGCTGGGTGGGAACAGGATGTATGTAAAAATTATTTCAGATAAAAGGGAAACTGTTTACAATGCTGTTTTTGATCTGCCACGTTATGAAAGTGGGATGTGGTTACATGCTGCATATAAATAAGGTAAAAGATTATAGATCAGACCTTTGGGTCCTTAGGAGGTAAAGATGACTGCAAATTCAGCATAAATTGCAAACAGATAATAATAGTTATTTGCATATTTCAGGTAATTCACTTTAATTATTTAGTCTGATTTGTTGGATTTTTTTCATTTTATCTTGACAGAACACTTGGTAAAGACCATACCTTTCCTCGCAGTTTGGAATACCCTCTGCTTGGAGTTCATGGGATGTTCTCCTTGCTCTCTCTTCATCTTGATTTCTAACAGTAAGACTGCAAGGTGGCAAACAAAATTTTAGCCAACTTCGTAGAGGAAAAGGCTGAATGTACAGCAGATGCTTTTCCTCTGATATTTAAAAAAAAATAATTTATCTAAAAGGACACAAGCTAACAGTAGCCACATTACTCGTAGTTATACTCTGACATTAATTTTACAGTTGTATAAACCTGGCAAACTTTAATGCAGCTGAACGCTGTTCAGTATTGTATCAGGTAGACTTTCTATACAGAGGTCATAGATTCATAGAATATCTCGAGTTGGAAGGGACCCATAAGGATCATCGAGTCAAATTTTCTGTATATATGTGTACGTGAGTATATCTGTATCTGTATGGGGTATATATGTATACATGTGTACCTTACCAGATAGAAATCTATTCTCCATTGGTACTTACTATACTGTGTATGCTCGATGCAACATTTTTACTTAAGTTAGATTTTATGCACTGGTTTTATGTGAGTTAGATGTCAAGGTTGGTTGGTTTGGGTTTGGGTTGTTGTTTTTTCCTCTCCCCCTTCACTATTTTTTATATCCGTAGGGCACAATGAGGGCCAAGGCTCTGGTTTAGAGTGGTGATACCATTACAAGAAAGCCAGAGTTCAGAAGCTGGAGCACAGGTTTTAAGCAAGCTAGACGCTTCTGTATGGGATGTTGGAAGCATAAGCATCTTTCAGAGTTCAGATGTAGATACAGCCATTGTCTGGTAATTGATTGCAACTAAGAAGGTATTAGTATATGCTTCAAAATGTGAGGCCTGGAGCACAAAGAGCAGATACATCACTACCGAGTTTTGTTTTGAGTATGTCTGACTGGAAATGAGTATTAGTTTTTGTAGCATTACAAAAAAGATAATGTTTGCTGCAATCACTAGTGATCACTGAGAGAGATTCTCATGTCCCATGGAAGGGTAGCTGTCAACTTCTGTTGCTTTTATCAAATGTTAGTTTAAATAACTCTAGTTTTTAAAAATTCCTTTTGTAGTTGCAGATGATTCATTTTCATTTGAGACTGGATTTGCGAATACATATACTTCTTTTCAGGGAACAGGGACTATGTTCCAGTTCATAGGCCGTTATAGTTTAGTGAGAAATGCACGTGCATACACACACACACATTCATATACTCTGTAAAGCTGCTTAAAATTTGTCAAGAAGAGAAGGTCCCAGTGAATTATAACCTGTAATTTATGTGAAATGGGTCCTCCAGCTGAAATAATGCAATACAGTTTTTATAACTTGTAGGAAAATATAAAACTTAATTTCTTCATTTGTATTGTGTCTTTCTTTAATGCCAATGTTGTAACGGTTTTGTTGCCTTAATCCTTAAGAATCTCATTTATCTCTAGTAAGGCTTTTTGTTGATCCAGTTGATTTTCCTGTCCTTTCTGCCTTCTATACTCATGACTTTTGTCTTACTTCCAGCCTTACTATTTACTGGTTATCTCCTCCTCTTGTTTTCTCTAGTGTTAGTCCATAATCTGCAGAGACCTGCTTTTCTCTTTGCCAAGGCAGTCCATGCACTGAAGAGGGAGGGAAGCTTTCTAATATGAAGAGCAGATAATTGCAAACACTTTTTTTTTTCTTTTCTTTTTTCTGCAATATCTGAACCATACATTCAAACCGATTAACTATTTCAGTTCACCTTTTCAGGAAAAAAATAGTGGTTAGTGCTAGTTCTCTATTCTTTTGAGGTGTATAGGTCTCAATCCTTTACTACCCTTTTTACCAGTGGCCTTTTTTTAATATGAAAAGTGATATATAATGTATTCCTCACACACAGACAAGAAGTGATGTGCTTCTCAGAGTTACTTTTGGATTGAGGGGAACCAACAGATCCAACAGAAAGGATTATAGTCTTCATAGGGTAATGCACAAAAGGGGAAAAAGACAAAAGAAATAACAAACGCTTTCTTAAGAGAACATGCCATCCCTCAGAAAATGACTTGCAGGCAGACTCTTTCCCTAGAAATGTACAGGTAAACAAAAAAAAGGGACTAGTGCCAATACTGCATCTTCTCATGCATCTTGTCAGGATCTGGAAGAGTAACAGGCTGGAGGCTTGAGTTCTGGCTCGGAATGAACACAGGCTCTGAGCATCCAGCTGAGAGACTCATTTTACCGTTTTTTCATTCTAAATCTACTATTAAGAGTATGCTGATTATTGGATGTTCAGCAACTCAGCTGCATGACTCATGTAGACTGTTATTTTTATTCCTATTCATAACTTCTCTGTTCAAAGTACTTGAGCTATTTTGAGGAAAGGCTCAATGAATAGGGAATATAAATAGCTTAATTACAGTTTGTTTTGCATTTCTTGTTACTAGAAAACAATTGTTCTCAAAAAAAACCCCACCAGAAAATACTTTAAAGCTAAAACAAGCTGCTCTGTTTTGGAGCCTGTACTGGTTTCCCAGATGATTCTGAGATGCAAATAGGAATTTTAAGCATCGTGAAATTTGTGTACTTTCACATACCCTGTGGAGTAAATTGCTTTCTTTGAGTTGCTTGAATAGTGAGGTGCACAGAAAATGAGCATCCTGGAAAATATCAGGTAAAATTCTGCACTTTATCAACAATTTAGAAGATAAAATGGAAATTTTATGTACTCTTACTTAGTAGATAAAGTGTGCCTTATTTTTTTCCTTTTATGGAAAGACGTGTTGTTTGTGTAATGCAGCTCTAGACTGAGCCACTTGTGATTGCACTGGACAACTGTTCAGATGACACTGGAATTTGTATGGGTTGCAAGGTAGCAAACTCTGACCCTGTACAGGCACAGTACTTAATGTCTTTTTAAGCTCTGCCTTAGTTTGCCTCTAAGAACCTGTTGAAAAGATTGGTAGGATCAGACCCAGAGTACTTAGCATCTTGCAAAAAAAATTCCAAGCAGCCTTTTGTCCTTACAAAATACTCACTGTTTGCATTAGGGAGGGCAGGACTGGGTATCTCTGCTTCTGATGAGCTGAGTACCGATAGCAAAGGAATGATCAGCCTGCTTTTCCCTTGCCTTCTAATGGTGTTCTCCAAAGCGTTTGCTACCAGCTGCTGTTGGAAAAAAATAATGGTGGAATAGATTCCTAGCCTGGGCTGTAAGGTTATTTATGACTTCGTCCCTTCACCTCAGTGCCAGGTTTGCTTGCTATGAAGTCTTTATGTAGTGGATAATGTATTTATAAGAAGCACTCAGCTTGCTCTCAGTGTTTTGGTTGAACTCCTATGGCTGTTTAAGATTATTTATTTATTTAGTTATTTCAATGCAAGTTCTGGTCTTGTCCATTAATTAACACTGGGCCCCAAACAGATACAGGCCTTCTGAGTATGGGAAGCTTTACTTCAGTTTTAAACGGAATTGCATGCATCTGGAGGAGCTAGTAAGAGAGAGAAGGTGAACACATCATTAATTTAAGGGATCAAGTGATTCCTTTTCCTTTTTTGCTTTGCTTCCCTGATAAATTTTCCTCCTTAACATCTTGTAATGGGAGTTCTTCTGAATTATGTTCCGCTTAACTCCTATTCTTCAGCAAATACCCACAATGTTTAAAGTCTCTGATCCAAAGGATTAACTTCATATGAGTTGCTGTTGCCATGAGTTGGCAACACTAAGTAATAGCAATAGATCCAGTTGCCTTTGAAACAAAACAACAGTGCTGGGCATGTGGTTATTCATTTTCCAATCTACACATTCTTCCACCTTCTCCTAACTCCATTTAACACAGTCTGTGCTGCTTATTAAGTCCCAGTTCTAAATCTAAAGCTGTGACATATTCTGGTATTGCTTTCAGTTTTTAGTGGAAGCCCTGGTGAAGCTCAAGGCTGAGGAGCAGCAGTCGTGCACGAAACAGACCTTCCATTACACAGTATTGACAACAAAAGTACAGCAGAGATATTGTACAGATATTTTTCTTAAAAATCTGTTATTTCAATAGCAGGGAAAAAAAAAATCAGTAAACCGGAGAGCACAGTCACCTTTTAGTCCCAGATTTGCAGAATTACCCAGGTGGTTTGTTTGGCTTATGTTGTCATACACGCTGGCTATTGCCTCCCTCCCCTGCTATTCTCTTCCCCAGAGGCTTGAATGAGAGGGGTTACCATGAGCAGCTGCAGCAACAGCACCAACAGAAGCAGCAGGCATTGGACCCTCGATTTCCTGTGCTGTGCTGAGCCTGTGCCGTGCCTGGGGTCTCCTGGGTCGTAGACATCTGCCGTTTGCGCATCTCCATCCGCTCTGATCCCATGGGCTGCAAGACAGCAAGAGGAGGAGGAAGTAAGAAACATCTGTCTTTTTCCTTTTGTTTGCTTTAAAAGTCTTACCAAGCGGTGCTGAAGGCCACAGCTCCAAAGGAACTGAAAACCTAAATGCTTGATTTCCCACACCCCCCCTCACCCCCAGAAGCTCTTAGGTGTTGAATCCTTTGGAAGATTCATTCATTCTATTTTAAGTGCTGTGATGGAAGGCAAAGGGCTAATGAATTCTGCACGTGGGTGGGGTTCCAAAGAAAGAGTAGTGATGCAGAGAGCAAAAGGGGTCTCAGAGATGCAGCTTTTAGTACAGTGGTATATAAGGCCAGGAGCTGAAAAAGATTTCCTGAGGTTTTGACTTCAAGGCCAGTCCTAAAGAAACTGGTACAGAACAGAGGTAGGTAGAGCCTCTCCTTCCCTCTTCCCTTTTCCCTGATTAGCCAATGCACAGGCTTAGTGATGCTTGAGACACCTGAGCCCTCCTGAAAATCTGGCCTTTGGTGAATATTGAGGATGTCTCAAGCCTGCTTGTTGCCCTGTAGCAAAGGGGAAAGGCCAATGCTTACCTGTCCATTACAGGTCTGACTGCCACAGTTTTTTTAAATGTTTTCCTCTCAAGAAGGAATCAAGTGCTTCTGTGAAAATGATGAATTACTAATGAAGAAAACACACAACTGGACATTAATATTTAACATGCAGGTTTTTGGTCGCCTCTCGCAACTGAAGACGGCATGAAACAATTTTTGGTGGAAGCACTGGTTGTGGTTTTTGCACTGTTCTAGGAAACCTTTTCGGAGCCTGAATTCTGCAGGTTGTGCAGAGAAGTGGTGTTAATGAAATGACGAGTCCCCTTGAAGTTCCTGTCCCTTCCTGACCTCTCTCTCTCTGAGCTTCAGACTTGCTCTACAGCACTTGATAATGCTCTCCCTATTATGCTGAGGGTAGTACCATATTGAAGTGACACGTGTCTTTTATACGTGATATGTCAGCTTGTACAAAGATGAGTATGTCTTTCTTCATTTTGATTGTATTTGATTTTTGGATACATAACTAATCATCCTCCTGTGTCATGAGATCCCTTTGTGTGTAGGTTTTTTTCAGGTTGCTAAACCTTCTTTTGAGGCCATGACAATTGTAGGGGAACTAGCTGCTATTAATTTTGAGTTCTCTTTTTAATTGATAATCAATTGAATACCAGACTTGAAACGTAATCTGATGAGCTGAATACTGGAGGGTTAAAAGTTGCCTTCCTTTCTAAAATGCCCAGCCAGGTTTAGGAAATGCTATTGTTATAACTTGAGGGAGAATGCACAGACATTGTCATGGACTTGAAAGAAGAGTCAGGAGGAGAAAGGAGATTATTGCAGCAGAGTGCAGCATTACATTTTGCTGGATTTTTTTTTAATGCTGAATTTGTTTCTCTCTTATACAGCTTAATAGTTTTTGGTTTTGTGAGAACCACCCACTCTCCCGAGAGAAAAATGCATGACATGCTGAGCAGAAGATGCACCTGTTTTGCAGGAGGAATATAAGAACAACAATACAGATAGAAATTATAACCCATTTTGTAACTCTGTAGACCTAATCTGACAAGCAATGCCTACGTGGCCAGAAATAGAAAATCAGAAAAAGAACACAGCTTCCAAAAACCCCACAACCTTTCTTGTTTCAAAATGTGGAAGAATAAACATGAGATATACAATACATTTGAAGATTCAGATTTCTTTCCTTCAGAGTTTCAGATTCACAGGAAGAGAATGAAGCCCTAATTATTAATTTTCTTCCAGATACCTATACTTTTTTAAATAGAGCATCTTCATACTCCAATTAGGAAGTCATAGTATAGAAAGCATTATTGGAATGATAATATATCTAACAATATTTCAGGCTGCTTTGGACAGTAAGCAATTATTACTGATTTGAAAAGTGTAACTTGGATTGAGATATGTGTGGTTTATATAGCCTAATTCATCCACTCTTTCTTTTGAGATGTGTTATGTGGATCGTTCACACATATCTCTAATCCATATTACAATTGAACTGATGGTGGCCTGAGTAGAGAAGCTGGTTCCTGTTTGCTTTTTTTCCAAGGAGAACAGTAAATGGCAGCAGAAGTAGGAAGAATACACTCTTCCTCCCCACCTCATCCCACTGTGGTTTAATTCAAGAGATCCTTCTGGATCCATTGTTACTAATTCAGGTTCTTGAGAATTGTTTTTTGACATCTTTAATGAAAGGGAAGAGTATGTAAGCAGCTGTTCGGCAAAAACTGCCCAGCAGCACTGTGTCTTTGTTTCACTTCTGAACCATACACCTTACTTAGAAGTTTTCTGGTACTATAGGCTTTTATGAATGTTCATCATTGCATGGTTTCTCAGTTTACAGAAAACAAAGGACTGAGCACCACAAAAATTCAAGACACGTTTTTTTCAGACTAAATGATGCATTTTCATTTTTATTTGGCAGATGTATGCCAACTTTCTCATTGAATAACAAAGTAGGTTATGGTCATTTATGTGATGAATATTTTTTTTGAAAGATATTTTTAGCAGACAAAGCATGCTTTCATGATAGCAGAACTGTATTAGAGTAATGGGAGATAAGAGAAAGAGGACTGGAATATACCTGTTGGCTTAAAGACAGCCCAAGCTTTTGAATCGGAGCTGTTTAGTGATTATCATGCATGTATTCCCGGTGGCTGTTGACAGTCACATTGTACATTTGATAGAAGTTTGGAGTGGATCACAAACTAATTTGCATGTGACTTTATGTGGTGTATTAGCAGGAATACTGTGGTAAGATACAAGAAGGAATTTACTCCTATGTGCAGGTACTACGGGTATCACTGTCCTGGTTTTGGCTGGCAGAGATTTAATTTTCTTCTTGGTAGCTGGTGCAGTGCTGTGTTTTGGATTTGGTGTGAGAACAAATTTGATAACACACCGATGGTTTTGGTTGTTGCCAGGTAATGTTTATACAAAGTCAAGGACTTCTCAGTTTCTCAGGCCCTGCCAGCGAGAGGGCTGGAGGCGCACAAGAAATGGGGAAGGGACACAGCCAGGACAGCTGACCCCAACTAGCTGAAGGGATATT
>JAVJGI010000040.1:47072855-47090369 GCA_035590275.1 Ibycter americanus
AAAGGAAGGAAGGAAGGAAGGAAGGAAGGAAGAAAGAAAGAAAGAAAGAAAGAAAGAAAGAAAGAAAGAAAGAAAGAGGAAGAAAGAGAAAGAAAGAAAGAGAGAGAAAGAAAGAGAGAAAGAAAGAAAGAGAGAAAGAAAGAAGGAAAAAGAGAAAGAAAGAAAGAAAGTTCACAGCAATAGCTACCACCCTGGAGCTGCGGTGTCCTGACAGCCTGATTTGTTTCCAAGTCCAGTGGGGGAATGTTCCATCTGATGCTGGTTGGTTCCATTAATTTCTAGGGTTGTCACGAGCTGTTCTGCTTAACCACACCTTCCACCCGGCAGTGCTGTGCGTGCCCAATACCGTCAGGTGGTGCTCAGAGGTCTCCAGGCCTCTCAGTCCCCCTGACCCCGGCTCTGGGCACATGCACAGGGGTTTGGTTAAATTTCTCAGGATTAGCTCCCCCTGTTGCTTCATGGTGTCAGTCGCTGGGTTTCCTGCCATAGCAATGTTGAGACAAACATCTGCTGTGGCGATGGTGGTTCTCACCGACGCAGTCTCTTACAGGTCCCCAGTACTTCATTTGGGGAGGACAATGAATTATTGTATCTATACTCTTTCTGACAGTTTAGTTTTGGAGCTACTGGACAGAATCCAGGGAAGGACCACAAAGATGGTGAAGGAACTGGCACATCTCTCCTATGAGGAAAGGCTGAGAGAGCTGGGACTGTTCATCCTGGAGAAAAGAAGTCTCAGGGAGGGATCTCATCAATGTATATAGATGCCTAAAGGGAGCATGCAGAGGGTGGAGCCAAGCTCTTTTCAGTGATGCCCAGTGGCAGGACAAGAGGCAATGAGCACAACCTGAAATGCAGGAGGTTCTGTCTGACCATCCCAAAACTTTTATTGTGAGTGTGACTAAGCACTGGAACAAGTTTCCCAGGGAGGTTATGGAACCTCCATCCTTGGAGATCTTCAAAAGTCATCTGGACATGTCTTGGGCAACTGGCTCTAGCTGGCTCTGCTTGAGTAGGGGGGTTGGACCAGGTGACCTCCAGAGGTCCTTTCTAATCCCAACCTTTCCGTGCTTCTTCCATTTCTACTGGGGATGGAGTTTAGCTCATCTCACATTAGCTACCTAAAAGTAACAGCCAAAATCTGTGGTCTGAGTTCAATGAGCAAGCAGGAAAAAATCTTAGACAACTATCTTAACGTGGAATTCCATCCAGTGTCCCTTACATATGCATGTTCATGTTTAGATATCTGTCTGTCTCTTTGAAATCCCAGCCCTGCATATCAGTTTAGAAATATGATCATTACTTATAACTGCAAAGCAGAAAGGTGTGTTCATGCTCAACATTTTCATAACTCAGGCTCAGTTCATAAAGTTGTTTTTTTCACTATCAAAAACTAAGTAGTTATTAGAATTTTCTTCCTTATAGTACTGCATCACAAAATCTTACTGTACCTATAGTTATTTCCGATATTGGTTACTGAAAGACTTTGCCAGCCATATGAACTACCATAGGTATAGTTAACAGAAGCATGGTTTTCTGAATCTTCTAATGGAGGTCCAGTCAAAGTGAAATACTTGGAAACTTGTAAAATAGTAAAATGAAAATGAAATCATGTACTGCTGCTTCAAGACACATAGAACAAAATAGACAATGGTAAGAGTGAAAATATATTGGAAAATCAATCATTTTCTGCTGGACTAAATATGAAATCAGAGCTTGCAAAAAACCCAAACTGAGCAGTGACAGACATGACAATAGTCAATATAGACTATAGATAATATAGTCTACTGGCAATAGACAATAGTACAATTGTTCCATTCCAAGAATCAGTGACACACAATGAGAAATAAATAAGGTATGAGAAAAATACTGCATCAACAAGATCTTTATATCTGAGTGTACCATATTGTACACCATCTGTGCTTTGATGATGATAAAAATCTATTGTGTTTACATGACAAGGTTTTGGTAGCAGGGACACTGCAGGGGTGGCTTTTGTGAGTAGCCATCAGGAGTTGCCCCCATGTCAGACACAGCCAGTTATAGTCATCTCCAAAATGGACCTACCACTGGCCAAAGCTGAGACCATCAGTGATCCTGGTGATGTCTCTGTGACAATATATTTAGGAAAGGGTAAAAACGTTTTGGTTTTTTTTCCTGGAAAGGAGGGGAAAGTGCAAATGAGCTTTACTGACCACCTTACAGGGTTTTCATTAGTTAGTTTATTTTTATTGTGTTCCTACTTGCTGCAATGATAAAAATGTATTTGGCATGAAAATTTCCATGTACGCTCATGCATGTCTTTATTTAGATATGCAGTCTATTTTCACCAAAAAAAATCCTGATTATTTTTTTTTAATCTAGTAAAACAGTCCTTTCTTCAGAAAAGTGAGTAGTCATGGGTAAAAAGGGGGTAGTCATGGGAGATCAAAATTCACCTACCTGTATGCATCATAGTTTTGTTCCTCTTATTTTTTTTTTTTTCTGTTTTTGGTCTTTCTTTCTTTCTTTGATTCTTTCTGGAAAAAACTAACTGTGGCTAAATTCAGAGAATGAAAAAAGAAAGATGGAAGAAACATTTATTTTTTAATCATTATATCCTTTCTGTAGCAGGCCACCTTTTTAGTATGTACTACAATGGGAACTAAGTTTCCTTTCACATCTTTATAATGTTTATGTGTTTCTATCAGTAATTTTCTTGTCTTCCCCTTCCCTAAATCGAAAAATTGGAGATAAAATCTGTTTCTTAGGAAACTTTGTGATTGACAAGTTCATATTTACTCCAAATAAGAAGATAAAGAAGCTTGAAATGTCGCCCATTGAGAGCTTTCTCGAAATCTCACAGTTTATTTTCCTTTGTAAGAATCAAAATGTTTTTGAACATATCAGTTCTGAAGTGCCAGGATATTGCAGAAATGTGAAGAAAAATGAATGAAAAAAAAATGCCCTATACTGCTGCTTTCTAGTCTTATCTAATATGCCAGTGTGTGGTTGCGTGCTGTTAACAAATATAAGGACCAGGAAGTCTTTTGGGATATAGACTGAATTCTAAATAGTGATCACTGTAATTTTTCAGTCAACTGTAGTTTTTGTAATAACCTGTTCTTTCAGGACAATGACTCATACCCATGCATGGACCCAGGTACTTCAAGTGGACTTCTATGCTGTAATATAGTTAGGTGTTCTGACGTATTCATTTACACAGAGTCCCAAACTTCCAGCACTTTTCAGTGGTTCTGCATCAGCCCTGCAGGTGAGGGATTCAAGCCTTTCTCCCATACGTTAATCACAAAGACTGTACCAGGATTTCCAGGATGCAATTTATGGCATTAGGATCGAAAAGAGTTACCCAGCCTCACAGGAAGTAGCCTACAACTCCTGATTTTCCTAGTACAAACACTGTTTTGTGGATGCATTTTTATTTCTATTAATTGTCTTGATGTATTTTAAGAAATATTGTCTTCTAACACATTCTTACCAATGAAAACTGACTTTGCTGGAAAAACGCTACATATTCCCTAATTAGCAGATTAAGGTAACTCATTACTATGACTACAGCAGTTTCTGAAAATCTTTTTGCACAGGTTCCCTCGAAGGATGACAGTGTAAACGACATGTGACTATCTTGCTTTCACCAGATGTCTTTTCATATTCTTTTTCCCTCACCAGCCATTTGGGAAATTAAAGAGGGTACAGGTTTTCCTGCATGGACATTTTCAGGTAACATCTCACTTTAAGATATGAAATGCAAAAGAAGCATCATTTTGTGATAGTAGTAATTATACTGGCAGGTCTAGAAAACCTTCAAGCATTTTGCATTATATGTTCTTCACACAGCAATTATTCTTAGTATCGTTTAGCCTCATTTTGAAAAAAAAAGGATGATATGCAGGTTAGAAGCAGAATGTTTCTTCTAGGGAATCTTTAGGTGTTGTTATGATACATATTGGATTTGCTGTAATTTCAGGAATGATCTTGGGTATTGCATTTTTGCTTGAGGTGGGTTTTGATTAAATATCGTAAGAAATCAATTAACTTTTACACAGCTGACTCAGCTGACTGTCATTGGAAATGTGTACTGATGACATGAGCTAAGGCAAAAATAAATTAATGTGATTATTTCACTTTCAGTGGAGTCATCTGTAGATCAAGGTCTCAGAGTCTGATACCGAAATTAATTTCGTAGGTGCGCAAAATAATAAATGGATCCATACAAGTTACCACCATTAATTTTAATTTGTCACCAGCCCTTGACAACAGTTTTACTCCACTTTTGGAGATGCAGTCATATCATTCATGGTTAGCTAATCTGCACAAGATCCCCTGATGTGAAAATCTGACAACTCCTCCTAGAATTTTTGAAAGGTGCTGCCCCTGCTTTTCCATTCAGCACAGGAAGAGAGCAGGTAGAAACATGTAGCTTGGCACCTATCTGGCAGTAGCAGGACTGCCCTTTCAAAAACCATTCACAAGTCAGTGCAGAGGGGTAGGAGTACCTGACAGCCTAGAGGCTGTAAGTTTTCAGGATGTCTCTCAAGAGGATTATGAACCAGAGTGGGGAAAAGAGCTGTTGTGGTTTAACCCTGGTATATAGCTCACTCTCACACAGTGGGATAGGGGAGACAATTGGAAAGGTGAATGTGAGAAAACTCACAGGTTGAGATATAGACAGCTTAACAGCAAAAACAAAAGTTGTGCACACGAGCAAAGCAAAATAAGGAATTCATTCACTACTTTCCATTGGCAGGCAGTTGTTCCGCCATTTTCAGGAAAGCAGGGCTTCATCGTGCTCAACAGTTACTTGGGAAGACAAACACAGTAACTCTGAATGTCACCCCTTTCCTCCTCTTCCTCCAAATTTTATTGCTGAGCATGACATCACATGGTATGGGATAATCTTTTAGTTAGCTGGGATCAGCTGTCCCAGCTGTGTCCCCTCCCAGATTCTTGTGCCAGATTCTTGTGTCTACTTACTGGTGGGGCAGTGTGAGAAGCAGAAAAGGCCTGACACTATGTAAGTACTGCTCAACATCACTGTTTTATCAACACTGGTCACAAATTTAAAACATAGACCCATACTATGAAGAAAATTAAACCTATTCCAGTGAAAACCAGCACAATAGGTCATGGTAAGGAAACATAAAATGCTAGACTGGAAACTGGTCGATAAGCAGGCTGGAGGTGGAAAGGAGTTCAAGGTGGTGTTCAAGACTGTGAGATAAGTTTCATCTCTAAGTGGGAAAATTGAAGGCTACAGCCATTGAAGACAAGGCTGCTTTTGAGTAGCATATAAAGTATAGCATCTGAAGTGTCGATATTTTTATTGCACATTTGAGATTTTT
Organism: Ibycter americanus; assembly: GCA_035590275.1. Classification (NCBI taxonomy): domain Eukaryota; kingdom Metazoa; phylum Chordata; class Aves; order Falconiformes; family Falconidae; genus Ibycter; species Ibycter americanus. The sequence continues at coordinate 47,078,198 of JAVJGI010000040.1, forward strand.
TTTTTTTCCTTAGGTAACAATGAATGAAAGCAATACTTTTATGTTTTCTAGTTCTATTGATGATGAAAGATCCTTGAAACATCAAATACTTTTTTTTACAAAACAGATGACATATACTACTGTCCTGGTTTTGGCTGGGGTAGACTTTTCTTTCTAGTAGCTGGTATAGTGCTGTGTTTTGGATTTAGGATGAGAATGATGTTGATAACACACTGATGTTTCAGTTGTTGCTGAGCAGTGCTTACACTAAGTCAAGGACTCTTCAGCTTCTCATGCTGCCCTGCCAGTGAGTAGGCTGGGGGTGCACAAGAAGCTGGGAGGAAACACAGCCAGGACAGCTGACCCAAACTGGCCAAAGGAATATTCTACACCATATGATGTCATGCTGAGTATATAAACTAAGGGTAAAGCTGGCGGGGGCTGCTGTTCAGAAACTGGCTGGACATTGGTTGGCAGGTGGTGAGCAAATGCATCGTGCATCACCTGTTTTTTATATTCTTATTCTTAATCTTATTAATAGTCATATTAGTGTTAGTATTTTCCCTTCCTTTTCTGTCCTATTAAATTGTCTTTTTCTCAACCCACAAATTTTATTTTTTCCAATTTTCTACCCCATGCCACTGGGGGGTGGGGGAGTGAGCAAACAGCTGTGTGGTGTTTAGCTGCCTGCTGGGTGAAACCACAAGAACTATAGATTAATTTTTAGTTTTATCTCTAGATAATATGAGACCATGTATTACTCAGTAGGAATTTAACACTATAAAAATTAAGGAAAACAATGATCAACTTCATTTGACAATATATTGCCTGCTGTGAGGTTCAGTTTGTTGTTTGGAGAAAAAAAAAAAGCACAACAAAAAAGAAATGTGCTGAAGAAGGGAAACTGTCATTGAAGTCACAAAAGAGGAGCAGAGCTGGGCACAGGCTGGGTAATTTCTCCTTTCCGAGGCACTTGATCCCTACTGTGCGTATGTGACAATGCCTAGCTCACACCTGCCTCAAAGGCATCAGAACCCAAAAGATAAAAACTGTCTATTGGCTAAGGGGGAGCACACATCCAGTGTTATAACATCTTTATGTTGTGTCTAAACTAATAAAAAAGGCTTGCTTATGGAAGTTATCCATACAAAAAGCCTACATGTCTGCAAGGGTATAAAATCTCGACTCAGAGAGCACTCAGTGGAGCTCCCTCTCAGCCAGCCTGAGATTCCCTATCACCGTCATGCTGCACTTTCCCTCTGAGCAGGTCATATGTCTGTTTATTTTCTTTTGCTTGTAGCTTACTATAATGTTTTAATCAGCTCTGTAGTCCATTTTAATTTTTTTTTTTTACCTTTCTGTGTTTTATTCATTATAATACTGTTGAGGGTGATCAACGTATGATCACTGCCTGCACTATATTATTAGGGACAGTGGTTTGCTTGTGGGCATTGATTTATGGTGTTTATTAAAGTAAACATATTAATCACAATGTGAGTCCTAGTGTTTTGTTTGCACCCCCAGGCCCATAACTGGTGAAGCAGTCTCCCTGCTCTGAGCAGCAGGCCGGAAGTCTGTCTGGTCACGACACCTGCTTGTGGCATTGATGTAAAATAACCATAATTACACGATATGGAATTCTTTTTAAAAACTTATTGCATTTTTTTGATAGAGCACAATTTATTCTCTTGTTTATCAATATATGGAGCATAATTTCTTTTTCAAAGAATCATAGAATCAAAGAATCAGAGAAACATTCAGGTTGGAAAAGACCTTTAAGATCATAGAGTCCAACTGTTAACCTAACACTGCCAAGTCCACCACTAAACCATGTCCCTAAGTGCCACACCTACACATCTGTCCTGGTTTCAGCTGGGATAGAGTTAATTTTCTTCTTAGTAGCTGACACAGTGCTCTGTTTTGGCTCTGATGTGAGAGCAATGTTGATAACACACTGATGGTTTTAGTTGTTGCAGGGTAATGTTTATACTAAATCAAGGACTTTTCCGTTCCTTGGGCCCTGCCAGTGAGAGGGCTGGAGGGGCCTCGGAAACTGGGAGGGAACACAGCCAGGACAGCTGACCCAAACTAGCCGAAGGGATATTCCATACCATATGATGTCATGCTGAGTATATAAACTGGGGGGAAAGCTGGCCAGGGCCTGCTGATCACTGCTCAGGGACTGGCTGGGCATCAGTCAGTGGGTGGTGAGCAGCTGGATTTTGCATCACTTGGTTGTTTTTTTTTTTCTCCCTTCCCTTTGGATTTTATTTCTCTCCCCTTCTCCCTCCTTTTCATTATAATTGTTGTTATTATTATTATTGTTTTGGGTTTTCCCCCTCCTATTTTATTTTGCTAAATTGTTCTTCTCTCAGCCCTTGAGTTTACATTCCTTTTCATTTCTCCTCCCCATCCCTTGCGGAGGGGGCAGGGGGGAAGTGAGCAGCTGTGTGGTACTTAATTTCTGGCTGGGGTTAAACCACAACAATCACGTTCCAAGAAAGGTAAAGCATCTATCTAAATTCCTAACAGGATGTTTAGAAAGCATGACTTATGCAGAAAAATTGTAGGAGGAAAATCTAGAAAGGGGAACTGAGAAGATACTGATCTTCTGATCAGTAAAAGTTATGATGTTCCTTTGTTCTCTGTTTCTTTCAGAGATAAATAATGAGTTAGCTTGGGCTAAATAAAAACCTGGGCTCGATTTTACAGGGTAGCAAGGTAGAGAGCTGAGCAGTGGTGCAGGTTATTACAAAGTTGTAGAAACTCCTTTGGCACAGATATTAAGACTCATAAGACAAAAACATAGCAGGCTGGTCCAGGTTCACAGAACAAGTAATGAGTAAGTGATCCATCCCAGCAGTGTTTTTCTAACTTCATTCTTCCCTGCTTTTTAAATTTTTTTTTTTTTTTTTTAATGTAGCTCTGGCTCTAAACCAAACTGTCATCAAGCACATTATTCTATATACCTTTCTACCTGGATCAGTTCCCTTTAGCCACATAAAAATGATTAATCTGCAGGAGAAGTGGATGTCTTGCATTAAAAGTCTGTGTTTTTGTGGTTGATCCTCTAACCAGAATTGCAAAATAAAGTTAAAATGTTCGTGTTTGCAGCACAATTTTTTGCAAATGTATATCCCAATTGTGATTGTACTGAGATTGTGTAATGCCAGGCATGAGGCCTGAATGCACAGTAAGACATAGGCTCTGTCTAAAGGATATGTCACAGTTTTGTATGTATATTCATGGATATACACTGGCTTTCTAGATTTCTTTGCTTTTCAAAAAAATATGTAATTTAAGAAGAAAAAAAAAAAAGGTAAACTAGGGAAACCCAAACCCTGCAATTTTGCAGCTGTGCATGGTGATATAAGAAGTTTATCACGAGCTCCCTATCTGCTGCTTTTGCTCTCCCATAAACTGCTCCTTGGCTGGAATAGAAACAAAGGCACAGACACCAAGTTTGTGCAAGTCATCTAAGGATTCATTAAAAAAAAAAAAAAAAAGTACCTTGAAAAGTGTTAAGGCTATCAGAGTATGACTGTGCACAGTGAAGTATAATCATCTTGGAAGGTGTATAGAAAAAAAGTCATAGAGATGAAGCAAGTTGTCTGAGATCATGCAGCGAGCCACTAATGAGATGCGAACAGAAAAGCCTTGTTTTACATAGGTAGTTGTTTTTCTGCTACCTCTAGTGTATCCAGAATTTCGCTGTGGGTCATTGAAGTTCTCTATCACACTTTGCTGCTGCTTGCTGCAGCCACCATAGCTGTGTAATGAGCCTTTCCAGACAACTGCTCGAATTTCTGTTCTTGAGTTGTACTGTGTGCAGGAATGGACAGTAGATTTATCAACAACGCCAGTGAGTATTATTTGTAGGAATTTACAAAATTCCTTGCTTCTTTACAGTACAACCCACATTAGCAACTACTTAAACAATTGCTTGTCTGACTCTCAGATCTGCAGGAATGGAGGTGGCTATTTTTTTGCCTTCAGTACACTTCAGATGCTCAGGGCAAAAAGGAGGGTTTTCTTAGACCTCCCTGTAAAAAGGTCTTCTGTTCATATAATGTTATGGTTGTTAATTTGGGACACTGGATGGTCTGACTGGGTCATGCAGTAGGTGTAAAACTAATCAGAAAATCTAGTGCCTGTGTTCTTTGCATCAATGATGACACTAACAGTATATGTTAGTTGAAGAATTACTTGTGGCTTCTACTGCTATAGTACATGGTACCAGAGATTGGTGACCTCTTCAAGTTTATTATCCCACAGTATGATGTCAAAGAGCCTCAACCAACTGTAATAAAAACCAGTGGAAGTGTGACTTAATTTTGCAAGAGGGCTTTCCTTATTTTCTAGATTGATACTGTGGGTGATCAGGTTGTTTTAATAATGAAAAATATGAATCATCAACAGCATTTTGATCCAATAGCTTACCTTAAAGTTGTTAAAGGGAATGACATATGTTGATACCTACATTTAGCTAAATATTTTTCTTTCCCTATCCTAGTTGAGAATATATTCAGCAGACCCGCAAGTGGTGGACCGGGGAAGTAGGGTAAGAGGCACATGTATATATATATATGTCCTTGCCAGGTGCTGCATTTCATAAGGAGCATAAAGGGTGACCTGAACTTGTCCCACAACCTGACTGTGATGCTTAAATAATTATCTCTGTCTTGTTAAACAAGTAGTATAATATTGCAGAGAAATGCATGTACGGATCTGGGCAGGGAAAACATTAGTTGTAGGAATCAGTTGGAAGACTTTGGAGCTTGAGGAGCCCTGAGACCTGAAGTGTGTATAAAATCAAGGGCAAGGGATAGCTCTGAGCTATTATTTGGCTGTACATCTGTTAAAATGGTTTTAATTAAAAACAAAACCAAAACGGTTTTAATTGTTTTAAAATTCCTGAGGAAAACAAGGTGTACAGCCATCGTCCTATACCTGGTGCTGTCAGAGCACTCAGATATGACAGGAGACTGTTTTGTAGTCAATATGGCAATGAAGTGGGAAAGAACCAGTGATTGAACTGGACAGGTTCCTTCTCATAGGGAAATTTTATAATGCAGTTATAAAAAATGAATACACTAGGTGCATTTTCTGTAATCAGCAGTGCAAATGTTCTTCCACCAGCTGATATATTCTGTTCCTTATTACCAGGTGTGCACTTTGAAAATGGCAGTCAGTAAATACAGCATGTTGCCACATCAGCCTCCCAGGAGAGTCGCTTATTTCATCAGCTGACACTGAAATAAAAACAAGATGGAGGTGTTCTTTCTCAGGTTTTCGGTTTGCATGGCATGCAATTAGTATCTGGTTTTAAATGGATTTTTTACTGGCCAGTGTCAAGTATTTTCTGTTTCATTTCCCTGGACAATCAAATATAAGTATGTCTGTCAAGAAAGAGGATGTTTTCTTTGAAACATCAAGATCTCATTGTGATCAGAGAAAATTCCATCCTAGTTTTTATACATTCAATTTTGAAGTATTAATTCTGATTACATGTGGTGTGCGTCATATTTTCAGCTGCTGAAAAACTACATCACTTCACTATGGCCGGTGAAGACAAGGGGATTTATACCACCTAGGGATGTGATCTGGTACTTGCATTTATGCTGCAGAGAAAAGTGACTTCATATCTTGGGTTGGACTTAATAGCAGGTGGTGCTAAGCAGAATTGTCTGAAATGCCTTTCATCAAAATTTGTATAAATGTTTTGTTTAAAAATCCTCCTTCTGCTTCCTGAATGCATTTAGACAGATGGTTACAAACAGTGAGAGTTTTATCTTATCACTGACAGTGACTTTTTCCATCTTACTAAGAGAATGCAGAGGGTGAACATGTATCAGTGTGCATAAACTATTTCCGCTCTGATTGAATAGTTTTGTATTTATTCTTTGAGAGAACTCTTACTGTTTTGACTATAAAGTAAATTTAGAGATGACTTTTTATTTTTTCCAAGGTACTATAAGTATGTTTAGATTTTTAGATATATTTCTTTGAATAGTTAAAGATTCAGACCTATAAGGAGATGATTTCTTATTCCCATTGAGGTCCTTGCAAGTTCAGGAAGACTAATATCTCACAGGTTCAAGCTCAAATTATGGCTCTGTTTTCGTTTGGGGTTTTTTGTCACTTGGGTAGTCACGCTGAGATCTAGTGCTTTCCCTCTTCAGGATTGAGGCAAGGTTATATTGCTTCTCCAAGGTAAGAGAGGAAGGTTCAGGAGGAGAACTTATCTCTAAGCCCCAGTGGAGGGATTCAGCCTAGTTTGTGGCAGGTTTATCCCCTAATACGTCTGGATTTCAAAAACCTTGGATGTTCCCAGGTCTCTTGTTATTGTTTAATTACTGTTACCTTAAACTCCTTTACTTGGTTGCTGTACTACAAGGGAGATCCATACCCTAAAATCTGCATCGCTGAGGAAGAATAAGCAAATAAAAAATTGCTTTTCTTTCCCTAAGGTTATCTTCCTCACACCAAAATGGAAATTTCACTGCTCTAAACTCCCTGTGCCTCCTTTATCTTCTCAGATTTCCAGATCTCTCAGAAGGTGCTATGATAATGAACAAATTGTGTGAGAACCCTCTGTGCTGGATGCTCTCTGCACTTTGAGAACTGGGGTCTGCTTTCTCTGTCCCCGCCATCTGGAGCAGCTATATACCTTGTTTGAGAATGCGTTGGAGAAGAAAAGACAGAGGATTTAAAAACCAGAGATGGGGCGCTATCTTGTACATGGTTTCTAAGGAATTCAAAAGTACTTTTAGACTACTGATGGAATGAGGTGAGATACCTTTAACCAAAGGACTTCAACCTCTGCCATCGCACTGTTTAACCCCAGCCTGGGTACAGTTTTAGCCAATTGTTGGATATAATGTGCAATGTATCTCTCCATCCAGTTGTATCAGTTTAACTGTCCAAAGTAATGACAGCACTACCAAAGACCCTCTGTCTGCTTGGTGAGGGCTTGGGTAGCCATAATTCAATAGAAAAAATATGACTTTCTGGTTCACGTGTTAGGGAAGGACTAAAAGGTGCTATTCTGCTGGTTGTTAGGTAGTCAATGGGATTTGATTTTGCTAATACCAAGTCGCTGTGGGGAATCAAATCCTTGAACAAGACACTAAGTGTCCAGGTGGCAACAGGAGTTTCCGTTGCAAAGGTCCTTGTAGTGGTGGTGTTGGCTGGACCAGATTGAGACTCTCTGAGTTGTGCTTTACTGCACAGTTCTTACATCCAGCTGGTCCATGCTCCTTGCGACTGCTCCAGCACATGTGTGATCCATCCCTTGTGATCATCTTGAGCTACATACGAAACATCTCCTAATTGCCTAAATTGCATACAAAAGACTGTACTACATGATAATTTCTGCATCTGCAGGAAGTTTCTTCTGACTGCTTACAAGTGGCTGGCTACTTACAAGTCTCCTCTGGCTACCTGCAATCTATGTAGAGTTGGATCAATTTTGCAGCCTTGGAGGCTCTGGAAGGGCCATATTCTCCACTCTGGATGTTAATCAGCACATTGAAACATAAAGACGGTTGTTTAGGCACAGTGAGTCCTGCCTGAAGGAATCCAGAGAACTGTCCAGATCCCACATGGAGAGCACAGATTAGTCAAATAATTGAGAAAGGGGAGTAGGAGTTGAGTTGATCAGCTTGTCTCTGGTTTGTTCACTGTTTCACATCAATCTAATGTAGTATGTATGCAGATGCTTAAACGCAGAATTTCTGGATCTCACAGAGAGAGGTCCTTCTCTAATGATAACAACAAATTTACTTCATTATAAAAATGTCCCTAAAAAGCAATGAACCAAAAATAGAAGAAAAATAATGGCACGTGTTCTTGCTTCTTATCCACTGGATAGCATCTATGATTCATATAAAAAGTACACACTCATATTACTGAGCGCTAGTAAGTAATTAAAAAAAAAAAAAAAAAAGCAAGTCCAGGGACTTAAGCAAGCGTCTGAAAAGCTACTTTTGACAATAGTGGAAAAACTACTGTATGCCTTAAGAGTATTGTTGAGGTACTGGAACAAGTATGTCTGCCATACCTTTTCCTCTCCAAGGCATGCCTATCTGACATTCAGATTATGAGGCATTTCTGTATGTGACCTTATGAATACAAAGGAGTGTGAAGGTCAGGAATGAGAATTATTTCCCTGTTTAAAAGCACCTCAGATAATACTTGGCTTAGTTGTAACATTTATAGTATTTGCTAATCTCTCAGTAGAAAGGTGGGCTACCAAGAAAATAGCCTTCTCAAAGGAGGAATATTTAAAACCTAAGCCACAAATGTCAAATTTAAAAACAAAACCAAACAAAAAAAACCCCAAACACAAGAATACACAGAAGATTGTAGACAATGATTTTATACTTTTATCCTCATTTTATGCTAAAGCACAATGACATTTTCTCAGCTCAAAGTGCAAAGATTCTATTACTTAAACATCACTACTTAGACATGTTTCCTCCTTGTACACATTACAATCAGGCAGGTGTGCAAGCCTTAACTTGTCCTCAGGGATGATTTGCATGGCCACAGCATGAAGCTTTTGCAGGAACTATACAGCCTGTGAAGCCCTGTGCTATAATGCTACCTGACAGCCAGCTGGAGTGAGTGCACAGATGTGGATCATCATAGTCCAGTTATTTTTCAGTAAATACTTCAGGCCTGATCCAAACTCCATTAAAGCAATGAAAGCCACCTTTCAGCGACCTTTAGGTGAGGTGGTGTAACTCTTGCAGTTGCTGCTCTCTCTTCAGATCCCTGCAATAATGATAACCAGTGAGTTGGGAGAAAGAGATTCTGTCCTTATCTACTAATGTCATACGAGGCTTGCAACTTGGGGTCAAGCTCCAAGTAATTCTCTGAATCTATATTTTATTAATTTAGAAATACTTGGGGCTGCAACATACTCCCACTGAAGCCTGTGGCAGTTTATTGTCAACAGAAATATGAACAGGAAGCCTGATGCTCATGCTTCTTCCTGTTCATTGACAAATTTGACACGCAGGCTTTCTGCATCAAGCAGTATACTATTTTAGATAGAGAATAATTGTAATGTATGTTAATGAACTCACCCACACATATGCACATGCTTTAGGCAGTTACTGGATTGCCCACTTAGTGAGTTAAGAGCAAAAGCTCTTTGGAAGTTTTTTTGTATTATTGAAGATCTGGCATCTTGTAATGGGGTGACTGAAATGGTTGAGAGTTTACAAATGCAAGATGGAGGTTAGCAGAGAGGAGACGGGTGGCCACGCAGAATAAAGCAGCTTCTTATGCCACTGCTGTGTCTGAGTCTGTCAAAGGCCTAAGCAGATGAAATTGCAAGAGAAAGTATCCTTCTATGAGTTTAAATAAAAATTCTGGGATGCTTTTATGTAAAATGTGCAGAAATTGAATGCCTTTACCTGTTTTATTTATTTTTCCAGAGGAGCAGCAGCTCAGAGGAGCTGGGTTCATCTATCCAGATTAAAGCATTGCTTTACATTTCAAAAGGAATGGCTGAAAGTGTATCACACCCACATAGTACCAGGTAATGGTGTAATGGTGCCTTGATCATGTCACCTGTAACTGAGGTCTTTTTCTACCAAGGGCTTAGATGTCTTCTGCTCCTTTTTCTTTGGTATTCAGTGCTGCACAATTTGGCTGCCAGACCAGCCCACTGTCTGCAAAAAAATTCCTGCACTGAAGTCTTTCTCTGAGTAAAATCTGACTTTCTTGTTAAGAAACATTGTTACTTGGGGCTTCAGTGGGATTTTTGTGTGTTTCTTTTTAGAAGGATGCTCTATATCTCCTCTGGTAGTATTGTAAAGTATTTCCTTACTTTGGATTTTGCCACAGGAGACTTCACTGAAAATGTTACTCTAACGTGCAATTAGCAGGGTCACTCTCTGTCATTGTTTCTCCTGTAATACGGGAAAGGCAAGAGAGAATTTTTTACCAGTTGCACTGAAAGAACAACAAAAGCAACCTGTTGCTGCAGTCCTGCCATTTATGTGGGTGCTGTGACAGCGGAGCAGTATGAATGCCAGTATGAATGTAACTTCATTCCATGCTGAGTCCCTTCACAAACCAGGTCATTGCAAACTGCAATTAAGTTAAATCAGTGTCAAATCCTTCTCCTCTGCACAGCACAGCACAGCCTGTCGGCATCCCTTGCCTTGTCTTCCGTGGCAGCTGGAGTCAGCCTCGCTGGATGTATGGCAGTTCACACAGGCTGATCAGCTCTCTCAGAAGCAAAAACAAAAACCCGAGGCTTCTCCAGTGCTGGGAGTTTTACTGCTGCTTCAGCCATGCTTTGGCTGGCTTTAATGTCAGAGGAAATATTTGCTTCTAGGTATTTTTATGCAGCTCGCTTTTTAGAAAAAATAAAAATCCATTCATCCTAATATTTTACAAACCTCTTTACTATGCAAACAGTGAAACTGGTGAACATAGCAGATTACTCTGCTCACTCCCATCATCTCCTACTGGCGCTTGGTTGCATTGTGCTTAATTATGAATGGTCTCCAAAAAGCCCATTTTACTGTACTATGAAGTGACTCATAGCACACAGAAGCTCTGACAACTCACACTGGGTACTGGAGTCACATGGTGCTGTATTAGTCTGTGACTCATTTCATATTGTACTCGGTGCTGAGATCTGACTCATATTGAACTGTGTGAGGAGCTGACTGACATTGTACTGGTCTGAAAGCTGGTTTGAATTGGGATGACTCATGCTGGAGTGCATTAAACAGTGATTCACATACTGTTTCCTATTGATTCCGATTGTCGCGATTCACTTTGGATTGTACTACACTGGCATCTGGCTGCTTTGGTAGGGTAGGCACCGCGGTAGCTACCCTCTGCCTCGCGAGCTCGGCTACCGTGCCAAATGGCGCGATGTCAGCTGGGAGTATTACCAAAGTCAATTTAAAGCTGAAGTAAAGTCAGAATTTTCTTAACGCACTGTCATTTTGGTCATGACGCTTTCTGGACTTTTTTGCTTCACCTGGCTATGACAAATTTTGAAACAAGCCTATAAACAGAAAGTTAAGAGTCATAACTTCTAGCTAAGACTAGTCTTGCTTCTGAATGTGAGGAGATTTCTCCGGTATTGCGAAGACCTGCTGCCTCCTTGGGATAACCTTTCCTAGTGATGAAAGATGGGATCATTTTTTATAAGCGACTGAGTACTGGTAGTTGCCTACGCCTCAGGTTCATCAACTTGTGACCTGGGTTCCAAGAGACACAGAAACCTTATACTGTGAAAACTCCTTCCTGGTACTTTAAGCTGAGCCCTCAAGCATCACTACTCACTCTGAAAAATGTGCACCGCTCTTCAAGGGACAAAGAGGTGTGTAGCAGCCAAGGTGATGCTTCCATGATTAACTATTTAGGACCCAGAGTAAAGAGATCAAAATAAGTATTAACAGTTGAGTAGATAAGTAATTAAAAGGGAAATAAAGTAACTGCTCTCTCATCTTAAAATGTTTTGTAAAACCTAGTGCTAGTTTTACATTCATTTGGCTTGAACATGCTCTTAGTTTGGAAAGACATTCCTGATTTTAACCTGACCACAACTAGGACTCAGCTGATAGTGATTAGCTGATAGTGATTTCAGTGCTTCATTTAATTGAACTAGTGGTTACTGGTTTTTGGTTCAGTAGCAGAGCAGTGGCGTAACCGGTGCCACAGTACATAGCTCTGCAAAGCGCTGGATCTGGTGCTGATGGTCTGTTTGTGCAACAGGCACAGAGGTACCAGGCGACTCCTCGCCATTATGTCACACTGGTGACACCGTATGAAAAGTTTTGATCTTACATTTTTCAACAGCAAAACTGAAATAACAGAATGGTTGCATCAAGTAATTCACACTGGTATTAAATTACTGCAATTCTTACTGGCACACACAAGGATAATCTTATTTCACTTTCTGCAGTTGTGTCCACTTTCCATTACCTGCTTTTTCTTACCTGCTGACGTTAACTACTGACAGAGCTCAGGCAGAGCTCTTTCTCGCGCCCGGGGATGCGCGATGTGTCAGGCTGCTACTGGGAGAGCACAGGGAAACGCTGGCTGGCTGCTACTCGTGTCTGACTTTGCAGGGGGCCGAGGGCCCCGAGAACGGCCGCACGGCGGGGCCCCCTCGGCGGAGGGGCGGGGGGTGATGGATCTGCAGCCGCACTGGGCA
>JAVJGI010000040.1:47093186-47118613 GCA_035590275.1 Ibycter americanus
AAACGGCCCCGCCACCGCCCGCTCCTGCCGCGGCTCGGGGGCGGCCGCGCAGCGCAGCCAGCCCGCTCCGCTCGGCAAGCGGCAGGGCAGCACGACCTTCCCCTTCCTTGCTGAGTGCCGTTGTCCTGGAGAGAGGAAGCCACCTTACTAGAGCATGAGCCCGGAATAGGAATAGACAGAAATCACTGCCATTCGGGCTCTGCCTCTGTTTCCCCTAGCCATGAGTTTTGCCTGTTCCCGTTCAGGGCTCCATCTTCTCATCAGAGCCCAGCCCTTCCCAAAACATCTTCCCCATTTCTGGCCTACAACCATTCTTTTGACATCAAGAAGACAGAGAGGAATTGGCGTCTGCACAGTGTGAAGAAAACCCTTCCCACAGTGGTGGCACTGCCCTTGAAGGCCAAAGCCATTGCTACTGCAATGGGAGAAGGTGGCTGGGGTGCCATTGGTGCCAGGGGAATGTGCTCGTTAAAGCTGAGACCTGTGGGGAAGGCTGCCATTCCTGCACGTAAGTAAGCTTGCTGTTGCTTAGCAGCAGAGTTCCCCTAGGTCTCTTCAGGGAGGTGGACCGGGGTGGAAGCTGGACAATGTTTCCAGGAGAGTGGAAAAAATAGACTGATTCCTACCTCACACCCCCACTTAGTAGCTCTCCTGCCCAGTGGCAAGGAGCCCGTCTGCAAATCTCTGCCCTTTTGGTCATGGCACAAAGCACATGACTGGGATGTTAAATATGCTTTTGTGCTGAATTGCAACTGTCAAGGCTCAGACAGGACCTATGGAGATATTATAGGCTTGACAATTAGGATCAAGTGATACTGCTTCACTCCTTGGCAGAGAAAAGGGAAGAAAGTCTCATCAAGTGTACCAAGGTGGTTCTGAGACCAAGATCAAAACACCTGTTAACACCACTGGCTTTTGAATCCAGCTCGCAATCACTGTCAGGAAGGGCAGTCATTTCTCAGGGGAATCACATCCACTCACTGGACTAAGCCCTCTCTAGATTATGGACCCAGGTGGCCTTCTAAATCTTAGCATGTTCAAGTTTAAGTTCATGTAACAAGTTCAGGTTTAAAATGCTGGCATAGTGTAACCCCTTTGGAAGGTATGGTCTTGCTCCATCCTTTGCATTTCTGTCAGGACAGTCATGATCAACTAATACCTTATTAAAGACAGCTATTTTTTTTTCAGCATTAATGATGCATAGTGATAGTGCATCATATTGTGTAAAAAGATGGTACTCATGCTCCCCAGCATGGTGTTAGATAAACAAAGCCACCTGAGCTGAGTGTCTTCCAGTGCTTGGTGTCTGTAGATAAATCTACCTAGCTCTGCAGGTAGGTGCATCTGCATCACTGCATATGTACACAACCACCTAAATCCTGAAACAGCTGACGGGCTTAGAGGCCTAAAGTCCTCTCCAAATTGATAAAATAAGCACCACCTTCTCCCTGAATAATGGATGCAGGCTGATATCCAGATGCTTAAGACAGAACTGCAAGTGCTTGGACTTCGTTGAAATGGGGTTTAAAGTTGAGGGACTTTAAGAGCTGAATGACTCATATTGAACCCTTTCCTTTGCCTAAAAGGAATCTGAGCACGTGTTTCTCATCTGTGAAAGAAAATGCCCTCCATCACCACAGTAGCTTGCTCTGCATGTGTATGTCAGTGACCTTACTCTTAGTCCCCAGCACTGCCCTACTTTGCACAGGTTAATTCAACTTCACTAGGACAGAAAAGCCGAATATGAACATCCTGACAATCTAGTTAGGCATGGGAATATTGGGCCTGGGTCTTGCTTCTGTTTCAGAAAACATGTATGGAAAACAGAGAGCTTACATTTAATAAAATTATGCTATGTAGTGGCACGTTTGTTTGTAACATACAAGGTAAACATTAATTCAGGACTCAATTTCAATATTGATATTGGCTACTAGTATATAAGGCATTACAAAAAAAATATCCTTTTACTAGACCTTCCTGAACATTTTGCATCAAGTCTACATACGTTTTGATAAACTTTTAGGAGGGAAATTATCCAGCATGCCATAGTTTTCTTTTATTCTGCATCAGAAAGGAATGGCTTTATCTGAGGGCACCCTTGCTGTTTAATGTTGTCCCTTTGTATGTTTCTTAGACTCCAGCCTCTCTCTTTCTGCAGACTTGTCTAGTTAATGTATTTTCCTAATTTTGCCTTTGTAGGAATGAAGAAACCTGTTACTGTTGTTGTTATTACCAAAAAATTGTATGGCACATTTTTTTATTTTGTTCTCATTGAAAATGTTAAGAACAGGTTATAAGAAAGGTAATAGAAGACATGTATCTGTATTTTAATAACATATTCCAACATTCTTGCAGTCACACTTCAATGGGTGACAATGCACATATTAGCTTTTTTGGGACCTGGTTTGCTTTAAGGTGTTAGGACACATTGCTGAGCCTCATACCTGAACTTCTGCTCCTTGCCCCAGGAGAGGTATAGTGGCTTACAGGTACTAGTCTATTTTAGTGTTTCCTGCTCACTTCAATTGTTAAATAGAGAGTTTCTAGACCATTGAATGGAGCTGATTCATAGTGAATTAGGGAGCAATTCAAACAGAAAGTAATAAGCCATTTTTGACTATTTTCATTCACATGAAAGTGCACTTGTTACAAATCACTTTGAAGACTGATAGGCTTTTCTGGGAGAGGAGATATTTTCAGAAGTAAAATGAGTTTCCAGGGACTTTAGTTGAAGTTCAATTTTTTTTAATATATCAGCAGTATTCTAGCATTTGCTTTATCTTATTCCTTAATAAAAACTTAAAATGTAAAAATAAAGTATGTATTTTTAAAAGATGCATTTTAAGTAACCATATTTTGAAGTGAACATAATGCCAGTGATATTATGGGAAACAGCATTGCTGAACTTTTAGATATTTCTATTCTTTCAACATCAGTTTCTTACAGGTATAAGTAATTTTTCTTAATGGATCTATTAGTAATTGATTTCCAACAGAAGATGTAGGTTCAATGTTGATGGGAGGCAGAATAAACTGGAGTCTTCAAATATTTAAAACTAGCCATAGAACGGCACAGGTCCACAGAGCATTAACTAACTTGTCCCACATGTAGGGATTACTGTTTGTACTTGATTTTTCATCAGCATCAATAGCAATGTGTTAATTTTGTGTAAGCCCAAGTGTGAAAGTCACACTGGGAAATTCCTCCCAATGTCACATCATTCATACTGTCAAAATGTAGCTGTTCAGCAGCACATACATAGTGCATAGGGTTTCTCTTAGCCTTTTGCTGGAGGATTAAGGTTCTTCAGGGTCTTATGCCAAAACCTGTGATTGCATTATGTTAGGACTAATGCTTGAAAAATTATCATAAGCCTTGGCTTAGATCTCAGTGCAGCCAGAATTCTTTGCTATTGATGGCTCTGCTTAGTACTTTGCTAATTGTTTCAGTACTGTAAGGTTATTTTCTAGGGTGATGTACTTTCCCAGAGTTGGCCAATTCCAGATGTATGTTCTGCCAAAACTCTCAGCTTCAGTATTTATATCGGTCAGTCTCTATTCTGAAGTCTCGGGAAGTCTGGAAATTAGCCTCTGCTGTCGCCACTGACAACCCTGTTTCTTTTCCACTCCTACATATCCCATCTTTGTTACTTCTAAGGAAGAGGAAGCTTAAAGAGAAATAATCTTTGAGATGGAATTAAATATTAGAAATAGGGAGATGTTTTCCAGTAATAGGACTGAATGCTGGGTTTCAAAGCGTCAGTCAGCTCTGTGATGGCTCTGCTCCCCATTCTGGCCCCAGTCCAGCTGATAGGCACCGTGGGGTTTGTGAGCCCTCGGACAAAGTTCTGTGGCACAACTCATGTGCTTAAAATCCTTGGTGACTCAGGGTATCTGGCAGCTTGACAGACTACCCAGGAAGCTGGTGGCTTAGGCAAAGAGGGTCTAATTACAAATTGCAATATGACACATACAAAAAATTGAAATCTTTGCTGAAGTACGACTGCAGTAAGAAACTATGTCATTCATTTCCTTTGCCATGTTTGACAAACTGAAGCCTCACTGTATTCTGTCTGACCCTCTCACATTATGTATGGCAATAGTTAAAAGTGTAATGCTAACTACATCTTTATAAATCACAAGGTTAACATACATCTCTAATTCTATCTCCCCCCTGCCCCCAACCCTTTGAATTATTTGAAATCAAACCTACAGGTCTGGTTTGATTTAAAAAAAGTCCTCCCATCACAGCAACGTTCTGTCAGTGTATGTCCTGATGACATCCTAGAACCTGTACCAAAGGTCTGGGCAAAATGTTGACCAGAAAAAGATTAGCTTCTACATATAAAAAACTGAGAATTAAGGAAGCTGCTCAGTAATTCATTACACACTTCCAGAAGGTGTCACTGTGCACCTACAATTTGACTGGGGAACCTCAACAGTTGAGGATTACTGCCAAAGCACTACTCCTTCTGCTATTAGGGGTCCTCTTCTCTGCCCACAATGGAAGTTAAATGAGCTAAAACTAGAGACACAAATATTTTCCTTTTTTTCATGATTAGAAAAGGAAAAATACCTCCATAGTATCAATGTTGCTCAAGAAGCACCTATCCAACCATGGCCTGCAAGAATATTCCTGATATTCTGGGTCACACAATGTAATTATTACACAGGATCCTTACCACACAGATGATCAGTAAGCAATGAATATAATTAAAGAAGAATCTAAAACTGACAACTGCAATTTTTAGGTCTAGAAAGTAGCTTTTAGTTACATTCCAGAGCTAATTCAGAAAGGAAGATTAATGGGGCAATTTGGAACCAATGTTCCTGAACAGCTTGAGGGTTCAGAATAGTTCAAAGTGAGTCTGAAAGCCCGGCTGCACAACGTGGCTGCACAGTAATATTCCAGTTGACAAGATTCATGAGGAAGCCACTATGACTTCTGCCATTGACTTTTCATCAGATTTTGGACCTTAGAAAACCTGGAGGAATTGGGGGAATTACACAGCCATGTTAAAAGGCCAATGGGAGAAAATGTACTCACTTATAGGATGTGGCAGAGAACATGAAAAGAGATCACAGCTAAAATACACCATAATTCCATTGAAGAACAAAAGAATAAAGAGCAGGCAATGAGAGACTGCTAAAGAGTATGAGGTTAAAAAGAACAGTATCAGGAACGAGAACATTCTTGGCTAATAGATGCTGGCATAAAGAGCAAACTCTGTATTTGTTTCATTGCAGACTAGTTTGAGGCAGTAACCAGGAATACTTCTCTAGCATCTTAAGAAGACCTTTGAATGACAATGGGAGGAAAGGGAGCTGATCTGATAAGAATGATGGTGAGGAGAATGTATGAACATTTTTGGGAAATGGGAAAACTTCAGGTGATACCTACCTCAGTGTACTAAGGTATCAATGGTACTGAACAAGTACTGATTTAGAGAGGTTAGGTTATCCTTGTTTTGCAGATACCACCATGGAAGTGATTGGAAAGGCCTGGGGCTTCCTTGCAGAACCTCTTACTAATCTTTCTTTCCTAGATGCTTTATCCAATTTTACCCATATAGGAGTGTATGCCTGGATTAGAGTGACTGTGATTGCAGACAGTACAAATTACGGGCTAAATGCCATGCTTGCTTTAGGCTTAGGAGGAGACTTACAAATGGTATCAGTTCGCAGGTCTCCCTTGACACCACAGATACTGAGTTACAGGTTACACATACAGAGGACCTCAAGGAAAAAAAGACTGGGGTGGAAAAAACCACCTCAGAGCTACTGAGCTTTTGGGGAAGGCACTTGATATGTTCCTGTGAAACCACATTTCTCCTGTCTGATGCTCAGAGAGACTGACACTCCTTTCTGCAGGCTGGACCTTTTCCTCTGGCCACTCTAGGGCTGTCTGTCATGTTTCCTTGCCCTTGGAAATATGCCTCACTTTGCTGCGGATTCTCAGAGGGTCCTGAGAGAGAGAACAGCAGTCCGGAGGGGTAGAAATTTGGACAGACCTGGTTTTATATCCCATCTTTATGCATCGTTGTTCAAAACAACTCATTAACAGACCACAGTTGTGGTGGTTTCTCTCTGTTACACCACTGCTTTGAAAGACCATGTCCTCCTCCTGGGTGGACAAAAATGTCCCTCCCAACCTCCTTTCTGCAGTGCATTTCAAATCTACCTCCTGACCTAACAGAGAAAAGACAAAGTGGGACTGAAATTGTCCTGTCTGCAGTAGTCTATGCTTTCTTCTCTGATCCGTAACACCTTTAACTTATTTCTCCTAATGATTTGGAAAGGCTGGTAAGAATCTAGTAGAGTTTGGCTTTTCTTTCTGTTTAAAGTGTGCCTGCTTAGAATCCAGTATGACACTTGAAAGAGCACAGCTTTTTTACGAGTCTGAAACAATTTTATAGTCTGAGCATGCCACTGTTGGTCAGGTAAATCATACAAGCAGGTGCTATTCTTGTACTTAAATGAAGCACATGCATTTATCTATGCAGGGTCTGTATGAACAGAATAAACACAATGCACAAAGAAGGCTATTCTGTCTAGCAGACAGAAATAGTAACCATCTTTCAGAATCAAAAATTTCAGTGAACATGAAGAAATGCTAGTCTGAAGAAACATCCCTGGCATTTAAGGCTGTGACTCACTGTATCAGTCTTCTGATTGGAGAACTATCCAACTATTCCATGCCAAACTGTCTAGAAGGTCTGTATGTAAACTGAGAAATACCCTTTAACCCTCTTATTTAGAGCCCATATTAAAGACAGATGTTATAGACGTCCCATTTATTGACATGATATGCAGAATTCTGGGTAAGGTAGATGAGTAAATGGAGCAAGAATTTGCAAAAGAAAAAACAGGACAAAGGGACAGAGAGGAGCAACTCAGCCACTTCTCTGGTGCAGTCTGAGCACCTGTGCAAATCTGAGCACAAGTTCTAAGTAACCAAAAGGCAAAAAGGGTGCGAGTGCCAAAACTTATTTGGGATACTAAACTCCAGGATTGGCAAGGAATCCCTAAAAGGAGATTCTCTTCCCCAAAGGCATCCCTCCTAGAAGAATGCTTGTGTTTAAACAAATCAGTTTGGTAATAAAAAGAGAAGACCACAGATTTTACAAAATCAAGCACTGCAATGCAAGAAAATTAATACTTTAAAATATTATAATCCTCCTACCTCTCATAATAAATGGCAGTCATTATGCACTTCAAGAACAAATACTTTATCTTATATTGGTCTAAGTCTGATCTACTGGATTTGCTCTTGACTACCCTCAAAGGAAACAATGAAGCTGACAGAACATTAAGAACCTTTTTCTTCTTTATTGAGTCCTAAAGTAAATCACACAAGATGTCACAGGAAAAATCACAGCTACTTCCTGAAATTAGGCTGTGTTCACAAAGGGAACTGAATGAATAATGGTTGAGCCCCTCTTTTTCTGTATGAATTTCTCAGCCTACACCTGACATCTCTAGATTCCTGAGAATAATTTTCATCCTTCTTGTAGGCATAATTAAGCACTTGCAACAGTGAACCAGGAAAAGTGATCTGACATCTCCTAAGATCATCAGCTGCTGCTTCATCGTACAGCATCACTGGGCAGCTCCTGGTTTGCTGCAGTCTGTTCTTCCCTTTAACAGTTGATATGGTATTTTAGATTTGCTTTATTTTGAGAATAACACCAAAAGTACAATATTGAGGACAATTAGCCTCCTGAGCTGTTTCCAACCACATCTGGTGGTAATCCAAGGATCTGTTAAGTTAAAGATCTCAACATTGAATTTCCTGAAAGTTTCATTGGAATCAGCACCCAGCACAGGGACAGGCTGTGGGAAAGGCCAGGCCTTCTCAGACACCAGCATCAGTCAGTAAGCAGGCACAGACCCACTGTGAGCCAGGCTTCACCAGCTCGCCTACTCACCGATCCTTGCCATTTCCCAAGCATTACCCTTCAGCATACCTTTTGGATGTGGCTAATGGAAAAATAACATTCTCCCTGCCTCGGCATTAAGTTTTAATGCTTGTGATGAAACATACAGTTACTTATATCGTACATAAACAAGGTGCTTTCATCCCCTGTGTGGCCTCTGGGAGAAGTGTCTGTGGGATGGTGTCTCACTTGCATTTCCTGGCTTGGCAGAGGTTTGGCTTTGACGTGCTCTCAGGAGGATGCACCTAGCTGTCACCTGGCAACCTGAAGCTGGGCTTCAAAATTAAGATATTTGCAGTAGGATATTCTGATCTCTTTTTTGCATCTTTCTTTTGACAGGATGAAGCTGATTTATGAAGACATGCAAATGAATGGGAGTAAAAAACTGTCCTGTTATTGCACAGAAGGGACCAGCAAAATGTAGGACTGAGTAAGCATTAAATGGCTTGAAAACCAATTTATTTTCCACTAGAGTCTTTGAATTTTCTGTGGAAAGATATTGCTGTGAAAAAGCACGTATTGATTCCTGACTTTTGTGGTTTTGCAGCATTTATGGGAAACGCATATCAGGTAGCATGCACTGTATACAAACAGGCAAGAGGAAGGAATAAATTACCCTTCATGTTCACTACATATACAGCAAGGAGTAATGCATGTAAATGGCAGAGAGGGATATTTAGGTTAAATATGGGTTTTTAATGGTAGGGTGGTGAAGCACTGGAGCCAGCTGCCTAGACTGCAGAGTCTGTGTTAGGGAGGTTTTAAAGAGCAGGCAAGGTAAACCCATGCCAGGAAGGGCTTGAGGATGGTTGCTCAGATGACACTTTCAAGCTCCCAGCCAGAACTGCTTTTGATGATACTACACCCCACATCATTCTCCTGGTCACCAGAAGGATTTGCTAATTAGAGTGGACTGGCCATTACCTGCAACCTGACACTCAGAAATCCCTGAGAAATCTGAGCTGAAAAAACCCCACACCACAATTCCTCATTCACTTGGACATGAGATGTATTGGAAATAAAGCAGGGTGTGATGGGAACACTATGCTCAGGTGATCTCTACCACATGATGGCCTCTAGGAGAAACCATAAATGAGAGCAACACCAACTGTATTATGCCTTACCACTCTGGGGCTTATAATGCACAATGCTACTTCATTTTAGTTTTGTATTTTACTGAAGACCATTTACTTTCATCAGTCTGGGTGCGAGAGACCTATCAGGGAGTAAAGATCAATTCCTCCTGACTCACAGACACCCAAACTAGATGCTTTTTTAAGGCATCCTCCATGGTCTTCCAGAGAAATGTTGCTTTTCCCCAGTATCCTTTATCTAAACAGTTGATTCTTGCTGGTGGAAGGATATCCTAAATTACTATATTTGTAAATCTGAAGTTACCCATATCTCAAATTAGTTGATTTAGATTTAGGCCAAGTGGGTTATTTATTAATCAGTGTGACATTTTGTTCCACTTAAAGAAGGTCATCTTATATTAATGAAAGTCTCTGTAATTCAGGTCAGTCTAGGATTGTTTTGCTGGAAAATTTCCGGAACTAATGTAAAAACAGTTTATATTTTGGTTTTTGTATTCATTAAACTCTTTCTGACAGTAATACCCTAATCAGCCCAGGATTCTGCATGTTTCCATTTCAAAGGTACACAGCTAAAAAAGGAAATTTTAGGGCTATTTCAAAGGTAAAATATGTAAATCACTAAATTGGAAAATCACAATTGCAAATTAGTACAAATTATCTCTGAGGGCTAGAAAATTTGCACACCATTAATATGCAAGTAATCCACCCATTAATGTGTAGTACATTATTATTTTGACAACTTTTACAAAAGAATGCCCTCTGATTGCTGTCTGCACAGCTATTATTGGCTCACAGACAACTCTGAGCAATACAGCTAGCTATTCTCAGAACTGTGATTCTGGATGCAAAAAAAAATATATTTTTGAATTAAAAAAATATTATTATGCCATGTAATTACAGAAAAGTTTAAAAAGACAGACACGTAAAGAGCTCTTTGTTTCACAGAATAGTTGAGGTTGGAAGGCAGTCTCTGCAGATTGTCTAGTGTAACCTTCTGCTCTCAGGCTTCCTAGGACCGTGCTGAGCAGGGTTTGAATACCTGCAAGGATGGAGACTTCAGAACCAATATGGGCAACTTGTCCCCCTATTCAACTCACCCCCTCCCAGTAAAAAACAACCAACTTACTGCTTGATAGAATAATTCCTGCATAAGCCACATTCATCTGTTCTTACATTTATGTATGATGCTAAAGATTAAAACATACTATTTTTGAAAGGAGTTCTATTTAATTGTTTGAGCTGCCTGGAGCAGACTAGTATACTATGAACCTTCAGAGGAGACACAGGGAGAAGAAAATCCCAAACCAAACATGAAAGGCATCTGCAAGGCTGCCCAGGGGTAGCAAGCAAGTGGTGAAAATTAGTCCTGTCCACAGATACTGGCTAAGCCAGTGGCTTGTTGCATGTCTTTCAGGACTAGGCCTGCTGAAGGGCACCCTACGCAGAGCACATTGTGCTCCTCCATGGCTCCCAGCAGGACCCACAGAGCTGAATGAGACACCAGCGCCTGCTCCCTCACCCTGCGTGGACAGAGCTGGTATCTAAACAGGCCATCCAAAAAATGACAACACACTGCATGGGCAGCTGCATCACGGGAACAGAGGAAAGTCCCAACTGCAGGAAAGTGTTTGTGTGTATCTTTCAAAGGAGATTACAGGACTGATTTGGCACTGTACATGCATTAGCCTTCATTTGGGAGCCACAGCCCCAGATATGGCAAGCTCCCACTGCCAAACCTACATGTCTGAGTGATGCTATTAGCATATTTGTTGGAGACACAGGACATGCAGGTTTAGATCCTTCCTCCACTCTCCACTCTGAATTTGCATGGGTTGATCTCCCAGACTGGTGGCCTAGCTGCTGGAGGCTGTCAGCCTCAGATTTCAGGAGTGCCCTCCCTGGCTCCGACCCTGCTAGCCAGATGAAGGGCAATGAGAAAGACTTTCCAACCTAGCTGCAAGGGATCTCCCTGTGGATTTTGGTCTGGGCCTCAATGAATAACTGTTAAAAAGAAAAATGGAAATATTTCTTATTGAATCTCAGACCCTTGTGTGATAAGTACCCTGAACACAGTAGAGCATCACCACTCCCTCTATACAAGGAATATTAAATTATTACACAATAAAAAATTTCAGCACAAGGGAAGGAAGAGACCCCTGCTATCCTTCTCACAGACACATTGCAGTAAGTGGTTAGGTGATCCTTCTGGTGCAAGTGATTTCAAGTCACTTCAGGGGAAGGTTTTGAACCTGGACAACAGCAGTAAGTGCTGGGCTGTCAAATGAGAAAGCAGTCCTCTGTCCTGTGTCAGGACAAGGAGACCTAATTTCAGAAGCACATCTGGGTCCATGATTCACAGATTAAAGGAGAGGCCTATCTCTATCATCATTTGGTGTTTCTGCTGACAGCCACCTCTCTAGAATGATGGCTTGTTGAATCCTATCCCTATATACTCAGTTATGCTTATACATATGTAGACACCTAGTACCCAGCTCAGACACGTGGGCTCTGGGGGACAGCAGCACACCGAAATGTTATATGCAGTGATGTGGGTCACAGGGGTGACCACTGCCTGTTGTGGATCATGCTGGTTTTAACTATGAGAGTAATCATTTAATAGCTATCAATGTTTATTTTGGATTCCCATCCTGTACTTTTTACTTCCATCTTACTGGTTTGTTTTACTTCCCTCACCCAATACAGAAAACTGTAGGAGCTTTACCTGACCAGCAGATTTGCACCCTGATGAACATTAATCATTCAAAGATGAAATGTTTTTGCCATAGTTACAAGTACTATAGTTAACAGACCTCCCACTTCAGATGACCAGATGAAAGGGAGGATTCTAACCCCCCCAAATGAGTAGTACAGTCTTTTTCATAGCATGGATGCCCTGACTCTAATAAGTGTTAAAAACCTGGGTTATGGAGTAACCCTGAAATATTGCCTCCTGTGCCCCAAGAGTACTTTGTGACTTCTGAAAGCACCAATTAATGAAACAAGTTTTTCCTTGGAGGAATTTTCTTGCAAACAAGAGAAACCACTTCCAGTTTCTGCCTGACCTCTCTTGCAGGGTTGGGTGCTGACAGGCCTTAATCCTCCTAATAGGTCTGCTGACAAGATGTACACTAGTATTTTGCTGGACACTGCAGGTCTCAGAAGGATTTATACTTTACAGTTGATACAGTCTGCAAAAATATGCAGGGCTAGCCCTTTCTTAACTAGTATAACCACTTCAGGGACAAGAAAAAACTGTTTTATAAAGGATACATGCCAAGAAAACAAAATTAACCAGCACAGAAGACCACACAGAGATAATGTTCTCCAGCTTGTCCTAAAAATAATTTTGCTTAACTTTGAAGCCAACTGCGTATGACCTTATTATCTTAATTTATAACTACTCAGGAAAATATCCACCCTTTTTCCTACCCAGAAGTATAATGTATTATCAAAGTCGTCAATAAGATGAGATGCTTATAATTTGGTGGTCCTAAATATTCTGCAATACTCCTACTTCTCTCCCAGAATCCTGCCGCCCTTCGAAACATTGCTCCTGAATAAAACAGAGCATCAAACATGCCTCCAGTTTTACATCTGCTGTGTAAGAATAACTATTTGGGCAAAGACAAAGAATGTTAGCTGCCAAGTGATTCAATCCACAGCCATACAGTTTGCATCCCCTGCCCATCTCAAACATAAGAATTAGATAAAATGTGACAAACCATGTTTCAGCCTATTTATCTAAGTACAACACCTGTTCAAAAGAACAGAAAGAATGTGTTCTTGTATAAGTTACTGCTTGGTTTGTTCCTATGACACAATCACAAGCTTTAAGACATACAAATGCTACTGTGACTAAGTATGAAAAAGAGACTTCCAATAAACACTCCTGACATGAAAATGTACTTGGCAGAGATTATATTGACTGAAGAGGGTGAGTATATTGATCAATAGCAGGACTTTTCCTACTGTTATAAAAGATAAAGACAATATCCAACTTGAGAGGGACTGTTAATAGTAATAATAATTACTGACTGGCAGCACTCATCATCTGAAGACACTAGATTACTTGGCAAAGCAGTACAGTCATTCAACTGGCACAGCATCCTTTGCAAATAACATCTTTTATGATTTTTGACCTTTCTGGAGCTGTTTGTGAATGGAACCCTATTTCAGCACATAAATCATGATTCATAGCAGTTGCCAAATAATTTAGATGAGCTATGCATGGTCATGAGCAGCTTCCACATTACATGCAGTGCATGGAATAATGTTTGACATCTGCAAACCCAAAGGATTTCTGCAGAGCTGAGATTAGCTAGATGAGGGAAAACGGATGCTATGCTTCCCCTAGGCTGCTACTCCAGACAGTGTGCTTGTGGCCATTTCGGTTTCTGCCTGGTCTCCCAGACAGAACTCAAAGGGGTAGGACTCAGCAAGCAGAAAGGCAATGCTATAACTGAGGTATCATTAGGCATCAGATTATAGGCTGATTTTTAAGGATGCTCAATGCTTGTTCTCTGCCTCTCTTTGGCGGACACCTTTTCACTCAGCACTATGCTTTTCTTCACCTCTCTGCTCCATGCCTCTGGGAAAAGGAAAGAAAGCTCTTACCTGTAAGGCAAATCTCAACAGGAGCTGGAAAGGATTCTGCTTACCAGCAAGAACAGGGTTGCTCCCTCAGGTAAAGTAAGTGGGAAGCCAAGGGGATCCCACAACACTTGAGCAAGGCAAACAGGACAGAGGTATCCAAGCAAGGTCCAGATCATAAGGCAGTATTGCAGCAAGGAAGTCAGCCCCTCAGCCAAGGGCTAAAATCAGGTTCCATAATCAAGCCCACATTGACAAGGGACAGCCAAGATCAAGCCAGGAAGCCAGCCCAGGGTGGGGGTTCAGGTCTCAGCCAGGTAGCTCCATCACCAAATGGAGATAGCTGTCACTCAGCCAGAGACCAGCACTCCAGCACAGCTCAAGCAAGAAGAGAACAGCCCTTTGGGGCTGAGCTTAAATAGAGCTGCTGGGCCCATGGGTGAGTGTGGTGGCCCCAGGTGAGGCTGGTCAGGCCCATTAGCACTTACTAGTGCCCTCAGAGCTCTGACACTGCTGTCCTGTCAGCACTTGCCCAGTCACCTATTGTCTGTAGGTGTATTATTCATGCAAACCCAACCAAATCTGGAGCCTGTGTGCTTAGAAATCATAATTATGTTATAGAAGTGAAACAGGTCCTATCCAGGTGTAACCTGGACATGAATTAAAATGTGGAATCTCTGTGGAGAACATTCTCATCCTTTTCTGAGGAAGTGATGGCAGTGTAACAGGACTTTGGCCATATTTTGTTATTAGGGAAAAACTGTGATGTATTTGCAACCTCTCACTATCTCCCTGTGCAGTGTAATGTTCCTGGGATATTTATTTTGTTAACTTGCAAAAAACTCATTGGGAGCATGCAAGAATGTGTCTGTTAGCTCTGCGTTGAGTAAGTCTTTGCATCTTTGTGTTGATGAGACTGGTAAAAAGCACTTTATTTGCTTCTGGTTTTTAACACTTTTATAAATCAAGATGTAAAAATGTCAGAGGGAAAGGCTTTCTAAGCAATGCAAATGGAGATTAGAAATCTCCACTAGTTAATTTAAATATCATGAAGATAATTTAAAAGGCCTTTAAACCCTGCCTACTACTTTTCAAAAACATTTATCTTCTAATTCAGTTTCTCTTTGAATGCATGTTCAAGAATAAATAAACCTAATTCAAGTGTTCTGTTAAAAGATTTTTTTTTTTTTTTAAGTAAACCCAATTTATTTAGTATTTCAACTTTTTTACTCTTTGGCATGTTGAATTAGGTGCCAACTTGCTCTCAGAAGCAGCCACTGCTCACATTTGGAAGCATCAAATTCAAAACCCCACCTAAGGTGGAAGGGAACATGGAAATGTAGACCGGGGAATCAGTCTGATCAAAGACCCTGTCAGTCACACAGATTATGGGTCTAAGAAAATAGTTTGTATACAGCGACCACTGTCACATATAGAAATATTTTACCAGAAAGAATCTGAACTTTCTGCCACCAGAAAAAAAAAAAAAAGTTTTAATGTGATCTTGTCTGTTCTGGGAGTGTAAGTGACAAACTGGTCTTCAACCTTACAAACTTCAAGTTGATTTCCTAAATACTAGGAAATCATGTAAACCCTCTGACCTTGGTTCCCGATCAGTATAAAAGAAAGGTATTTGCTTCCTATGTGAAGTAAAGCTTGCAATTTATTTTAGTTACCCAGACTTAGAGCTGTTCACATTTCTAGACAGGTAAGTTTTCTAACTTTCTATCACTAACACAGTCCTTGTAGACTCATTAACTACTAGTAATGTTGCTTACTTTACATATGTGAAAGGATTATTTGCTGATACAGTTTATGAAGTTCTGGAGACATGTTCCCCCAGAGCCTTATACAAGAGCTTCCACATGACAGCAATTTCACCTCAGCTGGGCTCATAAAGTGGTTACAGAGCATCTCTTGGGCTGTCCCTGCTATTGGAGATGACAGCCACACTGGCAGAGCTGCTGCATTTAGAAACATAAGCACAGGACAAAGTAAATGGACAGATATTATGGGAGAAGGGAAGCTGGCAGTGCTGGTGTTTAAGGAACTTTGGACAGTAAGTGCCCCTGAACCTTGCAGTGTCATTTAGGTCCCTCTGTAGATAAATCCCTTTGCAGAGCAGAGAAATAATAAGTTGTCCTCTGTGAGATGCCTGACTCAGTCCTGCGCACCATGTTCTCAGAGACCTGGCAACAAACTACAATTTCAGGTAAGAGCCATAAAATCAATTACCAAGCTGAAAGGAACTATTCACTGGGGATGAATGAGAGGGTGGCTGAATGAGAAATGACTGGGGAGAGTTGTGAAGAACTCAGTATATGGGTTTCAGAAGCTATGACTATGAAGGGTTAAATTCAGGAGCCATTGTGCCTGTGACAAAACCTTCTCCGCCTTCAAGAGGGCCACGAAGTCCTCAGGCTAGTGTGCTAAATGGACAAATAATGAGACAGAATGACACGAAATTCTGAAAGGAGTGTACTTGGTTCATTACCAGAAACAGTTTCCTGATAGTGGCAAAGCAGGCTGAGTATTTCCTCTCAGCAAAAGCAGTGAAAGTCATTTAGGATTTCTGATGATTTCTAATTCAAATGAAATGGCCTGCTGGAAATGGACATGCATTGGCTAAGGAGATGGGATGGAGAAGCCAATTCTTGCTTTAACTTGAACGTCTGTAGTGCAGATGTGGAATGGGGAATGGCTTCTTCCCATCTTGTCTTTCACCAACCCTGCCAACAACCTTGACTGGCTGCCTCAGTCCTTCTCCACTCTGGTGCTAAGTTAATCTAAAAAAGCCCCCAAATGTTGTGCTACCAAGGTATGTGACTTTGCTATTATGTTCTGTTCCCTACCACTTATGCATCAAAGTTTTAATAAGTTACGGTTTCTTGCACCTGTCTCTCTTGCTCTGTTGAGCTGCACTGTAAATAATATTGGTTCACCCCTCAGGCAGCTTTCAGGCTTTTGACAAAATCTAGAGGATACACGACTGTTGTTTTTAATTAAGGAGAATGGTTCAGCTCTACAAGTTGACTAAAGGGGTGTTTGATTTCTTTGGGATATCTTATTTTGCTAACTACTAATACAAATCATCTGAGGTAGCACCAGTAAAAAATGCAGACCTCTTCCATGTCTCAACACCATGAAGCAACATGCTTTCCCTCACCCTCTTAACCACAGATTAGCTTCACAAAATATGAATAATTTTCATGAGTTAGATGGATGTGTTTAATATGTTGTTTGAAAGCAGACACTTAACAGGAAGATGGATCACCACCTCCTTTGTCACTGTGGTTGCAACACATCGAGGAACAGAGGGCAGAGGATGAGGGTCAGGAACAAAGGAAAACTACATGAATACTCATGTCTTGGTGACAAATAGTCTATGGCTATTATCCATTACATTAACACTTTCTTTCTGTGGCTTTCCCAATACACCATTTCCCCCCTCCTTCAGGACATTTGGATAACCCTGGATTTTGTCTTACCTTGAAAATCCACTGTGCTGCTTTAATATCATCTTCATTTTGGAGAGTCTCCTTTGCTTGACAGTTGTCTGCATGGTAGCTGTGAGTCCTGAAGTAGAGCAAAACTTGCCTCCACATCGAGAAATTAAAGGGCTGAACCCAATTTTACAATGACCTTTCTCGGAAAAGCACCACTTTTATTTAATGATGAAACAAAACCAAATCCCAGACAGCGGGCTGACTGACAACAACATAGAGGTGGCTCTTCTTTACAGCGATGGGCAAATGCCAGGGTCTCTTGCAGCTTGCCAGTTCTTCCTGAAGCCTCCACAGTTCTGGAGACAAACAGGATTATCATCCCTCAGATATCTGCAGTGCCTCATTCCCTCAGCGTCGTGCCAGCTTAGAGATTAACGACTTCATAGGTTCTAGTAAGCTGAACAGGAAGAAGACTGGCACACAGCGGGTGAATACATGTAAGAAAACAGGCTGTAACAATCATGAAACACATTTTATCGCCTCCGAGTGAATGTACTTCATTTACAACTTGAAGGAAGAAGCAACTTAGCATGTAGTTATACTCTGCCGGCAGCACCAAATGGAGATGTCTGTTTTAGGTCAGTGGCACCTGTCAATCACATTTTTTCTCACCGACTGAACAGATGGTTTACTGGTAATCCTTCCAGCCCCAATGAAAACACCACACGAGCAGCAGCCATATCTGAGGATAGAGACAAACTAAATATAAAGACTAAGACTCCAGGTAGATTATTAATAGATTATTTCTCTTAGCTTTATAGAGGGCTGCAAGGCTTTTGCTTTCTGTTTGTCCATATTCCCTCACTATTTATTTTTTGTGCTTTTCAAAATACATATGGGACAAACACAGAAAAATTAAGAGGAATATTAAATTATTGTGAAATTTTCATTCAAATAATTATGCAAGCATTGTTTATAGTTCTGGTCATTAGCAATGCTGTTGTAATGACAGCTAAGCAAATAATAGTGTTCCTGGGAAAGCATTTGGGAGCCTTTTAAAACATCTTATCCTGGAGACAGCAGGAAGTCAAACTCATACGTACGTTAGTATGCACTGAAAAGAATCAACATGTTAATTTATCATAATTTCAAAATGCTTCCAGCTTTAATAATTTTATATTTTATGTTAGTATTTTTTAAGACTTAGCTGAAACTATAGAAGTTACTATAAATGGGGAGCCAAGAGAAGTTCCATCTTAAAAGTGTCTGATGGGATATTCTATCTGTTTTAAAAGTTCACTACATCTTTTTCCAGGCTGAAATATATGTCTAAATCACCATTGTTTTCTGCCAAGAGTAAAAAGTTTTGACAATTCAACACTATAAGTATAAGGCAGCATCTGTTGTGAGAAGGAGTGCCTTGGTCACACCTCTGTCCTTTTGCAGAGAAATCCAGTAAGTGCTGAGGAGAAAAATGAAGAACAATAGGAGAATATTTTTTCTAGCATTTGGCTTGACAAGCTGAATTGCACTAGAAGTCATTGTATAGTAAGAAAGCTGTTGCATGAGCTCTGGTAATAAGTCTGACTTCAGCAGAGTTACTGCTGAGGTTTAGGTAACCACCTTTTCTGTCTTCTAGCCAGGCTTACTGTCAGCAGCAGTGGGTAGCTCAGCATTTCCTTTTTCCTCCAGGAAGCTACTGCCCTGACCTGGCCTCTGCTTGTGAGAAAAGATGATGTCAGAGGATCTATTGGCTTTCTTTATTTTAACCCAGAGGCGGGTTTTATTTCACCTGGTACTGCAGCAATTTCCCAGAAAAGAGTGCTCCTTCTACACATTCAGGTGGGGATGCCCTTGTCCAGACAAGAGCTGTTAGCACAAATTAGCAGAGACTGACGGTGAGAGGAGAGATGCTGTACTGCAAAGGGGAGCTGGAGACTCTGAGACCCTCCACCTTTCAATACAGAAGTGCATGTTCATGAGACAGAGACACTTGTCCCTACTTGCTAAAATAATGTACTCTGCTATTTTAACCCCAGCTGCATTTATTTCCCAAGGCTATAAATAGTTTTGTGCTGGCCTTTCTGTTCCTGGTTCTACACAGTACTTCACTTCCAATTTTTGGACAATATAGCATTGTTCCATTCTACCAGGGAAAAAAATTGAAGATGTATTTATTACAGTAAAATGTTAGTTTATTTTTCTTTCAAAACCACTGCTCCTATTGAGGATAAGATATGTGTTGTTCCCTAACTGAGCATGCGAAACTTAATTTCAAAGAGGTGGTGGTGCAATCAGAAGATTGCCTGGTACGACATTCGCAAAATTGTGGTGTATTAGCTTTACCAGATCCTTTAGGCCAGGAGCTGATTAATTTAAAACAAAAACGATCCAAGTTCTATGACCTAGAAGACAGACAAGTCTATATTGGTTGCAGGAAGTAGGATTTACTGGTTTAAAAAAATACTCACAGAATAATGTTCTCCTACCATGACACAGACACTAAAATGAAGGTGAAATAAGAGAAGAAAACAAAGACAGATGAAGCAATCAAAATCCTGTTCACAGTGGGCCAATCTGGCTATAATTACTCAGGAAAAATGTCCAGTGAAGCACTACATGTCTCCTCACATTGAAAACTCACTTCTGTTTCCGTGAAAGGAAGCCTCTTCCGTGACAACCCTATACCCTTGGACAAGAGAGAAAAGAATCTGGAGCCCCCATTCCCCTGTTCCACAGCCTTCCCTGACACCTGTGAGGCAAACATGAAATCTGCTGGGAGAGATGGTTTGAATGGGAAACCCATGAGATGAAAATAAGGAGAAGCCAGAATTGTAAAATAAGTCAAGTCCATTCAAAAGTTACAAATGTCACAGCATTTTCTCTCCAGGATAGGAAGTTAGTTGTGTGTCAGTGGGTCACCAGAAATCATTGGGATTTGCTCCAGTATGTGAGTAATTTTTATACTTCCTTGCAATATCAAATCATGTTAGATTTTTTCCTTCAGATAATTTGGGCACCTAAAGACATATCTGGATGTCCAATGAGATTTTTCAAAAGACATTGTGCTCTTCTATTCCATACCACTAAAAAGCCCAGAGGAGCGTCTCAGATATGCAGGTTTTAAGCAAAAATGCGTCAAAAGGACTAAGAAAGTCAGTGCCTGTCTTTCTCTTATGTGTAGTTGAAATATATATTTAAAATTACAAATAAATAAATAAACATATAAAATACAAAATATTAGAGTATTTAAATAATTAGCTTTATTTATTTTATTCTGAAATTTAGAGATAACACACACAGTTTCCACCAGTGGAAAAGAAGAGCAAATCATATCTTCTAGGAGACAACTAGCAGTCTTCCTTTTCAGGCCTTAAGATGTGTGTACGAGATAAGGTGCTGGAAGGTTGCTGGAAGATACAAAGATGGAAATATTCTGATATATTTCTTCTCACCTTGCAGTAGAGACAGATTATTGTAGGTTCATTTCTTTTTTGCACTATTGGCTTCTTCCATACTGTGGAGCAGTGCTTTGGGGTAAGGAGTATTTTAGCTTTACAACAACATGTTCTTTGATTTTCCCCATTCATGTGACCTTGAGCTAGTTTCTTCATATTTCTCTGCCTCTATTTATCTAGAAAATGAAGACCCTCCTACTTTACATTAGTATTGTATGGACTTAGCCACTGATGCTCAAAAAGGCTTCAAGTTTCATACATTACAAAACCAGCTAGATTCCCTCTAACGTTTCCCTCTTGCAACCCACAAGCAGACCTGAATTGTAGTTATTTCTTCTTCTTTGCTGTTGCTTCTCTCCTTCTACAGAATCTCCTTTGACAAAAAATAGCAGGTTTAATGTAGGGTCTGTTGACCAAGTGCAACTGGTGCTTAGTTCTGTGATAGAAGAAACATGTGCTACACTTGCAATGCACCTATGGGGGCTTCACACTGAAAGAAGTAATTCTAAAGCCCATGCCTATGGCTGGCATCCATCCTTTGTCACACAATGTGCATGCTGCTGTGATTTGCAGAATATATGAGAGACAATGATACATTGTTCTTATTACAAGAAGGAAAGGAGAACAGACAGAAAGATATTCTCATGATCCAGCTCTCTGTAGTCTTACTGTGAGGATAACTCATCTGCATTCATTTTTCTAGTATTAAACTATTGAACATTTTTATTCTTTATGATCCAGGCAATTGGTGACTTTTATTCCTGCATGCTGATATGCTTTTCATTTTTCTCTGTTTCACACACCAATAAAGTCATCTAAATATAGCAACTTCAAGTGAAGCTGGGCTGCCAGGAGTTAATGGACAAGCTAGTGCTTGAGACAATGAGACAATGAGAATTGTTTTGCAGCACCTGAATCCTAAAGGATAGATGCTTATCAAAAAATAGGAGCATAGCACTTTTCCAATCATAATCTTTAACAAGATCCAGTTCAGAGATTCAACTAGCACGAATAAGGCACCATGAGGTGCTCTCTGAAGCTGATGACACAGAATGGGTTTGTACTGGTTGCTGAGGACTGCTTCTTGCTGTCATAGTGACGATAGGCACATGAGACAGGTTCCTGTAATGCCTATATAACGTTTTTCTTTCTCAAAGCCTGCCCTTGCAATGCAATGCAGTTCGTTAACACAGAGAGTGCCTCATGGGACTTAGATGGAGTGAAAATTTCCAGATGTGCCCAAGTGTTTGACAGACAGGGGTCAGAGTGCATGTAAATCTGTAGCATACCCACTATCCTCTGGTAAGGTGGTTCACAGTTTAACTATGTGCTTGTCAAAGGAGTGGCACTATCATCAGCAAAGTTTTGACTACACTGTTTACCTCCTTTCTCAAACATACCTGAGTGTGCTGAACAGCACAGGCTCCAGCCAGACGCTTTCTGCACTCCGTTGAAGACCCTTCTGCACTGTGAAAGTCGGTAATTTCTTCCTACTCTGTCATATATATCTCATTCAAGAGTTATGAAGCAATGCATAGACCTTTCCTTTTAGCCCAGGAGAGGGATTCTTTTTGGTTTTTGTTTTTTTTAAGAGCACCTGCAGATGCATCTCACTGAATGCCTCTTGGAAATAAATCCAAGTGGATGAAGTCTATCTGTACCAACCTTGTCCACACACACAAAGAACTCCTGCAGAGGTGTGAGACATGACTGTCCCTTACAGAGCTGTATTGACCTTTTGTTAATGTTTTGCATTTATTTCCTTACATGGCGTAGAAGAATATGTAAATTAAGTATATTATTATACAAGTATATTCAGGAGCAATGTATTGTTTGCATTCTCTAATATGGTACATTGTGTTCACTAATTTGATTCCTCTGCTAGAGACTCTGTTAACTGGCGTGGCATAGATATCATGTTTACTGTTTTGTAGTACCTCAAATGCTCCTGGAACTTCTGTTAAAAAAATAATTACTCTTACAATTATTTATCCTCTCTTTATCTTTCTCTTCTTGCTAATTCAGTAGATGCATACTTTCAGCCATTATGCCTCACTCCAAGGTTACAGAAAAGTTACAGGAAAATATTTTTCATGGTAGCCTCTCAACCGCCTGTGAAATGAATAGCAAAGCCAGAGTCTGCCATTTATGATGAAGTCAACATGCAAAATCACAGCTTTTCAAAGTTCTTTTCTATAGAAAAATGACTATGTTGCCGTAGTACCAAAATTTCAACTGCAAATAGCAATCTGTCTTCTTTTAGCTGGACTGAATGGATGGTGCTAGACTCTTGCAGGTGGTGCAATTAGGCAAAAAGATAGTCTGCTACACAAAAACCAGACCTCTGATTACCTAATGCATGCTCCAAATAAGAGATCACATTGGGCATCAAACTGAAACCATGAAACTATTTTTCTCTGCTTACTATAAAGTACTGAAACAATACTGGAAGCAGGGACTAGAAGTGAGAGAACCACAATCCTGTGTATACTTGT
The DNA here is from genome assembly GCA_035590275.1 of Ibycter americanus. Lineage (NCBI taxonomy): Eukaryota > Metazoa > Chordata > Aves > Falconiformes > Falconidae > Ibycter > Ibycter americanus. Next base: position 47,116,206 of record JAVJGI010000040.1, read on the forward strand.
ACGTGGGTACTACTTGGGTTAAGCCAGAAGCGTGCTAAAGGGGTGGGAGAAAATACACTCTGCAAAGTAAGACTGCAGTCTAGTGTTTTGGATGATTTCCTTGAAATAGGTGATCCCCAGCAGAAGAAATGTCTTTGCAAGCCTAAGCAAGTATTTGGGACTTGCTAGACATAGGGGTACATGATGGGGACCAACACTATTTGTGTCTTAAAACTGGCAGCTGGAACTGCACGTTCAGAGGTGCTGATCCAGTTTCCATGGGTTTACTTAAACTCTGAGAACAACTATTGGACTGAGCTCAGAAGGGTGAAGGTGGAAGAATACCATGCCTGTCTTAGGTAAGAGAAGGCACTGAGTCATTGGTATTTTCAGTGCTGGGACAGTTTGGGGTTTGTGCAGAACTATCATTGTGGATGTGCCTCCAGCTTCAAGTAAGGGCTGAATGGTAGTTTGTAGGATCACTGTGCAGACCTTTGATGCCTTCATTCTGCAAATCCCATCTAAAAAGCTTCAACTCTTGTTCAGATTATTTTGTAAGCCCTTTGTGCTTTGGTTTCTTTATAAAATGGATAAAGTTGCATGTGTCATTATTGGTAATGTGGTTTGCAATGACTGTGGAAAAGGTGAATATGTTTATTGCAGGTGCCTGATGCTAGACTCAAAACAAGACCGGCGAGCGAGACATGCTATGAAAAGGCAGAGCAGAAGCAGGAAATGCAGAAAGCTGCAGGGCAGAAGTTACAAACATTCATAAAAAAGGAACTGGTTAAAATAAGGCTGAATCAGATTCAAATAAACTTTCAAAGTAGCAGATTTTTATTCAAGATTGTGTGGAGATTTCTGTGTTAGAGATCAGGAGTTGTGAAAGTGTTCATTAATGCGTATAAGAAACATGCAAGAACACAAATGTGTTAGATTAAACCCCAAAGCCCCATGTGCTGGGTAATCCACAGAATCACATTAATGCATGTGTTTATTACAGACTAGATGACACAGAGCATGCACACAGCTTTGAGAGCTTTCTTCTGCTGAAGCATGAACAAATGCAAATACTGTTACTTGGACTGTGCCTGGGATTTGAGCTCAGTGGTCATGTTATCGAGAAATCAACAGTTTTATTGTGGTATGAAGAAAAATCCATTTTAAAGGAAAAATTCTTATGGAGGAAATGTAATTAATCAGTGGCATGGTAACGAAAGTCATCTTTGAGTTAAAAGAACACTAACAGAGGTACTGGCAAGGTATAATTTAAAGAACAATGTATCCTCTGAATGGAGAATATAGAGACTCTAGCAAAAAGTAAGTTAACTGTAGACATGGATTCTATGATTTTATGACACCTCTAGGCCAGCTCTGCATTGGCTGTCTTGTTCTGCTCACACACAGACCTCTCGGACCTATTTCTCTTTGCTCTGCCTTTCCTCCTTTTATTGTGGCAGAATTGCCATTCAGGATCATTTCTGACTAGGAGTGGTATGCCTACACACTTCATCACAGTATGACTGGAAAACTTCACTCAGCAACTGAAGACAGTTTTTTTTCTTGGAAACATGGAAGGTTAAGCCTGTGGTTTCTGAAACACTTGGGCTTTTAGTCCGAAAAGTTTCCTCCTCCTTTTGCTTAGAGAGGCATAGCTCAACATATACAGGCCACTTTTTCAAGGACGTTGCGCAGGGTGCACGTCCAGCCCAGGTACGACTGGGGAAGAACGAAACAGGGTGCTGCCGGCGCACAGCCTGCTGCAGCTCAGGGGGCGAGGGAGGGGTGTGACACAGCGGGCTGCGAGACTGGCACGGTGGGCTGTGAGACCCCCTGCGAGACCGACACAGTGGGCTGTGAGACCCCCTGTGAGACCCCGACACGGTGGGCTGTGAGACCCCCTGCGAGACTGACATGGTGGGCTGTGAGACCCCCTGTGAGACCCCGACACGGTGGGCTGTGAGACTCCCTGCGAGACCAACACGGTGTGCTGTGAGACCCTCTGCAAGACTGGCATGGTGGGCTGTGAGATCCCCTGTGAGACCCTGACACTGTGGGCTGTGAGACCCCCTGTGAGACCCTGACATGGTGGGCTGTGAGACCCCCTGTGAGACCGACACAGTGGGCTGTGAGACCCCCTGCGAGACTGACACAGTCCCCTGTGAGACCCCGACACAGTGGGCTGTGAGACCCCCTGTGAGACCCCGACACGGTGGGCTGTGAGACCTGCTGCCACACCAGGCATGCAGGCAGTCAGGCCCCTCTAGCAGAAGCAGGGGCCCAGGACCCCCCGACCGCTTTCCAGCTGTAGGAAACGGCAAACTCGCCCCACTGCAGCAGGAGGCAGAAAGCAAGAAAATGCCGGGTACTGGGGAACAACGGCAGAGCCCAGGGAAGCATTTCACCGCCACACTCCCTGCCCGCCATCT
>JAVJGI010000040.1:47119330-47132400 GCA_035590275.1 Ibycter americanus
GGTTTGGGCTCCCCCGGACCCCTCGGGAGGCGGCAGCGCCTGTGAGCCTGTGCCCGGAGCGGCGGGACGGCGCCAGGTGCCTTCCTCCCTCCGGCCCGCCCGCCTCTCGGGTTCTTCGTCTCCTCTGTGCAGCGGGCGTGGGGCTGCGGCCGGTCCTGCCCCCTCTGCCGCTCGGGGAGCCCTCAAGGGGCTCTGGCTGGGTCACGCAGGAGCTGGGAAGCGTTCGGTGGTCGTTGAAGGACACTGAAAGGGGCCGTCCTTGTGGGTGTCTGCTCACGGAAGTAGTCTCAAAGGGAAGACGGTTCTGCTTCATTTGTTCAGGGTAGTTCCTTTTTTTGGTTTCGTTAGAATCATGTTTTCGTGCAGTCATACGGATGAGGTTTGCTTCTTAGGGATGGGGCAGAATATGCCAGTTTGCTCTTGCTTCTGTAAAGGGAGCCAGAAAAGTCCAGAAATAAGCTACGTGGAGAGGCTTGATGCAGTTTAGGTTGCAAGGAATTCCTCCTCCAGCTGGGTCTCAAGCCTCTGCAAACACGCTTCTTGTTATGGCATCAAAGTCGGGTGGAGATTAAACCATAAAGGAAAGAAAACGAAGTGGTGAAGGTCACTGTCTGTACTCATGTAGTATGTCCTGATGAAGAGCTTCTGTTTGTATTTATTTTTCAGTTTGCTTTCTGTAGAGCGGTGATATGAATTTTCTCGTTAGCATATGTAACATGGGTTTTAATTTATGTAACTTGTGGGTTTTTTCTGAAGTTGTAGTTCATGTGTGTCTAATGTCTGAATACTCTTTAGACAAATACCTGAACTAAATCAATCCAAATGTGTGGGGTGAGGGAGGATATGCACTGAATTTTAACCGTGATTTGGAAGGAAGATAGATTCTGTTATCTGTAGGGGTGCTTGGACGTTGCAGAAGAGTAGTCTTTATTCAAATGACTTAATTTGATTATTTAAGAATTTACAAGACTGGGAGCTATTTAGTAATGGTATATATCTTTTATTTTAGCAAACTTGTGATTGGTTACAGCTTAATTTGTAGGTATGGCTTATTTTTGTTTGCTTCAGGGAAGGCACGTTTTAGATGCTTTATAAAACTTTGATTTCTTAGTAAGTACTAAGTACAGTTTTAGGGAATGGGACACCTGAAAACAGATTTTCCTTTTTATTTCTTTACAATACCAGACAGATACTCTGCTCTTTAGTACTTTAATAAGAGGTCTCAAATCTGACTTGCATTTCTAGGTACAACTTAATTATCAATTAAGATGGATATCCGAGGTGCTGTAGATGCTGCTGTCCCAACAAACATCATTGCTGCCAAAGCTGCTGAGGTTCGGGCAAACAAAGTAAACTGGCAGTCGTATCTCCAGTAAGTAAAAACTTTCCATGGTTTTGTTTTTTTTTTTCTTTCCTCCTTCCCTCTTAAGTGTTAGACTTTTTGAGATTTTGGGTTGCATTGGAACATTAGGTTACAGTGAGGAACGTTCTGTCTTGGTCTCACAGAAGCAGCTGGAAGAAGTCTGTATTAAATGGAAGTGGTTGGGGAAAATTTTGTTACGACTTATTACCAGAAAGGGAACTGCTTTTGTGAACTGAATGCTGTAATAGCAAATAATATAAGTTTGCACAAATGTGTGGTAAAACTGTCCATTTTTTTTGTTCCTCATCATTCAAATGCCATTCTCAATTTTACCCTTATTGGATGAATACTGAAGTAAGAAAAGTTTACAGTGAGTTGTCTTACATGTAGGTATGTTATCTCTATTGCTGAAGTGCCTTTGGTGTGAATACAAATTATACCAGTGAAACTGGACTGCTAGTCCAGGAAAATGCAGTGTACCTTAAGAATGAATAGTGCTGTTGAGCAATTGAAGCAAGTAAATTGGGGAGTAGGCCGAAACAAATACTTCAGTCTGGGGAGAGTTGTGCTGCCATTTCAGATAAGCTCTGAGTTTACTTTGGAACATATATAATGGCACTGGGAGTAGCAAGAGAAATACTGTCCGAAGAGGCTATAGAGACAACCTGAGGAAAATATATTTGTGTGTGAGGTAGGGAACAGGGAGAAGAAACAGACTTTTACTGGTCCTCTGTACTCTGAAGTGAATGCAAGATTCTTGCAGCCCTGTATTCCTCATGGCAGGTACCTATGAAGAATATTGACAAAGTGTAAATTATTATTATCTTTTGAGGGTTCACTTATGAATAGCAAATTACTTCAGTGTTCAGTGCTTTGTAACTGAAGTGGCAGAAATTTTGGTGATTCTAGGGGTACAAACCATATGATGATACTTCGTGGTTATCAACATTATACCACTTCACAAAAATTAGTTTTTTTTAGATTGCTGTGGTACATACATAAATATATGCTATATGTTAAAATAACATTACAGAACTGTGCGCATGCCAGCTGAAAAGTGCTAACCCAGTAGAAGCTTATTAATTACTACCTGCTTTGCCCTGTGCTGTGTGGCTCAGTGTTGCTTATTCTATTCTTTGTATTGTGTTATTTTTTTTCTCTTTGTGATTGTGTATCTGCAGGATCAGTCTAGGTTAGGGAACTGATCTGCTGAGGAAGTTTCATTTTTTTCTAGGCTATTTTTCAGTTGGTTTAGTTCCTGGTTCAGTTTACGGTGTGACATTACAGTGGCTTTGCAGGTGAAAGAGAAAGGTTGGTGTGGTAACTTGACAGTGGCAGCTACCAAGCACTTTTCAGACAGTCTAAGTGGCTTTTGCTGTTACTGTGGGCCCTGTTATCCATCTGATAGGAAGTGTGTCCTGAAGAGGCCTGAGCAGTTGTTCCTGTGCTGTCCTAGAGGCACGTGAACAGCTAGTTTGCAGTTATTTGGAATGAAAGTGGGAGTACAGTTGTTCACTGTCAATGTAAGTGCACATGAGGTAGTCTTTTTCACTGCTTCTCTAATGGTTCAGACTGTAGGACTGGTGAGGTTAATTTGTTGTTTTTGTTGATACAGGGGATGGTTCTGTTTGGCAATGAGTTTTATTTTGAGTATGTATGTAGTATTAATTGTTTGACTATGCTTTGTGTATACAATTTTCATTCATTCTTGGGGTTCTGCCTCTCTGGTGCTGAGTAAGGATGGGGGAGTTTTGTTTATTTGTCAGCAAACTCCTATGTAACCTCTTTTGACCAGGAGGCAGGGTTGATGGTTCTTTTTCAGATGCTAGATGTAGAATTTGATTTTGTTTTGTTCTGGAATCTATGAAAGAAGAACATACTAGTTATTTCTTCTTTTTAATGCATTAGCCAGGTTTTTGGGGCCACTGTAGTGCATCTGGCTAGTGTTCGTGATCCTTTGTGAGACTGTTCAGTGCTTGATGTCCTCTGTATGTCAGTGACAGTGTGTCCTGTTTATTATTGCTTTGAAAGAAATGTAATCTTTGTGCCTCATATTTGCTGATAACAGCCTGGCTGTCTGGCTAAGGTAGCTTCAAGGGTGAACTTAAGTGGTGCCGGAGGGATTGTGGAGTGTTGTGAAGGTAACTGTAGTTCCTTGGCTGAGGAATTGCCTTATCATTAGTTACTGGAAAACATCAGCAGAAATTTTGGTGCTTCTGAACAGGAAATAAAATTATACTTGGTTTGAGACATGTCCTGTTTGGACATGATGGTGTCTGAGGCTGGTGCTTTAAGGGATTTGTTGGAAAGTCAGTTAGTGCAGCTATATTGGCTCAGGTTTGGAAAGAAGCATGTTAATAAATGAGTGGAAACTGCTTCTGGTGTACCTGTTAGAGGCTGGTCAGAGTGGTTTGTTCTGGTCTGTAGAGTAGAAGGAAGATGAAGTGCTGCTGGTTTTGAAGGGCACTTCTCTTGCTTTCTTTTGAGCTGCTGTTCTGGCAGTCTGTGTGTTTAGAGTGGTAAGCTTGCATATAAATATATGGAGGCATACTTCAAGTCTTCAGACATTTTTGCATTAGAGGAAAGATTTTTGTGTTAATTTAGGGAAAACAAACATACCAGCTCAGGCATGCCATAATTTGTGTTCCTTAAACTATAGGTAGTATTTATGTAGTTGGAGTCAAATTACTTCACAAGAAATTGTGATGAAGTGTGTGTGGGTTTTTTGTGGGGTGGGTTTTTTGGCTGTTTTTTTTATATATATCTGGCTGTGACAGTTGTATGTGTATAAAGATGCTTCAAAGACTGCATCAGTCATGACTGAACTGGAGTCTGGGTCACACAGGAAGGCATTCTGAAGGTCTTTTCTGCGCTCTCTGTTCCTCAGTGCAAAAGTGAAAAAGCTTACTAATAGTTGATCAGATTCTAGTAGCCTGACTTCTCTTGTAGAGTCAGTTCAAGCTAAAGATTAACTGGCATATTGTTTATTCCATCTCTAAAGGTTTTAACTGTAAACTAAATGTCAAACTACGCTAATGCACACCTGCTGACTTTTGATGTTTTCTGTGTGTGCTGTTGGAATAGATGTAAAATATTTAGGTGTGACAACTGTATGTATTACTCATTTACCACTGTGTTCACTGCTTGCTTCAAAATTAGGCTGTGGAAAAATTTGTAGGTTTTTTGTTAAAATTACACATTTTTTGTTTTGAATTCCAGCTAGAGTCTGTGTCTGAGGGAGAAGAAAGTAGCAAAACTTAGAACAGTGGAAGATGTGTAGGTTTACCTACCTTCTGGAAACTAAGTGTAATTGAGGCCATTAGTTCTATACAGACTTTCCTGCCCTTGAATCTTGAGAATTGCAGAGGTTTAGAGGTGTTAATGCCCTCTGATAGTTAAAAACATGGTGGGTCTGTGGGTGTGGGTTGCTGTTCTGTGCTGTGTGGTTGCTTTCAGCATTTGTCTCCGGGTGTCAGAATGCCTTTGGAAGGTGTGTTAGCTTGCTTGAATCAAGTTTGGTTTTGCTTTCTAAGAATAATAAATGAGTTCTGCGGAAAAGTGAGCTTGTTTCAGTGTTTAACTTGCATCTTACTGCACTGTAGGTTTTCTAGGTATACAGCATGTGACAATACTTCATATTGAATCAGGCCAGATACCTGATGGCTAACTTGTACTTAGCTTCCCATGTGTCTCCAAGTACTTTGTATATATATGTCTGTGATTCTGATAACAATTTTTTTTTTTTTTCCCTTGGGAGTGGGGGAACCTTCTAAAGCAGGCTAAATATTTTCGTCTTTAAAAAACAATCTTGTCTTAGAAGAAAGATAGAAGTTTCCTAACTTGTAGTGTGTATATTTTGTTTTCTTAATTATTTTTTGCTGTTTTTTAAATTTGGTCCAGTCTTGTAGAGTACATTTAGCCTGTTTTACTGTTTTAATTTTGTAATGTTAAAACTGTTGAGCAGTTGGATAAAATTAATGTTATTTAGGTACATGCAACGTACTGTTGATACCTGGATAAAAGAAATCATGCCTTGACATGATGGCTTTATATGAGCTTCATATTTGCTGCAGATGTAGTCAATTTTTTAAATATGTAAAAACACCAACAAAGAAACCCAAAAATTAAAAACCAAACAAAAAACCCCTAACCTCCAGACCAGCTTTTGTTAAATCATTCAAGCAAAAAAAAGGAACAAGAGCTTCTGGAGGAAATGTGTAATAAAAAGAAGGAACCACAAGTTTCTGAATCATCTTTAGAGGTTTTAAAAATGATGGGCTTACAAATTCATGCTTCCTAAGTCTTGCACAGCTTCAGTTTACTGTCCTGTAGGTAGTGCTCTCAAAGGTAGGCCTTAGTATTTGAAGCACAGACCTTTAAAATGTGTTTACAGGACTCCTGGTCTAAACCTGATACACCCAGATAGCTGAAGTTCAGTCAAATTGACTTTTATCTGTTGACGAAAGACTGTATAGAGAAATTCTGGAAAATAAGAAATTAAATGGCTGTTAGGAAGAGGGATGGAGGGAAGTTTTGGTTACTTGCATTGTTTGCTTAAAGGTGCTGGGAGATTCCTGTCTCTTTGAAGAGTGAATGAGGAAAATACGGTAATAGCATCATGGTAGCTGGTACCAGCTGCCTGAGGCTGCTCTGCATATTTTCTCTGCTCCCCTCCCAGTTGCTAAGGTTTGCTGCGTAAGAAGTTATTTCGATTTTAAAATGAGATCAGTGGAAATGGGTGCATTTGAAATTTCTAAAACCATTAATCAGATGTATGAGATCCCTGGTAAAATATTAACAACTTGCTTACAAAGCTGTCAAATCCCTTGTACTGTTTTGTATGGGTTGGAAAGTGTCTTTTTGAATGGCACTTACAAAGCAATAAAGAATAAACCTTAACGTCCTTTCCTCTCAAGGCAACATCAATCCCCACGCTTTCTTTTTTCCTTTTTTTCCTTTTTTCTCCCCCTTTTCTCCCCCCCCTCCCCCCCCCCCCCCAGTCTAATGTAGGATGAAAGCAAAAGCTTGAAAGCTTTTTTCCTTGGCAGTTGGCAGACCTGTTTGAATAGCCTGTGTGTTAAAGAAGCATCTCTTTTCCTGGGCTGAGGCTTTTTCAGGCATTAAAGCTGAAAGTTAAGGGTTCACCTTATGTTGTCTTTGAAGTGCTTCCTGAAAGGCAATATTCTTATAAATGAGTAGCTCATCTGGCGACTTTTTTATCAATATCATCCAAGAGTCTCTGGCTTGGCCAGCATTGAATGAACCATGAGAGGCTTCTAGTTATGGGTCATTAAGTCCAGTGTTTGTGGCGGATGAATTGTCCTCATCTTTCAATAACTACTCAAATCCATCTTTAATAGGGAAGAAAGAACACAAGTCAGTCTAAAACGTGTGTGGTAGCAGCATGGTCATCATTGGCTAATTACCATGTATTATTAGTTAAGTTTTAGTAGCAACTAGTCAAGGACTACCACTGGCTTTATGGATCTTTCACCCAGTAAGTCTTAATTGCCTTTCCTCAGTGCATATGAGGATATTTCTTCCAAAGCAGCTAGAATACAGGAATAATGCAGTACTGGAGTACTTTCTTTGCTTGAGAAGTAAATAGGTAAAAAGATGACTCTGTGATAAGGCTATCCTTAAGACATAACCATTTAAGTAAGAAGAAAGATAAAACCACATTGTAGGTCTTATATATGTTTCTGTGTTTCAAGAATCCAGGTGAGCCAATTAAAAAAAACAACCCACAATCAATCAAACATTTCCTGTAACTTTACACGGATTTTAATGGAACCTGTAGTCATGGAATATCTAGAAACTGACCTGAAACATGGAAAAAGATGGATTACAAGAATCTGTGCTACATAGCTTTGCCAAGTGGAAGAGGCATTTGACTCAGTGGAAATGTAAGAGGACACGAGTCTTGGAAATAACTGAAACAGAGCAGTGTCTAATACTTTCATCCCCTGTGACTTTTGTATTGACGATGTGCACTATTTTCTTCTTTCCTGAAGCACTCCTGGTATTAACTAGTAAAGCCAGTAACCTATTAAAGTCTTGGATATTTTCAGGACTACTTGATTTAAAATTAGTTTTTAGTCCTGACATTTTGATAAATTTGTTATTTGTTGTGATGGTAAGTTTTGTATTATAACAAAGACCCAACAATACTCTGCCAGCTCTTAGCTGAGTCAGCAGCTTTCTGAAATAGCATTGATGGGGCAGTAATCCCTTGAATATTAAGTTAAAGAGAAGATAAAGTAGAGATCTGTCAGCTTACAGGTATCCATAGCAGTTTACTGTATCGAGCCCCCGTGCTATGTGTTTGGTTGAGCTTGCATGCGTCTCAGTTGTTAAACTACTAGGAAAAGCTGAAATGTCATCATTAGTGAAAGGTAAAAATACATTAGGAACCAAGTTCGCTGTACTACTTAAAATTATCCTCAGTGCTTGTGTCAAACTTAAATAACAATTCATTTTGTTTTTCAGCACTTACTTTAGGTTGGATTTGACTGTTACTCATGTTATAGATTATAATTGTTGTTTGTATTCTGGTTCTTGTAACTACTTCTACTGACCATTGCATTCAGTCTCTGGAAGTTTAAGAATTATTTAGAGAATGTTTTTGAGCAGAGGCAATGCATAGGGAAGGCTGTAGAGAGATTATTCTGTCATTAATTTTAGATTCTTTGTACATGAGACCTTTTGCAGAAAGGAGCTCTTTACGTTATACTGTGGGATACAGGACTGGTAAAGCAATACTATTGATATCTCAAGTTGAAGAAAATAAGCTTGGTTTGGCGGGTTGACCTTGACTGGCCACCAGCTGCCCACCAGGTCACTCTATTACTCTCACTCCATCAAAAAAATAGGGGAAAAACCATGACAAAAAGCTTGTGGGTCAAGATAAGGACAGGGAGATCACTCACCAGTTACCACCAAAGGCAAAACAAACTTTACTTGGAGAAATTAATTTATTGCTGATTAAACAGAGTAGGGTAATGAGAAATAGGAACAAATCTAAAAAACCACCTTCTCCCCACCCCTCCCTTCTTTCCAGGCTTAGCTTCACTCCTGACTTCTCTACCTCCTTGCCCTGAGTGGTGTAGGGGAATGGGGGTAGTGGTCAGTTCATAATGTTTTATCTCTGCTGCTCCTTCCTTCTCACATTCTTCCCCAGCTCCATCTTGGGGTCCCATCTATGGGATATGGTCCTTCACAAACTGCTCCAGCATGGGTCCTTTCCACGGGATACAGTCCTTCAGAAACGGACTTCTCCAGTATAGGTCCCCCATGGGGTCACAGGTCCTGCAAGAAAACCTCCTCCAGCATGGGCTTCTGTCTACAGGGCCACAGTTCCTGCCAGGAGCCTGCTCTAGTGTGGGTTTTCCATGGGCTGCAGCTTCCTTTAGGGCATATCTACCTGCTCCAGCATGGGTTCCTCCTTGGGCTGCAGAGGGACAAGTTTCACCACAGGCTGCAAAGGAATCTCTGCTCCAGCGCCTGAGGCACCTCCTCCCCCTCCTTCACTGACCTTGGTGTCTGCAGAGTTGTTGCTCTCGCATATTCTTGTTCCTGTCTTGGCTGCTGTTGCGCTGCCATTGTTGCTCCTTAAATATGTTATTACAGAGGTGCTACCTCGTTGCTGAGTGATTCAGCTTTGGCCAGTGGTTGGTATGTCCTGGAGCTGACTGGCATTGAATCTATCATGAGGGATGCTTCTCATAGAAGCTGCCCCTGCAGCCCCCTGCTACCAAAACCTTGCAACATAAACCCAGTACAGTTTGAAATAATTTGCTATTCATGTTACTTATGGTTTTATATTTTGCTTTTCAGAGGGCAAATGATTTCAGGTGAAGACTGTGAATTTATTCAAAGATTTGAACAGAAAAGAAATCCAGAAGAAAAACAGGAGTTGTTGCAAACAGAAGGCAATCAAGTAACTTTCCTTTCTTTTAATAATTTATCTTTTGGGGAGGAGAACGGAAGGAAATTTTTGTACCAACTCTATTTTATTGTTGGCTGTATACAGTTAAGATGTTATGGAAGAAGTGTAAAACCTGCTATTACGATTCTATTTTTTTTTCTACATTGGTTGGACATTTTTTAAAAAACCTAATGAATTGTTAAATGTCATCTGACTTTGACTGTGTTGCTTAAGTCTTTCTTCATCCCAGTTATCCCAGTTTACTTAATCACGCATGCTTGTCTTTGAGTCACCTTTTTTTTTTTAAGCTTTTTTCCTTATAGTTTATTGGTAAGAGCTACTACCGGTGAGATTTCAGCTTAGCTAGCTAAACATTTCTAATGTAGTTCCAGCAATAGAGTCCACTGACTGCTAAGGTGTAATCAGTTAAACACAAGTGTCTAGTGTCATTTTAGGCACGGTAAGATACGAGGCATAGGACAGAGCTGATACCAGACTGATAGGTGACCCATGTTAATTGGGTTATAGAGTCTAGGCAGGGTGCCTAAATACACTTTAATGGTATTTGAAGCAGTAGAATCACACCTTCAAAGCCTGAGGTTCTAGCAGACAGTGTCAGGCATCAGCAGGTTTTGAGGAGGCAAGGGGAAGGTGAAGAGTAGGAGATGCAGTCAAGACACAAAACTTTCCAGCCCTTTTTATCTACTTTAATTTTAGGCTGTTATTTTAGGCTGTTCTGTGTTCTGTGGGTGAGGGTTTTTTTGGTCTGGGTTTTCTCCACCCCCCCCACTCCCCCCCCCCCCCAAATTGTGTTGTGTGACTGCTATGTAATAGACCATAATTTGCATAGTGACAAAAGTATATATGGTGTGCATTGTATGCCAGTATATAATTATGGTGTAGCAGTTCAGAGTTCCATTTTTCTTTCAGTTTTAGTTGAATGCGGTGAAGGCGAAGGAGGAAGTAGAAAGAGTAGTGTTGTGACTGTTTAAGCCTATTATATCTGTTGCTGAAATTGTAGAGTAGAATTGTTCAGGAGGCAGAAAACAGCTCGGATATGCACAAAGATTTGTCTGCAAGGTATAGGAAGTGAACAGGTAAGAGTGACCTGTCTTCCCTCCCTCCCATTCAAGTTGCTGAAACTTTGTTATACCATGCCTGAGTTTGTTGCTTGGCAATTTACTTGGTGGCTCTCCTTACTACCATAAAAAAGGACGCTGATGGAGATTTTTCTAATCAGTCTTTCAACAAAGCACCTTGCTGGCTTTCCCTAGTGAGTACTTGTTCTATGGCTTTCAAATGAAATAGCAATTTGTAAAGTGTGATGATCAATGTGACAAAAAATTTTCTTTGTAATATAATGTCAAGTGTATTCATCTCATTGCAATTGAATAAGATGTTGGGATGCTCAATACTTATGTAAGACTTAACTGAATTAATGAGGTCCTGTTTTATATTATCAAAAGGAATGAAGACAATTGCTAATATTAATTTTAACGTCTCTTATTTTTCTAGTGTGCTAAAACGTTTATAAACTTGATGACTCACATCTCCAAGGAACAGACGGTTCAGTACATTCTGACTATGGTTGATGATATGCTACAAGTACGTCAATAACCTATCTTATTTTTAAGTCTTTAAATGCATGCTTGAATGTTTCCTTAGCCTAATTCAGGTCTTTTCAGGTGTTTGTCATACTGTATTAAAAATATTGTTTTAAATTTTCAGATCTTGTCTTCAGAGATTAGATGTTAGTCCTGGTGTTGTATGGGTAACTTAGTCTTATTTATATATGTCATATTCTGGAAAGAAAACATACATGTGTGCTTGTCAACTCTCAACCATGTTTGATGCAAAACTTGGATGTTAAGGGATGATTTGTGACCTCAGCCCTTCCCTGTAATGTAGGTAGGATATGACTTCTAACTTGAAGTTGTTGAAGCTTTTCCTATGAAGGTGTTAATTTTGCCACCCTCAGCCAGAAGGTGTAGTTCCTGCAGCTTCATGTTTCCAACATATGTTAGACTGTTTAGGACAACATGTTCTGAAATTCTGCATGGATTAATTATAAACCAGGATATTCTGATTCAATGAAATATATAGCTCTTTGTAGTTATACAATGACTTTAAAGAGTAGGCTATTAAATTTGGTGTCAGGACTGCAGTGCTGACTGGGACAAGTCAGTTAGATAATCCCGCTTTTGCATTTCTTTGCTCTCTAGTAGACTCAGAGAAAGTGTGATGTATTAGAGTGATGATGTAACAAGATGGGTTGAATTGTGCAAGGTTTTCTCCTGGTATTCGTGTAGCATATCTGGCTGTTTGACAGTTTCTCTTCTGCTGTTTTATGTTATAATACAAGGTTACAGTGAAATGTGTCTAGTGATAACTTAATGGTTTAGAGCATTGTTGGAGGAGTCGAACCACGTGAGTTCTAATTCCATCTGAGTATTAAGTATTGTCAAAGGCAAATTGAAAAAGGTGAGCCTCTCCACAGTACATATAACATGGGGATTATGGTGTTCTTCCAGGTTCCTGTCTGCACGTTAGAACCCTGAGAGAGTGCCCTGACTGCTGGAATAATAGCTAGTGGTGGTGGCAGCAGTTTATTCGTGCCCATCTGCAGCTTTGTCACTCTAACGCTCTTCCTCTTTAGATGTAGTTTTTCTTAAGTGTGACACAAACATCAAGAAGCAGAGAAGACAAAAGGGAGCCTCAGTGTGGTTCCTTCATTAGGACGCTAAGTTGGGGGCACCTTGTTTTGGTTTGCACAATTGATGACAAACTTTGTCTTGGTGTGTGAGAAGTCTGTTTATTATGGCTAATTTTGTGAGCAATGGATCTAATTTTCTGTGAGAGACATGTCAGTGGCCACCGAAGTAATAATTTCACTTGCCGCCCTTTGGAACTTTTTGTGTTAGTAGGTCTTGTTTTGCTTATGGGCTTTGACATTAGCACATATCCTGTAGCTACAAGATGCGATAGCTGGTATCATCTCCTGTGTTGTGGAATTAATGCTCCACAGGTAAAGCTTTCACTGGTGCACTCTCGAAGAATTGCATTAGTTTTAGGTGGTCACAGAAAGTAGTTTTGAGTAATCTCTTATTTGCTGTATTGGTTCTGTTGTATGTGTGTAGATGAACATGTTTTCCTGACTTTATGGTCATGCACTGGCATTCCTGTATTCAGGGCCTTATCCTGCCACAGAAGTGGCATATGTGGAATTCTTAATGTTAAACATAATGACTTTAATTTGTCCAGGCTTTACAGCGATACAAAAGAACAGAGATACTGGTGCACAGTATGTATTTACTTTTATTTAAAACTGGATGCCTTTTCCAATTTAGAAACTCTGCTTCAGTGTCTGAAAGGCTGCACTGGCTTTTGCATCGCTCTGTGTGGTTTCATTATTCAGGATTATCTGGCTGCTGGCATAGAGGGCTTGTGTGCAGGCATCTGCATGGCATCATCCCAGGCCTTCGTAATACTGCATGTCTCCACTAGGCAAGGCTGAAACAGGATTTTTGTTTTCTTTTGGTCATGTACAGGTGGTAGAGTGTGCTGTCAGTGATGCCTTATGGACCCTTGGCTGCACGTTTTCAGGGTGTAAGATTCTGTCAGAAAACAGCATACTGGCTGTTGACTCTGTGACTGAGTTTAGCACAGGGTCCCTGCAGGCTGCATGGACAGAAGAATCCACAGTAGTGACGTGCGGAATAGTAACTTTACAACCTTGGAGGGTTATAAAGGAGGTATGTTTATTCAGCGCCGGACGCACAT